>CM066919.1:6387830-6529890 GCA_033964015.1 Scolanthus callimorphus | reverse complement strand
AAGCTGGATAAATTGAGACTGCAGTTTTAAAATTACATACTTCAAAGAGCTTCTTGATCAACTAACATCAATCAAAAACCACTTTCTTGATCAATTATGTCTGTATAACTTACAGTAGTGATTCAGGGTTTTATTTTTTACAAATCTATAGACTCAAAACTTAAGGTTTATATCTTTGACTCGATGATTGTTGGATGGTAAATAATTAATTTATTGTATTTTTTAACAGAACATTAACAAAGTACTAGATATAACCGTGACTTCAATTGTAAGTTCAATCTCTGCTTGACTCGATTCCTCTACATTAACCATTTTATATCAGATATCTAATTTTCAAGCTGTTTGGAAAACAAAAAGTTCAAGGTTACATGTTTCTGGAGTTTAGCAATGTTTTTTTTAACCATGCTAATGTGTTACTGGCCACACAGCGTCTGAGAGTACAAGCAGTCATGGTTGCCTTAGCAACTGTAGAAGTTGATGGTTGGATGTGCGTAGCAGCTGATGTAGTTTTGTTAGGTTGTGGCAACAAAGTTATTTGATTATTGTTTCTCTCATTAGAAAGTACTCAATGTGACAAATAAACAGTGCCAGAATAGAAGGAATAAAATAATCAAGAAGGCATTAGATTTACCAAGGGATAACACATTATTTTATGTCACCCTCCTTTAATAAATAAAGTATAATTAATTGTATTGTAACATAACAAAAGAATTGTATACAAAACCTATACCAAGACTGTTACATCATTGTAAAAACACACAAAATTTTGACTTGCATGGTAATTACCAAGTTAAAACCATTTGTATGTTTTAGTTATAAAAGCCTGTTGGCTTGAGGAAAAAAATATGCTCCTTTTTAAAAGTACTTTCACTTTATCTCTAAAATTAACAGCATGATTGGCCTTTCCCATATAAAGTATTTACCATTTTCAAAAGAATATCACACTTGAGAATAAAGGCCAGCTAGATTGGGTGCTATCAAAGTTTAACATGCCACTTTCACACCCCATAAATAGCGTTACGGAAGCCAAATGGCAGACAGAATAACAGTTTAGGTTCAACTTGATTGTCAAACAAACATATCACCCCATATTTGTGAACCAATAACATTACCCTATTGATCCTGACCGAATTAATTTAGCAGAACGGGAAAAGTGCCTACCTTTAATAGTAACATAGTTTAGTGGGGCATTTAAGGTGTTATTGTTTTATTCAATTAAACAGCCTGGCTACCATGGAACTAAATGAAGAATGACAGGGTCACGCGTTCTTTTTCTTTTATTTTTAATTGACCAAGTTAAATGCAGATACCTCAGGTGCCTAAAAACAACTGACAAAATCATTAAAAAATAAATGGTTTCGGATCTGCAATGCATGGGAAATTCCTTGCTGTTTTACTTCGAGATTTGCGATCTTTGACTACTGTGCAGAGATAAAGCTTACTCGTGCTACAAGTTCAGGCTTGTCTTTTGAAATTCAAATCAGCCTAAATTGCAAAAGTTGCCGCTACAAAGGAATAGATGATAAAATTGATATGAATCCTACCTGTTGTGTTTTAATGCACTTCTAGCAATATTTAGATTGGAGGTCTTTTATCTTCCAACGGTGGGACTTCTGTGTTTTTAGGATGTCGAAGACTCTTTCAGATGCGCTCTCCTAGAAGGGTATAAAATAAGATCGTAAGACGCTTGCCCGCCGAGAAATCCGCAGTTGTGTTGGGACATGAAAATCCCGGAAGTACAGAAATAATGTTCTTATGAAATAACAAATTCACAGGATATACTTCTCGAGTTCACACTGCAGAGCCTTATCGAATGGGTAACAAAAAACAGGGTATTGGTTCCACTTTGTCTCAAACAATCCATTCGCGGCAAAACACACACAAAGCTTCGGGAAATTTTTATTTACCAAGCAGAGTCACTGCTCGTAGAAATGACAATCGCCAGCAAGATTTGGACCTTACCTATTCTTTTTCTAGCTGTTATGCGTCTCTCTGGTACCAGCACTGAGATCAGAGAAGAAATCGAAGTCAAAAATCAAGGCAATGCAGAAAAAAACTGAAGCGCGTCGTAAGCCTTCGAGTTCGAACAGTGCAAACAAAATCTAGACCTACCCTCCTGGCCTTCGCCTACGATCTAGGACTTCAGATTCTGAAACAACACGTCTTCTGTCCGTTTGGAAGTTTCCTGCGTGTTGTGCTATAAATGTAATGCAGAAATACATGTTAAAACAAGTTTTTTTTGCAAGCGATCGAGCGAAAAGTACATTTCAAACAACATATGGCAATTTGCACATGGCTACCAAAAAATATACCACGTGTATTTGAATTTTCGCGTGGATTCTTCCCCGATGATAGCTCCAAAAAACTCTGCAGCCTCTAAAAGAGTGTGTAAACTCATAATCTTATATAGAAGAGGCTGTTCAGTGGCTTCGGCTCGCGTAGGCGTTGAGTTTACGGTGCAAACTCAGCTCTAGTTAGCCATGTGCATTTTCCCCCGCAACAACAACACGAACACAGCACAAAGATCTGCGTGTCGGAAACGTTTCGATGATTGACAATGCGAGTGACCTCTCGACCAATCAGATGTCTGGATTCTGAGGCAACGTCAAAGTTCCAAAACCACGTGGCTAGCCATGTGTTACAGCCTCGCTTTGGTGCTTGTTATTGGGATGGGCAACTGTACAACTGCTTTGGATTTAAATTATTCGAGTTTCTTCTCTCAGCTGAGGAGATTGAGTGCGTTTAATGACTTCTAATTTAATGTCGCAAAAATAATACTAATGTTTAGTGCTTTGAATATATTGAGGAGTCAGGTTTGTCAAAGTGACCCGGGGTTCCGCTCGTGACCGGATAAAATACACGTGTCCTGAAATTTTGATTGCTTCCATACAGATTAGAACCTTTGATCATGGTGTGAAATACATATCAAATCGATCCTTGAAATTGTCAAACATGCCATTTTCACACTTAGGTTGAGAATTTGCGTGCCTTTTTCCTCGTCATTGTTTTTTCCCGGCACGACTTGTACTTACCTGAAGTGTCAAACAATGAATAGTCAAGTGATGTTACCAACGGAGCAAACAAATTGATGTCCTAAACTGATTATAGCTTGGCTGGTGGTTTGACACCAACAAGGACTGACTAGGACCCAGTTGTTGAATGCAATTAATCAGAGGAAAATTGAGAGGAGTCTACAGAAAACAATATTTTGGCAAAAAAAAAACAGACACACACACAAAAAAGACAGAAAAACATCAAAGACCTGGGTGTTTTTTTTCGCAACGAATAGTGACGCGACTAAATCTCAGCGGCTTCGCACGTGGAGGCAAGCTAGCGAAACATCTCAACCCTGCCAAGTTTTGATGCATATAGAAAGAAAATTGGCAAAGACAACGAAAATAAATTTAGGCAATCGTCAAGTGACATTTTGAAACTGTTAATTTTTTATGCACGAATCACGTGAAATTGCCGACAAAATTACAAACATCTTTTTTACGCATGCAGTCTTTTCGTGCTATACTCTCGCTAGCAGTATGCTCATTTTCAGATTTTGACTAGCTCGTCCACAGGCTGCCCATCAGATTTTGTGTACATAGAAAAATACTGGCAAAAGTAACTTTGGCTGTCTTCCGAGTGTTCATGCCAATCTTGCTTTCCTCCCGTCACCGCGCGCGCATCGCCGCGCGAAATCAAGACTTTAACCACGCCCTTGTCCTAGGAAGAAACTGTTTATAATCCCTTCGAACAATCGGGTCTCGTGGCCACCCAAAATGCAAAAACGATGTCAAAACATATTCCAATAGTCAAGGTGAAGGACATTGTGGACAAGTTGCTTACTTCCGGAGTTAAATGAGTTGAATCATTGGAGACAGCGAATGACATCTAGAAGACGTAACAGAAAATGACATTATTCCGTGCCGCGCGCTAGAACACGTACAAATTGAAGTACATCCTGCTTTGACTTAGTCTCCCTCGCAGCCCGTTCTTTGCGCCACGTGACCGACAAAAAGAACGGGCTGCGAGGGAGACTAGCTTTGACTGATTCAATTCGTGATTTATACCGAACGCGGATATCGTGACAGTCACGAGAACTCTTCCGCGTCGTCACTAATTTGACATGTGGCTCATATTGACTCGCTGTGGATCATTATGACTCGCTAGCTTCCTAGCTATCAGGAGTCCAATGGTATTGCTGTGCTCACAGCACAGGCACGCCAAGACTTCATCTTCTTTAGCAAGCGCAAGAAAGCCCACGAGGAACCCCTGCCTCGCCGCATGTGGATTCTCCTCGTGGCTTTAGTTTGAGAGGCAATAGGGAGCAGTCGTCCCCGCCCCCCTCCAGACATATATTTATAGGTTATAAATTATGTCCGGAGGTTTATAGATATCAGTTGTCCCCCCTCTTTCAAGGCATAAATTAAGGTTGCCCCCCTCTGATTCTGACCCCCCCCCCCCCCCCCCCCCCCCCCCCCCCCCACGCCCCCCCCCCCCCCCCCCCCCCCCTGCTAATTATTACGCAGTCCTAAAAAGAAGCTGAATTTTCAATGATAATTATTATCAAATTAATTTCCCAGAGGAAATCCTGCCTTAAAATGTAGTGGAATAGTCAGATATCAAGGCATCTCTTTTTGCCAGCAACTGTTTGTTAGATCCAGTACAGTATGTCTATCTTTTATTTCACAACTGGCTCCGGACAGTCCCAAGTCCATTCTCAGAATGGGTCCATTTACAATTTATACCACAACGCGCGCGTTTCTCGAATTCTGATTGGTTCTCAGCCGTGGGTACATAAGAGGACATACCACGGAACGCGCCATCATAAGCACGCGCGCTAAAAAGAACCAACGAAAACACCGTTTGGCTGCGCGCGCGCTTCTTTTGCCTTTTTATTTTTGCCTTTTTGTTGTGGTATAAAACAAATGTCCTCTGATTTTCCGTGGTATGTCCTCTTAGATACCACGGAATGACGCAATAAAGTGGTCAAAATGTACTGCATTTTTTTTAGTACATTTTGACCACTTTATTGCGTCATTCCGTGGTATCTAAGAGGACATACCACGGAAAATCAGAGGACATTTGTTAAATCTTACCCAGAAGCCTTTGCAAGCCGAACTACATCCAACATGGCGGCGAAGTGAACTTGGATGCAGCTTGAAGCGACCGAATTTATAGAACTTTCACAAACGTATACAGGCATGTGAGCTAGAAAAAACAACAACGTAAGTTTACAAGTACATTAAATATTCAAAGTGATGTATTTATTGCTCCTTAATGCATTTAAAGCGAGCTTGTTGGTGACACGTCAATGCATAATGGCGAAGTTGAAAACATTGAAAACAACAAAAACTTGCAGCAGATGTTTATATGTGTATCGTCATCGTTCGCCACCTTTTATCTTTTCCGGTGAACCTTATAACATATCCTTTGCTTTTTTAAGGTTTTAGAGGCTTGCTTCTTGGGATCTGCCATGGTTGAGTGCAATTGTAAATGCATTAGAAACTTGGTTGGTTTCGCTACCTCGCGTCCACCATGTGTTATTTTCACGACTTGCTTGGCGGTCTTCGCTGTTGGTCTCTTCGCTCTAGGATATTATATGCAGTCCGGAGTATTCGATGTTGAAAATACGGTGGGTATCGATTCCTTTTAGTATGATTACTGTTATTTGTAACTGCAAACACTTAACTTTTATTCCATCCATTTTGATAATATAAAAGCTTAACTTCGTGTTCATAAGTTATATTAACCTTATTAGTTGAACCTCGGCAAGCGAAAAGGAGCCTTATACATAAGTTAATTTCATACTTTCGAGAACAATGCAAGAGAAGTTTAGAATTTCCATATAATCTCTATGTATTTTAACTGCTAAATCACCACTTTAAAGTGCTTTTATGTCCCTTTTCGCTTGGCAAGGCCCACATGTATAATATTATGTTCCCTGTTAGCAGAGGTCTCTTGCTGCATTTGTTTCTCGCAGTGTAGCATGTAACCAAGACATGGAGCTTATGAATATATATCTAAATTATGAATTATGTGCCATCCATTAATAAAGAGCAAAACAGACTAGGACAACCTTATCATTCAGTTTTGTAGACAATGCTTTATACAACAACACTAGTAAAAATGTGCTCTGAATGGCTGACAGGCTGTGTGTTATGTACACACGCACAATCAACATCATAGCATGCGCATGCAAGCAAACCGAGTTTGAAATGCACGCACAGTTTGAGCTCATTCATCTTTAGAAAAATCGCTTTTGTGGTTGTATAAACAAATAGATCTCGTTTTGCGTGCATATGTACTGTAATGTGCATATGCACTGTAATACCTAGATACACAGATGATGTCACAGAATGTCATGAACAACAGTCAGGCAACTCGACTGTGTCTCGTTGAGTACTTTTTTGTTCATGAC
Source organism: Scolanthus callimorphus (assembly GCA_033964015.1). Classification (NCBI taxonomy): domain Eukaryota; kingdom Metazoa; phylum Cnidaria; class Anthozoa; order Actiniaria; family Edwardsiidae; genus Scolanthus; species Scolanthus callimorphus. Next base: position 6,523,478 of record CM066919.1, on the reverse strand, counting down.
ATTCTGTGATGTCATCTATGTATCTATTACAGTACACATGCATGCAAAACGAGATCTGTTAAGAAGGAATCCGCCAGCAGTTCGAGTAAGCAGTGGACAAAAATCTTGTACCAAGATCATTTGAATTGTATTTACAAACGTCTTTGAGTCTGTTTTCGATATCTTGTGAAAAAAGTCCATTTCTAATAACACCAAACACTGAAAACGAATTTCAAAGTTCCTACAAAACACTGGGAAATGGTAGTGAAATGAATTGACAATTTTTTTATTGTGTTTCCCCTACTTTTTTCAGCTTTGAAATTATTTTTACAGGCTCCAATGAGAATTTATTTTTGGTGTTACTACAGTTACATCTATAGCTTTAAGAAAATGCAAATAGAATTTGAATATCTTTGATATTATTCTGGTACAAGATTTTGTCCACCAAAGCCTGAAATTGCTTGATTCCTAAATGGATTTCCTCTTAAATGTTAGCAGCCGATTTTGTATGTCCAATATAAAACTTTCAGGTTCTGAAAATCCTTAAATTGCCATAACAACAAGTGCAAAATGTTGGAATCTTAATCCCTGGTGTGGATTTACACCTATGTTTTGATTAGCTATTATGCCTGAAATGTCGGTATGTGGCATAAAATTACAACAAGGATTATTTCGTAATATTTCAAGTCCTGAAATACTAGCCCCAAGCTCATTCCAAAATACAAAATGGTTTTTCATTCAAATGGCAGCCTTATTTGAATTTTGTGTATTATAACCTATAACCATATTTTTATTATTATTATCTTCTCAGGGATGGAGAGTATTCATAGGCCATCTAGCACAGAGACAGTTCTGTATGTTTGACAATGATACCAACACTATCAATGGCACCATAAACAACACACTGGATCAAAACCTGAATTTATCAACAGCTCTAGTTCCCATTACCCTTCCAGTCATTATACGGATATATCCCGGTAGAGACTTCTTTGCAGCAATCACTAATGTTAGTCACGTGACCACAGTTGTTGCGGGATCTGAGATTGGACTGTATGGTGCCTTGTCTAAGCATAATGTAACTTGACGTTTACACTGAAAAGGCCTTGGACTGTCGTCTGCCAGGAAGAGGAACCATGCCCTAACGCAGGGTTTGGGGCATGTGGCCTTGTATGGTTACCAGCCAATATTATACCTGATGATCTGTAAGTACCAATAGTAAATATATAGACTGTACACTTCTGTGTAGGTAATGCCACTGGTGTGAACCAGTCATAAACGAATGCCTGTCGACCATCATGCAATGCGGTCATGGTATTGATTTTCATATGATGCAAAATTCTCCGTAGCCACTTTGTGAGCATTTGTAGTTCATCGTTTTCTTGGCACATTTAGACACTTCACTGCCAAACGTGTTGACTGCCATTGTGTTCTTCGAATTTGAGCATAGCAGAGCAGGGCAAAGCCTTACACATTTGCTTTTTACGAAGGCCGTGTTGCATGACGGTCAACAGGCATTCTTTAGTGCTGGCTAATGGTCGTTCCAAAAATACAGAATCTCGTGAAATTCTTAATGATTCTCAACTCTATGATTTGTCTCACAATCTCATTTCCTAACAAATTATTACAGCAAATGTATGAGAAGCAATCTTTGATAATCTTGATCTTTTAAGCCTTGATCTGACTGTCTTGGAAAATCTCGCATTTACCATTCGTCACCCCTTCTATCACTGACAGTGATCCCTTGCTTATTTTGTACAAAAGTTTATTTTAGTTTCTTTGTGCCTTCCATTTCAGACCTCCTAACTACTGCAATCTGTCCCATACACCCCTGAGTAACATGGCCGTTATGAAGCCTTCTAGGAGATGTTCCAGTAGTGGTGTACTTGTGAAGACGTCTGTTCCTAGGTATTTAGAGGATCATATGGCTGAGACCTGGTCAGACATGGGAATTGTAAGTAGTTTTCACAGGGAATTTCTGCAGTTCAAAACCCATTTATGGGAAACTTAATTTCCCATGGTAGAAGAATGCGAAGTGTTTGGATTTCCCATGGCTATCTAATTTACATTGATAGCCATGGGAAATCCAAACACTTCCATTTGTGTGCCTTGGGAAATTAAGCTTTCCCCATGGATGGGTTTCTGCAGAAATTCCCTGTGTTTCATCTGCAAAGAGCTGTCTTGTTCCTCATAATACATATTGTACCATTTTATTTCAACTGGAATCCAAATACATTATCTTAATATATACCTATGTTTATTATATCATTTTTTAATGTTGCAAATCTCTTTAAAGCTATGGTACCTAAAAAAATGGCCGGCCCACCATGGCTTCCCAAACCTTGGGACTCATGTAAAGCAAAACAATTTTTTTGCTTTACCGTGTCAGTGCTCCACCCGAGATCATATAAAGATAGCCTAAGTGGGGACCAGTTATCAGTAGGAATTTGTTTCAAGCACAAACCAGGACTTGAGATAAAATCCCAGGTGTGGGCCTCCAAGGGGCAAAGGGGGAAGGGCTCTTTTTAAACATTAAAATACAGTCTAAATATGAATCCCTCTTGTTCTGTGGCCCCTATTGTGGAAATCAGGGCTAGCACTGGCCTTATTCCTTTTGATAGAATGAAAAGTCAGAACTTTATTTTTTAATATTTTCTTGCAGAATGACTGGGAGACAGTGAACCTGCGGCTTCAGTATTCCAGCTATTTCTTGTTTGTAATGGTAATCACTTGTATCTTGTATGGCATGATTAAAGGAAGACCTGTTAAGCAGATGGCCAAGAAAATCAGCGGCCCAACAATATAAGTTAGAGTTGTAGCAGTAAGTGTCATAGACTGCTAGCAGCCCCTATTTTGGTGTGTTCCCCAGAGAAGTGCAAAGAGGCCCCAACAAACACCAGAGGAACACCAGAGGAACACCAATGATGGCGATGATGGCGTGAAGCGCCGAAGGCCCAAGCGAGTGTTGGGGGCTCTTTGCGCTTCTTTTGGGGACACTCTACAGTAGGGGCTGGTGTTGTTCTCTGCTAGTTCATTGGCTTCCATTGCAACATTTTATGTATGTGGGTTTTCATAACAGAAACCAGTTGACTACCCTGCAAGCAGAGGTTTCTTTCTATCAGTCGTTTACAACAAACTATAACGTGACATACCAGCGACGTGAACGGCCTCAATAACAGGTAAACGACTGACAGAAAGAAACCTCTGCTCGCAGGTACCAGTTGACTACACTAGACAAAAAAGGCAAATGGATTGGTTTGGTGAGTTTGACTCTTACAACACCAAAAGAAATTGATGAAGCATGAAGAAAACATTAAGCATGATGCAACCGTTTTGGCTGTAATAGCGGTCTTAACTTACTGATAGTGTATTTTGAAAATTATCTTTTCTTCTTTGGTTGTCATAGATATGGATGTGAATATAGAAAAAATGTTTTTTTAGGATTATTTTAGTTGTTAGCCTTACTCCAAAGGGCACCAGTTGTCATCATCTTGCCACGTGTGTGTACGGTACATGCTTAATAGCAACAACCCAGCTTTCAAGTAGGCATACTGCATCCTACTTGATGCATTCTTCACTTTGCTTGTCTTTGAAGGAGCTGATGCATCCTGCCCAATTTCAGTTCATTATTCAGTGCATCCTTTGGGGCCTTTCTTGTGATTTTCGTAAAATGCTCTACCAAACTCAGACAAAAATATGGGTCTTTGTTTATGGCCCTGGCATTTTCACATGGGTCTGGGGATAACATTTAAATTTCTACAGGGCCCATGCAGGAGCCCATCCTCGTGCACCGGGTCCTTCCCTCACCTCCCCCAGGGGACAGAGGTCCCCTGGGGGAGGTGGGGAGAGGACCCTGGCGCGCGAGGATGGCAGGAGCCCTGGAATTTCCACAGGGGTATAGCAATTCATGATGATTTTTTGGGGGGTTGGGGTGAGACAGCCCATTCTTGCCATTAGGGGGAGGGGGGGGCTGCCTACAGTTGTTCTTGCACTTGCACTTGCCCTCTTAACTTTGAATGACGACAACAGGACAGGGATGGTTCTGCTTTATACATGATACTTTGTTTACCTCTATGGGCATATAGGTGATTGTTATTCCTTGCAAAGTTATAAATTCAATATAATATTAAAAGTACACTTTTATTGCTGCCAGACAAGCTTTGTTTGTCACATTATAATCTCTAGGTATCTAATGTGTAAGAAGTGCATAGAGATTCTTCTTGTGTGTGTATATTACAAAGATCATTTGAAAAGCAGGAGACTACTGGTATGACTCAATATTTGGCAGTGACTTCTATTACAAAATTTTCATTCTTTTCAACACAGACAACAATGGCTGATCACATTTTTTTCCACACCCACCTTCCCTGGAATTTTCAGAGATTCTCAACACTCTGCTCCCCTGGAATTGGGCAATTCCAGAAAATAAAGGTACCCCCCCCCCCCCCCCCCCCCCACGGGCGGCATTTGGAAATTCCGAAGGCATGGGGGGGTTTAAGAGCTCGGAATTCTGATTGCAAGGGGGGGTTTTCGGAGCTGGATTTCTTGTCACAAGGGGGGGTCTGAAGACCCAACTTCTGAAGGAGTTCGCGTGTTTTTTTATAGCTAAAATAGTGTTTTTCAGAAAGAAAATAACGTCATTTCATGCGCGGAAAAAACATTCTTCGCTGCCATTCGATTGATAGAGAATGCTTGCCAGTTCGTACTTGTCCCCTCTAAGACAGAATCTCCATAATTTTCTACTGATTTCGACTGTTAGTTCAATCACGCAGCAGGTTCAACTTTGTACAATCACACATTAAAATTAATATAAAGGATGTTGGCGATACGGGATAAGTTGAGCTTGCATGGACGCGCAACTTTCACCAAAACCCGCCGCAACTTTCCCTAACATATCTAATGAAATCCCGGAACAACACGGTATAGTTTAATAAACGTTTCTCAAAAATGGTACATGTAATATGCATGTTGAATAACATGTTTTTCTTTTACTCCTTTTTAGAGTTTCTATATGGGTTTTTGCCCCTACAATTCAAATCTTACAAAATAGTCAGTTACCTACTAGTTAAACACGCTAAAAAATTAGAGCTCATATTCAGTGGATGTTGTGAATGCCGGTGGTATTTTTTTCTTCAAAATCAAACTATCATGCTCTGTATTAATATTCTGAAACAAGATTATGCGCTTTTTGTGTTTTCTTTACTTTGCAAATTTAATAAATTCCCGCAACAACCCCCGCAACTTTTGCCTTTTTCTCTGCAACGTTTCCCTCTCGCAAATTTTTACTGTTTCTCGCAATAATAAACAAGGTGGTGTTTATTTGGATTCCGGAGGGGAGGGGGGGAAAAAGTTGAAATTTCTGAAGGGGAGGGGGGTTTAAGCTACCCGGAATTCTATATGCACGGGGGGGGGGGGGTAAACCATTTTGGGTCAAAAACTAGTGCCGCCCGTGAGGGGGGGGGGGTACCTTTATTTTCTGGAATTGCCCATTTCCAGGTTGCCTAACCCCACTTTTCCTAAGCTTAGAAAGACCCCTCCCCCTGGAATTTCCAGAGGTCTTTGACCCCTCCCCCTAGAAATTTCCAGGGTTCAGCTAGACCCCTCCCGTTGGAATTTTGAGGGCTTAGATAGAACCCTCCCCCTGGCATTTTCCAGGGTCCTTGCCCCCCCCCCCCCCCCCCCCCAGTGTGGAAAGAAAATGCAATGCCAGCAAATACAGTAAATGTATGGAAAATCTCCTGAGATCTGCCCCTGCACTGTCGTTGGCTATCAGTCACATGATCAAAATGGTGAAAACATCATCTACCAGTATGTCAATTTCTTGACATGTTCTAAGTGCATGAGAGTCAGTGACAGTACATGATAGTTTGAGTTCATACATGCATGATAGTTGAAACTCGCCAGCTATCATCACTATTTGATCTCAGCTGAGAGTATTGTATAGCACGAAAAGTGAACCATGTAACTGCTGGTGGCAAGTTTATAATAGCACTCCCTACAGTTACTGTTTTACCTGTTTTAGGTACTTTGACATACCGTATTGTTTTAAATCCAGTACTATTGAATTTTGAGATCAAAGTTATTGTATGTAAAATGTGTTTAGACTCACTGCAGCAATCTCTCACTTATTTAATTATTTTTTATTTCACATTGCCTGCCATAGTCAACAGTGATGTTATATTGATTATAGATACACATAATAATGGAAATAAAATACTTCGTATGATATTTAATGAGTTGTGGTGTTATTTTAAATGGTATTCAACTGATTTCACCGTCCATACGTTTTTTCAACCCGGCAAAACACACACATGCACAAAGGATTGTTTGTCAAAACAGAACACTCCTAGCTCCAATTTTTTTTGCAGTTTTGGGAAGCAAAAACTAGTTTTTAATCATTGACACAAGTCAAACTCAGTTTACATTTGAGGGCAAGATTTTGAGGGCAAGATTTTTTGCGGAGATGGAACAGTCTTTATGCTCAAATTACAGTATCTTTAGATTCTGTTTGGAACGCTTGGTGATGCAACAAAAATTGCATCTGATTGGTTAATTTAAGAGCACGAAATAAGCTGAATATCATATGGTACTACATTTGCTATGGCAAAAGGCAAATTAGAAAGAGATTTCAATATATCCTAGTGTGTATAAAAATACATCTTACAGTTATGCAGTCATTGTAAAATTAAAGGCTCACTGCCAGCTGCCATCCTTTGCGAGCTTGTGTTTTTGAAAGGCTACATCTTGCACAAATGGAAAAAAAGGTTAGACTCTGAAAAAACTTAAATACAAGGTATCTGGTAAAAACGTCACAAAATTGCATCAGTTTATGATGAGCATCACTATAAAGATTCCCTGCTAGCAAGAGGCCACTTTTCTCTGCAAATGCAGAGAAAAGAGGCCTCTGCTAGCAGGGAACTATAAAGAATGTTTACTATTATTGAGAGAATGTACCATGGCACGCAAAGGATTGTGGTTGGTGGGGGCCTTTAAAAGAGGGTGATTTGCTTTTAGGTTGTATTGATGTATGAATTTATAGGGTCAAATGTTCTTTTGTCCCTCAGACAAATGCCCAAACAGCCTCTGATGATGTGTTTTAAGTAACAGCGCTCACCTGGATTTTTTGGCCACTAGTCCCAGGACAAGTAGCACAGAAAAGTTACTTGCCCTAGCCAAGTTTCTAGTTGTCCAGTTATGGTATAAAAAATTGTTGTAAAATATAGACCAAGCCTATGTAGGAACCATATATATATAACTGGCTTACCAATCATGCCCATTACTCTAACCTTAAAACATTTTTGATGAAAAGAAGACAGCTTTGAGAGTTTGACATGAAACACGCCCCCAAAACAGTGGGAACACTTTTAAACAACAAACCACATACCAGCAAAATGTTTTATGTTTATATCGCACAAAACTGTTGCTTGTCTGTGACTAGTTCCCCTGAGTTTTCTCTTGTCCTGAAGCATTTCTTACTTGCCCAGGACAAGTGGACAACCGCTAAGGTTGAGCACTGCAAGTAATGTGTTTGAACAGAATCGGAAATATGAATGATTAAACTTGATTGACAAGGAACCTTTTTGTCATTAAAACTTTGATTGATTGGCACCAGAACACAACTTGGCATTGGATGACTCCAGCTATAGTGAATGCACAGGTTGCATATTCTGTGGCAGATGTGTTACATTCCAAAGCATTTCTGAAGAAAAGAGAGCATGACTTGTGTGCTTTAGCTGGAATCATCCATTGGATAGAAAAATTAAATCACAGTAATCATTTTCATGCTCAATCATTTGACAACCTTGTAAATCGTGTGACCCCATTAGGAAGTGGTCCTGAGACATCACAAATAACCTCCCCAGTCTTCTGAATTGTTTCTAGGTGAATAGACACAGGGATCCACTCAGAGTTAAATTTGCTGAACTCAACCTGCATAACCCCTGTAAGCTTAGGCCCCTCAATATAGCATGCTGCTTTCCAAGCAGGGTCTTTTGCAATTGCATCAGAGCTATGATGCTCTAATGTAGCGGAGGCGTCTTGTATCACATCTGTATCATCAGCACCGGCATGATTACTGGAATCATCTGAGTGAAATAGCTGATCAGCAATTTTATGAGCCATCACTTGAAACCCACATAGCTGAACTGGTTGTCCAAATTTCCTTAGAATTCCGTCTTCAATTTTGAGTTTATTCCAGATCTGCATTAAAGCATATTGTTTTTCTCCTATCTCTTTAGCTCTGTCACCTTCTGCTAGATTTTTCGGCACGTCATAAAATACTAACATTCGATTATTATATTCCTCGTTTCCCAATCTCCGTATATCAGTCTCTTCTTTTTCTCTCACATCTATTTCTACAATTCCAGTCAGATAACCAAAATACAGTAGCGCCGGAAAGGACCAAACTGCGCCACCAGTAACAAGGAATAAAACTCGTAAAATGCGCGATAGAGATTGTTTTAGCTTCCCTCTTTCGTTACCTCCCGAAGTATAAAATCTCGTGTTCCATTTGTTGGCAAATCTCGGTAAATTCCAGACTAGAGTTTGTGATGACGAAGAAGCAAGCAGTTTCAAGTTCCATTCATTTTGTCGAAATACCGTCCGAATTTGACGAGTTTCCTGTCTCGTAACAGCCTTGATTGCGCTTAAATTACATCCACTAGATCTTAACGTTCTTGAAAATAGTCTCAAGCTACGAAAGACATTCATTTTAGGAAGAAATGTGAGATCTTTTTAGATCGGCAAACTTGCTTCCTCACTTCTTTCTGTTTCAAAGTGTCACGCGGGCCCTCAATAACGTGTCCAGCGGTCGCTCAAATAGGAAAGAAATCCAAGATGGCGGCCATGCCAGGTTCCCACTTGTCGAATGGAAGAGTGAATGTAGGTCTTCTGAGGGAGTGTAGTCGGAGAGAACTACTGCAATGCTTGGATAAGCATCCAGGGAGTAAGGTGAGATATCTGTTGGCGATAACAAGTCGGGCTGTATTCCAAAAAAGGGGAGATTGCAAGTGATGTCTCTGAGGCCAGGAGTGAGAGTCTCAGACTGTTCCTAGCACTTTCACCGGTGCAGAAATATAGATAGTTGCTGGAATGATCTTTCACTAGACGTACCTGCCAACTGTCCCAGGGGGTATTCAGGTATAAAATTGGTATGATTCAGGTATGATTCCAGAACAAAGATCCATTTACTGTTACAAAGAACCCCAACATATCAGACCACTGACTGCAAACAGTGCCAAAATATGACTCCTATTGATCTCCGTGAGGTACTATTTTCCTGCTCCACTGGAATTATTTGCATTCATTAGAGAATATTTAACAATTTGCCTTTGCCACACGCTGCCATTTTGTTTCCAGAATGACCCAGCAAAGCAGGAAAAAGCAATGAGCCAATCAACATTTTGGTTCTTAAACAAATAAGAGTACTTTTTTGGTAGCTTGGTCAACTTTTGTACCATAAATCGGGTAATCCGCGGTGTAAGAACCATTCCCAGAGGACACCTTTGTGTTCATTGCTATCCTTTCATCATGATTCGTTCTACTAAACAAAGGAAGCTATTGTGACGCAGCTTGTGAGTTGTTCCAGGTTCTTACACTGGGGAACAGCCCATAAATCCCAGCATCAGGCTTCACTTTCCAACATGAGCAAAACCCGCTCCCTGCTTGGCCTCGTTTCCATGCTGAATAAATTTGCTGAAAAATTCAAGTTGGCGCTTGTGTGACAAAGGCTAACTTTATTAATATTCCTCAAGCCTGAATGAGCTCTGAGTCTAAATTGACTTCGGCCATGAGGGCAAGAGGAATAAATTGTTTTAGTCAAATCACAGTCTAGTAGGTCAATTTTGTATAACCAAAAATGTTTTCTGGCGTGGTCGTTTTGCCATTTCCAGGCTTTCAAATCCAACAGTTTTCGCGACTAGTAGGCTATAACATAATATTCGACTACTAGTAGCTCAACTAATCAGAATGCAGCATTGACAATAGAGTGTGATTTGAGTAATAAATTGATTTAGTATAAACCAACTAATGGTCTATTACAAATCCTGCATTCTGATTGGCTGAGCTACTAATGGTCTATTAGTGATAGACCATGCCTGGCAAAACCACCACCTTTCTTTGCAAGAAAACTTGATTTTTTCAACATAAAATAATGAATTCATTGCCAAAACTGACCAACTAGTTGGTTTATACTAAAACAATTAGACCTCTCATCCTCATGTGCTATGATATCAATAGACCATTCGGCCTTCGGCCTCATGGTCTATTCATCATTAGCACATCCGGCCTTGAGGTCTAATTGTTAAATATATTTTTTCTATTTTACAGGCTCTTGTTTGGGATGAAAAGCTTACAGGACCATTTGGTCTTGTGGCAGAATATCCACTACTTAGGGTAAGGCTATTACTGGTACTCACCTAGAGTAAGGTTGTTGCCTAAAATGTAACCCTCTAGTTTTATTTTGTTTGCTTGGCATTGATTATTTACAGTAAATGTATCTGGCCCTCTTCTCGATTTCCTGGTATTTATTTTTCAAGGGAAACAAGGGTCAGGGCCCGATCCTCAGGTTAAGTTTCTTGCACACCCGCACATGCTACTGGCTATAACAGAAGTGACCAATCCTATTTTTCCGAATGTTTTTTTGTATAGTGCTTAGGATCCTGGGTGCTTGGAATATGTACCTTTTAGGGGTTAAAATCAGGCCTCTGATACCTTTTAGGGGGTAAAATTTGAAAACTTGAAATTTTTCCAGATAGGTATACCTCTTAGGGGTCCAATCTAGCAAAAACAATGGTTTTATCAATATCACACTTTTTGGTACATAATTTAGGGGTCAAAATCAACTAAGCCACACCCTTTTTGTTACCTTGGGGTAAAATCTAAAGTTCCTCATGAGCATCCCCTCTCCAAAAATAGGGGAGTCCCCACAGGGAGTAGGATCTATTGAACAGCTGGGATTCAGGCTATTTAAGCAATTCAATGAGACTTTCAAACTTACAGAACTTTACACAATTAGAGACTCATTACATTTGATTTTATCAGGAACACGAGGTAGATGTGATGTTCCAACTAAGACCAGGTCAGTTGCCGCCAAGTCAAGTGGTGAATATCATTTTCATCACAAGACCCAAACCTTCACAGATGGATATCATAGCTGAGAACATCCTCAAGTAAGGGTACAGTATAGCTGTCAGAATGCTTTGAAGTAGGCGGCTGCTGCAAAAAAAGTAGCAGGCTGCAAAAGAAAAACTGACGGCAGACATGCAAACTTTGGAGCTTCAAAGCAACAAGTTTAGTTTCCTTGCCAAGCCAATTCTGACACAGCATGGAGCTGGGAGATTTTTAGAGGAACTACATTATGTAAGCATTCCAGTTTTTATTTTATTTTCGCAAACAATGATCAGGTGAGCTTCAGGCTGCATTTAACAAAGTTCTGTGGTTCGAACTTTGTTGTGTCTCACATTCAGCAAAAAGTAGCTGGTGATTAAATGTGAACTAGCTGCCGGAGCTCTGGCGGTCGCTGTTCTGACAGCCCTGTGTCATCACCTTTTATTTGCCAGGCAGTGACAGCATTCATGGTGCTCTAGAACCAAGGGTATACCCTTTTAGTCAAATCACACTAGTGGTCTATTGTCAATGCTGCGTTCTGATTGGTTGAGCTACTAGTAGGCTATAAGTTATAGCCTACTAGTAGCGAAAAGTGTTAGATTTGAAAGCCAGAAAAGCACAAATAACCAGACCAGAAAACGTTTTTTTGCTACATACATTGACCTACTAGTGTGATTTGACTAAAACAATTATTCCTCTCGCCCTCATGGCCTCTGAGTCAATAGCCCATTCGGGCTCGAGGAATAATTGTTAAATAGTGAAAAATCTAAGCTGGATACTACTGGTACATAGAGGATATTACATGGCCGTGTGGAGATACAAATTTTATCTTTGAGTGGTGCAAATTTATCTCCAGAGTGGGCACAGTGATAAAATTCTAATTACGCATTTCCAGACAAGCTCATAATTCCAGAAGCCCTGTCATATGGCCCTACCACATGTACATGAACCACCTAATTTTCAGCCAAACAAATCGCATCATAAAACAGATTTTTCTGTGGAGAGGAGTAAGATTTAAAAACTATTATTAATAATGTACCATCTCTGCAGGGAGGAAGAAAAAGGTGGAACAAGAAAGGATTTTCACATTCTCTTTGTGCCAAGAAAAACACTGCTTTGTCAAAGGAGGCTTGTGGTGAGTTTGCATTTCCCAATGGTATCATGATCCTTCTCCCAAAGGTATTGAATTCCAAAATTCAAGGCGATGATACTGATGATATTTTTAAGTATATCTGACTTTCATGAATTTTAATGCAAATTATGGAAAAATTGGTTGACCCTAATGAAAAAGAGCCAGAATTCTCCTTGACCTTCTGTGTAGCTGCCACAACAAGCCAGCGTCCACCGGAACTCTGCTGGCTACTTAAATGCCCGTCACCAACCAAGAGCCTTTGCCAATCTCTTCACATGTCCCTGGTCAATCAGAGCAGCTGAAAAACAATGATTGGATAAATTTGAAGACAAAAGAAAACAGGGCGCAAAGGCTCTTGGTTGATGATGGGCCTTTTGCTATTTTATGTTTCGCTTCTGGCTACTTTCATTGGATCCCAGACAAAAGCATATTAATTGAGTCACTGAAATTAGGTCAAAACTGGGCTGGCTAGCTTTTTTTGAATAACCACTGCTTTAAAACATTCTGACAGTGACTTTTGTGTACTTCAGGATCTAGGAATTTCATTTGTGAACATTGAAGAGTACCCTTTGGAGCTAATTCCACTGGATAATGATCTGCTCTCACTTGAAATGGACTCATCTTTCAAGGTAACACTTTACAATGTGTGGTTCCAGAAAATATCCCCCCCCCCCCCACACACACACATGGAAGGGTGTTGAAGAGTGACCACCCTCATTCCCCACCCCTCTGGAATTTCCAAGGGAAAATACAGTATTTGTATTGAGAAGAAATCAGGAAATCATTGATTCCAATAAATTAGTTTATAAAAAGATTCATATGTATTGTCTCTTGATTGTGTGTGTGTGGGGGGGGGGGGGATATTTTCTGGAACCACACAATGTGCATTCCAGATTCCAGTTCCAATTTCATAGTACTTTTAGGATTGACTGTCCTGACTGTAGCAACACACTAAAAGTTAGCATGAGCTAACACTAGGAGAGAAAATGTCCACTGATAATCAGCTGATTGAGTTTGAATATGGTGTTTCTTTACTATGTTGCCTTGCGATAAAAATAATCTCAATATTTGTTTTTCCAGGAATGCTACATGGAGAATGACTACACATCTCTTTACTATGTGGCCAACTCAATAATGAGCCTGCAATTATTGTATGGAATAATGCCCAGGATATATGCCAAGGGAGAAATGGCCAAGGTATGCAAGATTACAAAGCAAATAGTTTAAACATATGCTCTTCTTTATTCAGAATTATCCAAGCTGTGTCCCATAACTACCAGAATGCAGTGTGTGCTTTTTTAAACAGTTTGTTCAACAACATCTGCCAACATATCAGCACAAACGTGCATGCATTATAGCTGGAAGCGTCCCTTTGTCTAGCCACTCTCTGTGTAGGTCCGCCAGCCCTAGGGAAACTTATGTATACTAAATATTAATAAAATAAAAGAGAAGCAGTCAGAGACAGATTGTCAGGCAAGCAAGCAGACAAATAGACAAACAGGCAGACAGTGAAAGAAAGAAAAGGGGCGGATCCAGGATTTAAAAGGGGGGGGGGGAGGGTGGATAGGAGGAGACGGACCAGTTTTTTAGGGAGCGGGGGGCTTGGAGTGAGCACAGAAAAGGCTCTTACAAAAATATCCTGAAAACGGTTTGCTGTACCCCGCCCCCTAAACTATCTAATACATGAACTTGAGACTTTATTTATTATATTATTTACAACAAAAAGATGGACTTCTACTTTTTTTACTCAAAAAAGTGGGGGACATCCACCCAATCCCCCCCCCCCCACCCCACCCCCTGTATCTGCCCCTGAGGCCTGTCTTCCAACTTGTCAGAGACTACCATATTGGTTGAAAAGTGACTATGGTACTGTTCACTAATACGTGCACAGACAGACAGACAGGTAGAGATATAGAGACAGACATGCAGCCAGAATAGTTTGACAGACGGACAGGAAGACAAACAGATCAACAGAATAGGAACTAAAGAGTAGGAGAGTTTTCCTTAATTCTCAGATGGTGCTTGACATGATCATGAGAAAGAAGAGAGAGACGGCAGACAGCGAGAACATGATTCCACCACAAATAGATACTGTGCTCCTCCTGGACAGAAATGTGGACCTGTTGACTCCACTCTTTACGCAACTCACTTACGAAGGGTTAATTGATGAGCTCTATGGAATTCAAAACAGTAAGGAACCTTGGAATACCATGTATAAGCCCAGGCGAAGCTGAACCAGGGATGATTCCTATAATGTGGGGTCCAATCTGAAAATATGGGGTCTCCTCTGGTCTCACCCAACAGGGCTCATACAACTCCAAAAAGAAAACACGACAGTCCAAGATTTTTATTTGTATCCATCTAGAATAGAATGGATCTCAACTGTCGAAATAGACCTCTTTTGCTTCGGCGTAATTTTGTCCCATTTCAGATCACGTGGCATTCATTTGAATAATCTTTCCTTGTTTGGGATGCTTCCATATTCATATATCCTTCGGTGCATAGCAGATAAAGAAAGAAAGAATACTCATGGGAATGCCACGTGATCTGAAATGGGACAACATACGCCCAAGCGAAAGAGGTCTTTTGGTTGGGGAGAGGTGTGATTCCAGGTTTCACTTTTACCTGTGGCAATCTTCTTCATTGAAGTTCACTTGCTTTTTTTCTGTGATGTTATTATAAACGTTTGACTCTTTAGTTTCTTTGATTAGCGACGGCCAAGTTCCCTGCAGAAAAGTTCCCTCAGCCAGAAGAGAAAGGCCAAGGTCCTACTCAACAGCCTTCTGGACCCAAGAAAGTGGTGCTAAATTCTGCCGACGAGTTGTATGCTGATATTCGAGATTCAAACTTCTCAGCAGTGGGCGTTCATTTGAGCAGGAAAGCCAAGCAAATAAGCGCTCAATTTGAAGTGAGTCAGCGTTTTAATTGTATTTATTTGTTTGTTCATTATCTTGCTCATTCATTCGTTCATTTGCGCAACCATGTTGTATTCGTTTTAGTGGTAGCCCCGTGCCCCTTTGACGTTCAGATCTGAGAGAATCAGCTATTCATCCAAAGCGGATTTCATATGACTGTAGTGAAACCAATCGCTTAGTGACTACACTAATGCGCTGAATAATACCTAATCACTCATAACAGTTATCTGAAATCCGCTTTATACATGTTGTGTCCCTCAAAAAAATGTTGTGTCCCTCAAGGATCTATCCTCGGACCACTTCTTTTTAAGACAATCATCATATTCCTTCCCTTGTAAATATTTTGGCGTACGTGAACAATACTTGAAGCCAGACGTTTTCTGTTTCAGGAGCACAAGTCAGCCAAGACCGTCGGTGAAATGAAGCAGTATGTCCAGCGGTTGCCATACATGCAGAAATCCAAGGCATCTCTTGCCATGCGTGAGTTATTTGATTGATTTGTGATTGATTAGTCAGCACATCGATGCACTGCCCAAAGATTTTATGGTCAGTGAAACTCCAATGTCTGTCTTCTGCATAATGACATATTTCCTGTGATATCTGTCATCTCAGTGAAATTTGATGTGTTACAGCTAAAATCGTTGCATCGCGACCCGCGTTTTCAAAACATCGATTTTTTTTTTTACTTTGTGGTTCCGCCAGTCAAATCTTATGCGCCAATCAGATTCTTGCCCTGTTTCGCCTAGTGCAGTCGCCTGGCTTTCCGTCGCGACGTTGTCTGGTTTTAGTTCAGAGAGCAGCCAGTTGACTGCACTAGGCGAAACAGGGCAAGAGTTTCATTGGCGGAACAGCAAAGTCAAATATCAAAACACAATTTGATGTTTTTGAAGCTGTTAAAGCAGTAATGATTCTAGGTTATTTACTACTTTGACTAATTGGGCGCTGTTGTTTAATATTTCAGACATGTCAATCGCTGAACTTATCAAGGAGAAGACGGATGCAGATGCATTCAGGGAGTCCATTAGAATAGAGCAAGGTACTTACTTTTCCTAGATTGATTTTCAGACCGCTGCGAGATCCTCCGCACTCTCTCTCTCTCTCTCGTGTGCACGAGAGTAGAGTGCGGGTCTATACTTTCAGCCACACATTCTGGCTTTTCCTAGAATGTAATTCAGCTCCTAGCTGCAAAAGGTATTAATAAACGTTTTTAAACGTGTTTTTTTTTTCTTTGTTGCTCGTTTTTCATCAAACGCACAACTTGTCGCGCAACATTTTGCCTACAATTCAAGTTGATTAGTCAATAGAAATGAGGTGCTAAGGGGCAAAATCCGCCTTGGGCTCGCATGTGTGATCCTCAAAACAAAATGTTGCGCGACAAGTTGTAGATTTGATGAAAAACGAGCAACAAACATTAGACTTGCAGCGCAGCAATGTTGCGCGACAAGTTGAGGGATTTTGTGCCTCGTATTTCCCCGGCTTAAACTAGCCCTAACCATACGCAGCTGATTGTCGGACGATTAGCTGTTCCGCTGTGAAGAAGGAAACACATGAAGCAATTTCGTCGCCACCTACATCAGCCATAACCTATTAAAACGTTCTTCCAGAATTCGCCCAAGGCTTGGATACAGATAAAGTCAGTCCATATATCGAGAAATGCATCGCACTCAAGATGCCGCTATCAAAGGTAACTAACTGCCTCATTAGTAAGAGGAATCTATACGTTATAGAGTCTAGCTATGTAGAGTCCCTAACAGATCAAAGACGTATTTTTCTAGTGTACTGTAGGCGATTATTTTGTGACGTCAGTGTTTATAATTTTTCTCATTTGCATAAGCATTAGTGAAAATCAGCAAGCGTGACGGAGGTACAAAAAGAAATGTTCTGAACTTCAATAGCGTCTGGTGAATGAAGCGTACTAAGAAAGTTTGACGTTCGTAACTCAAATTCTGAGCGCATGGCGAGAAGCTCAATTTGCAAGAAACATGTGGGCTAATGAGCTTCCTGCCCCACAAAAAAAATCATGTCTTTAAAAAAGCATATTTTCTTTTGAAAAATGTAATAAAATTGCTCAAGATCAAATAATTACTATTCCGAAGAACGCATTGACGATTTTCACTAAGTTTTGAATGATCCACGCAGGTTTTTTAAAATCGAGTGGATTGTTGTGTGGCGGAAGGCTCATTAGCCCACATGTTTTCTCTAAATTGAACATTGAACTGCGTCCTCACGACTGAATCTAAAACCTTCAAATTTTAAGAGTATGCTTCATTTGTTGGAATTTTGTGTTTTCTGTGTTTTGCGAAAATATAGGATTCCCAATGAATTCTTGATTACAGTAACTTCATTTCATAAAAGGGAGAGACATCTCCGTGAAGTAACCATGTTGTAAAGTTACCCACAATGGGTGATGTTTAGGGTCATACGGAATGATAATTGTAGGTAACTTTAGACCGAGGACATGTTGACTGACTGTAAAGAGACATCTCCCTAACTGCAGTTCGTGGAGTCATTTCTTGTTCTTTTTTCACAGGTTCTTAGACTAATTTGCATACAATGCCAGGCAAACAATGGCTTTAAACCCAAGATGATGGAGTACTACGCGCGGGAGGTAGTGCAGGTGAGTTTTCTTCATTTATGTCTTGGTTCAGTTCTTGGTAGCTGCTCCGTTATATAACGGAAAGCCACCAATGTTAGGAAAATGTAAGTAATCCGGAATCCAACATTTTGTTAGCTTTGGGACCCGAAATCCAGCTATTGGATTCCGGAACTCGGTCTCTGGAATCGGGAATCCAAGGGTGCACTCGATTCCAGAATCCGCATTCCATGACAGTTTGGAATCCGCATGGGATGATAAGTATGTAATGGTAGACTTTTTACCAGGCGTTCACCACTCCACAACTTGAAAGTTTATAGAACTGATAACTGGTGGAAATTCTAGCTCTGTTTCCAGGCATGCGGGCTGAAGTCCCTCCCCCCACCCCTCTTAGGTACACCAAAACCCATCAAGGATCGGAAAAGAGCTTTGAAAGAGAGAGAACATGTCGACCTTGTGCCATCGAAGACAACACAGGAACCCCGTCAGTGGGGTCGGCCTAAATTACCTTTTATCCTCAATTAATGAGAAACATTCGGTGTCATATTTTTGTAGACGTATGGCTTTGATCACGTGTACAGGACGCTGACCCCATTAGAGACCGTGGGCCTACTGAGACCACAGGGTGCCCGAACGTACACGGCGATGCGGAAATCCATCAAACTGTTTGTGGAGGACGTTCGAGAACAGGTAAAGGGTTTGTGTTCTTGTAAAGTACACGTGTGGCAAAAATACAATGGAGATCAAAGAAAAATATTTTTGTTATTAATAAAATAATTACGATTTTGAGATTTTGGCAATACCGCAAAACTATTGACCGCCAGTTGGGAGAAAATATCTTCAATATTGTGCGGAGTTCTCTTCCAGCGCCGTCACTATTTTGTGTTATTGCCGTCTCAAAATTGCAATTATTTTTGTATCACGATTCTTCAGATTTTTGTGAAGAAAAGTAACAGAACTGTAACATATTTTCTGACCAAAAACTAGATTCTCATTACGAGAGCGCTCGCTTTCACGTGATTCATCATGCCATTTCTAGCGCGCGCTCAAGCACTTGTCGTTTTTCGGCAAAACACTGTATTCGTAATAGAAAGTAGTAAACAAGTTCACAAAAAAAAATGGCAAAGTTGGTCAAACTTCGCGTAGTCAATTTTACATTTAATTAATTTCACTGCTTGATTTTCCTTTCAATCTAGGCCCCAGATGATATCGCTTACGTATATTCGGGATATGCACCACTTAGTGTACGGCTTGCCCAGTTCCTGTCCCGGCCCCAAGGATGGAGGGGCTTAGAGGAGGTACGTAAACTACCTGTACTACTAAGCACCAACCAATAGATTCCCTATCTGATTTCCTCCACCGGGTGGTCTCTGAGGTTCGCTTTGACCGGGCTGAAGATCGGAGGTCGGAGTTTTGTTGCTGTTATTTTTTGTTGTTGTTATTGTGTGCGTTTCGTTGTTTGTCTCTGTGCGTTTATTTTTTTTTTACCTGAACAAACTTGTCGTTTTTGAAAAGCGGCCAAAATCAAAATTACAAGCATCTACCTTATTTGGAAGTGACGATAAATCCCCTTCTGATAGGAATTTCGGCGACATTTGCCAGAAAACACTGATTTTTGAGCGAGAACTTCCAGCGACATTCTAGCGAGTAGATGTTTCGATGTATCCTCCATGTTGGATCCTTGTTAGTAGCCCGGCTAGAGCTATTTTGAAGCGTACACAGGGAACCCGCGCGGCTCGTTCCAGTCCTCTCATAGACATTTTGCGAACATTACTGCCTATTTTTGATATGTTTTTGTTTGTTTGTCGTTTTCTCTATTGCATCAATCGGCAGGGTTTTGATAGTTTCTTGTAACTTTGTTTGTTTGTATATTACGTGAGTGAGTTTGTTTTTTTCTTATTTATTTGTGTTTTTGTTTGTTTTTGCCTTATTTGTTGTTTTATCTTTGTTGTTTTGTTTTGCTGTGCTTGTCTGTTTGTTCATACTTTCGTTTTGAAACCAATTCCCAATGAGTGATTTCAAATTATATTTATTATATACCCAGCTCATTTATTTGTGTTTTTTGTTTGTTTTTGCCTTATTTGTTGTTTTATCTTTGTTGTTTTGTTTTGTTTTGCTGTACTTGTTTGTTTGTTCGTACTTTCGTTACCCAGCTGTATAAGTGAAAATTTACACTGTCATTTGTTCTTCTTTGTTGCTGTGTTTTCTGTGTTTGTATCTTTTACAAAGAGCCCGTGTCAGCCACTAATTACGTGTAGAAATCTCTAAATCAACATCTAAAAACAAAGTTTTAGATTTGATTTGCCAAATTCAATCGAGAACATTGCTCTATATTCTCTATATCAGCCGATGGAAATGGATGCTTTGTCCGACTTGGTATGTAGCTATGCTGTCAAAATGGCGGCTGACACAGGCTCTTTAATACCTTTGTTATGTATTTATCTCTATAGGTGTTACGACTGCTCCCCGGGCCTACGATAGAGGAGCGTCAGGCGCTTCCCCCAGGCCTACAAAGGCGTAAGTAACATTCACATCATTACCAAATAAGCAAGGCCGTAGCTAGAAATTTTTGTCTGGGGGGGGGGGGGGGGGGCAGGCCTTGGTCATTCTTTGTTTTTGCTGGGGGGCAAGCAGGTTTTTCCCCACATGTTGACACTAAAAAATTTACTTTGCTGGGGGGGCAACTGCCCCCTCTGACCCTATGCTAGCTACGGCCCTGATAAGGTCAACCCCAGGTCTCGTGTTTCAGGAGGCTAGATTCCGCTAAGAAAATAGCACGAAAAAAAAAGAAGCGATATCGCACGAGTCGCAAGAGGACGATATTGCCTTTTTGAGTGCTATTTTTGGCGGAATCTACCAAATGAACGCTTTGAATATACTTGAATCCTATGATATCTCGTCCTCAGTTTACACAAAAAAAGATATCATAGGATTCTACATGAAACCCTGCTTTGCGCAGCTGTATCTACATCATAAAACTTGTAAAGAGCAGATTTCATATGACTGTAATGAAACCAATCGCAAGGTTACTACACCAATGCTGAACAAAACATATAGGAGTAATTACAAAGTAATTGCGAATTACTCACGGCAGTCATCTGAAATCCGCTCTATTTGTAACAAAAACAACAAATGGTGTGCCCCAGTCTATTTCCTGGGTCATTTTCGTCCCCAGTCATCGATACTACGGATTTAGCCGAACCGTCCACAGGATATCAATATTAGAATAAGGATTATCCTTAATTGGTAAATGCGCTTGTTTTAAGGATTATCCTTATTACCTAAGGATTATTACTTATTACCATTAAGGATTATTACTTATTACCATTATCTTCGTTCTATCATAGACTATGTATAGAACGAAGCAATGTGTATATTAAATGAACACTCCAAAATAGTCCGAACCAAATAAAAAACCATCCCGAAACCCCCACCCACGGCACCCTTTCAGAGCGCTCTACACAAGTGTACTTTGTCTAATTCAACCTTCCTACAATGGACACTTGTGCATGTCAACTAACCATTACAGTGTAATAAGGTAATCCTTAAAACAAGCGCATTTACCATTTAAAGGATAATTCTTATTCTAATCTTGAGATCCTGCTGGAACCTTGGTGCGTGTCAAAAAAACGTCTAAGATTCTGCCCACTCGCTTATGTTTTTGTCTGCATTCCTTTCTCCACGGGCTTATGTGTTCTTGAAAATGACCGCACGACTGAGTCGAAATAAAAAGCTCACCTGTTACAAAACTTAGAACAGATGACTTTTTCCAAAATATTTTATTGACATTGGCAGTTTTCAGGTCTTTCAGAGACGTTTTAGAAAAGCATGCCGGCTCGTAGAAATAGGAATACAGACAAATGGTTCGGTGAAATCGGTATACAAGTGAATACATATTTTGTGGATCGATCTTTCTTATTTTCAAACCGTGCCACCCTCGCTATTTGTCGTTTGATTTCACTTTCGTGTAAACAATTTCTTTTCTGCTCGTTCCTTCGTTACTATCAACTAAAGCTATTTCAACAGAAAATGTTTGCATTTCCTTGTAGAAAGTAACAGGGTAGAGCGCTAGACACAGGCATGCAATCCATTCTCCTAAACAGTTAAGGACATGCAATATGTAGCCACCGTCCTTAGGCCCCCAGAACTCCACGGAGCTCCCATGAAATTTTGTATACGAAAACCACTTTAAAAACGGATAAACTACACCGGTTATCGTCATAATACAGGACATTGCGAACCTTAAAATGAGAACGCATTTTGATTGGCCGCCTAGATTGACTGTGAAATAAGTGATGGAAGATTGGACCCAAAAATAGAGTGCTCCGCCGACCAGTAGAAGCACAGTAGCGGCATCGTGAACTTTCCCCAGTGAGACACTTTCCTTCTTTCCCTTTACAACAATTACCTAAAAGGAGAGAAAAGCGCATTAGTTATACTACTGTTATACAACTGTAGTTATTAAGACCAGTGATCTACATAAACAACTCAGAATCCTAAATTATTTAGTCTTAGAAAGAAAGGAACTGAAACTTGCATTATATAGGCATTCTGAGGTAAGATTTCATAGCTTTCGCTACCAAATTTCCAAGTTTGAAAACTGTTCAGCCCGGTAAGAAATCAAAAATGCCAATTCACAATCCAATTCCATCCGCTCGATAGCACACGAAAATACTCCAAATCCCTGTCCAAATTGGTACTTATCTAGCAGCTGGAAGGTTATTTAACAAACTTAGATGACTATTTTGTTCATTTCTTTTGAATTTTCACTACATTTAAGCTACCCAAATTAGCTCTAAAATCGTGACAGTTTGTGACAGTTACGAGAATGTACGTGGTATCGCGCCTGCCTACCTACATGAGCTCATTAATATTTATAGACCACAAAGAAATCTTAGATCTAGAAACAAGCAGCTTCAGACCTGTCCTTTTACAGTCAAACCGGATGTTTGTTTCCTCACAACTTTGCAACATTGCCGAACAACATTGTAATATTGTTTATCAACTTGCTCGATCAATTTGCAAATGTGTCGAACAAGTTGCCACTAGTGCCGAACAATTTCCTAGAAGAAAATTTACCAAGGTGCTGAGTTTTGATTAAACATATTATGGCTTATTTCAAGTAAAATCATACAAATGTGTGAAAAAACTGAGCACATTGGAAGATTTCTTCTAGAAAATTGTTTGGCACACCCAATTTGCTATCCCTTATAGGGGTTAAAATCAATTTTCCCGACGAGCAAAAATATGAAGTCTGTAAATCTTTCTAACTATTTGCTCCTGATTATTTATTATAGTATTTATATTTTATAAACAGTATAAATTCTAAATGGTTTCTGAAGAACCACTTATGGATGAAATTAAAGTCATTAATATATTACTATCTTCACAGTCAAGTGAAGCTTGGATAGTCAGAGGTAGTTTTTATACTGCCACATTAGCCGTTTTCACACTAGAGACAGAAAACTCGTCTTAGTGTGAAATCGGGACGAGACGGATTTTTGACGGGAAATCGTCTGAATTTATCTTATTTCTCCGTCGAAACAGACGATTTTCCATGGACGATTTTATCGTCGAGACGGGAAACTCATCTTGAATTCACACTAAGACGGTGAACTGGACGGAAATTGCGTAATTCGCGCAGCACATTTATGATCATTTACATGAGATGCATTTTACTATATAAAGGATATAACATGGCCGCGCGGAGATACGAATTTTATCTTCGAGTGTTGAAATTTTAACACGAGAATAATATCTGCTTTATTAGCCCGTGAATCTATAATGAGTTACTTATTGGCTTAGTATTTCATAATAACCAATTTAATTGTATTCATCAACTCCACATTTCCCTATTGAATTCATCGGCCTTCCCGGCTTTTAGTTTGTGGACAGGGTAATATCCGAGTTAATAACAATAACAATGAAAATCGTGTCAACTGTAAACTAACTTATTTGTTAACCTTAATCCATAATATGACTTTTTTCCTGAAATCCATTTGATACAGTCCTAAAGTATATTTCTAAAACCTGAAACGACACGTCAACTGTTTTCCTAGGTTTCAATGCCAATTCTTTTGTGAATTCTTTTGCCTCACATTTTTCTAGTACTTAAATTTTAGGTCAAATGTTCACTTTCGCGAAGATCCTGACGTTGCACGATTTAAGATATCGGCGTCAAATTTTCTGTGTCGTTAGAAAATGATGTTAGCTAAAAACCGTGCCAGGGATTTTTTTTTTACTTGAAAAAGATTTTATCATAAATTTTGCGGTCCAAAATTGAAAAAATACAACTTTTCACTTCGCGACCTAATATTTTCGTAAATATGCAAAATATCAAAATTGCTGACACGGTTTTGCAGTTCATTTCTCCGTGAGTTAAATCCGACAAAGTGTGAAATTATGCAACAAAACGCTAATGGTCCGGAGCTTCTCTAGTAAACAGGGTAGTTTTTAGTTCGGGGTCTTAAAAACACAAATTCAAACATCACTAAAATGAACAATTTCAACAACAAGACAGATAGAGAATAAAACATGGGCGCGCAGGGATATGGAATTTATCTTCCAGTGTTCAAATTTTGATATATTACGAGTGAGCGCAGCAAACGAGTGAGATATCAAGTTTGAACACGAGAAGATAAAGCGCCCAGGTATTATTCTGTTTATTATATGAACTTTTTTTGAGAAAAAAATTCGATTTGCTGAATTTAGCAATAGTGAGCATTATTGTAATTTTAACGTGTGAAGCATGATATTTCTCAGTGGCCAAAATCCTGATAAAACACTATAGTTTATATAATAAAACGAATATGAAGGGACTACATACCATGTGTGCCGATGACCGAACATTTGCTACTAGTACAACGCCAAGGAGACATGAAACGCCAAAAGGAACGGCAGCTTTGTTCAGCTTGATGATTTCCTTGTTGAGCTTTAGATCACGATAAAGGTGCTCAATCTGTAAATAGCGCATGGCGACCATCACTAGTCCATACAAAGCAACAAAGGTCATCAAAACGCCAAATACAGAAGCTTGTGGCTCGAACGTGGCGGCTTTGCTGATGCTTGGTAGGAATGGAGATACATGTTGAAGTGATACTGCGATGATGTACGGAGTTACTATGGTGGTACATGTCAATATAGGCCATAGAACTGGCGAGAGACGAGCAAGTCGCGATAATGTTTTCATGACCGAGTCTTTACCAGGGCTTCAGGAGATACCGGTACGAAACTGCCATTTTGAGAGTTTTCTCAAAACAGTAAATAGTGTTGGATATCTAATATTTCAGGAACCAATCAGAGCGCGCAAAAATAACTATTCTACTAATATCAGTTATTATCTTATTAGAATCTATTAGATATCTATTTTGATGCCCTCCCTTCCTTCACTGGACCCCACGATATTATCATCTTAGATTCTAATAGATATCTAAAATATTGCGATATTTAACAACTATCCCCATCCCCCGAAGGGGAGGTGAATAGTGGTGGATATACCCTTTCCGGGATACGTTGTCACCCAAAAAGCATATAAGCTTGGTGCGCTAGGGAGTATGGGTAAATATTTATTTAAATTTCTGTAAAATATTAGAAACAAACATGCTTGGAAATGTGCTGAAATTTGATCATTTCACCTGTGGTTGCGATAACTGTCTGAATTCAGATCAAACAGGGCTTGCACTATTTCAAGATGCAAGATGCAAAGATGCAAAGATGCAAAAGATGCAAAGATGCAAAGATGCATGGGTATCAAATTACAGCATTAGTGAAAATTCCTAATACAGTGTTGACAGCCGCAATGTCTATAATAAGTACATTATTGGCGGTTGTACGCGTGAGCCGAGTATCGATTTATTTAGCAAGTTCGCATTATTATACCAATTTTAGAAGCTTCACGATGAAAACAAAAGTACATAGAACTCAACCTGACCTTGTTTATGACTAAAACGCGGAAAATGGATGCTTTCTGCGTGACGTTTAACTTGATAAAATTTTAAAAATAAAAACCGCGTTTATGACAAAAAAAACTCAAAACCGGGTAAATCCGGAAAAGAGATACGCTGTTTGTGACTATGTATTTTTATTTTCATCGTGAAGCTTCTAAAATTGGTATAATAATCTGCAAAATTGCTAATAAATTGATACTCGGCTCACGCGTACAACCGCCAATAATGTATTTATTAATGAGACATTGCGGCTGTCAACACTGTATTAGGAATTTTCACAATGATGTAATTTGATACCCTTGCATCTTTGCATCTTTGCATCTTTCATCTTTGCATCTTTGCATCTTTGCATCTTTGCATCTTTGCATCTTTGCATCTTTGCATCTTTGCATCTTTGCATCTTGCATCTTGAAATAGTGCAAGTCATCAAACAGTAGCAGTTTAGATGCCCCCATCATCCTTTGCGCTTCATGCTTATAGGCTTTTTGGGGGACAACGTTTCCCGGAAACGGTATATATACCGAGACGCGAAGCGTCGAGGTATATATCCACCGCTAGGCACCGACCCTGAGGGGGAATAAAATAGTAGAATAAAATACGATTTTAAAAGATTCAAGATGCAGTATCGCGCGCGAAAAGAGCCGCCATTTTGAGAGTTTCTCAAAACAGTAAATAGTTAGCACTTGATATCTACTATTTCAGGAACCAATCAAAGCGCGCGAAAATTACTATTCACTGATTTGGTATATACTAATATCTGATATTATCATTTTAGATTCTAGTAGATATCTAACTAGATTACCTCTCTCTCTAACGGGGTCCCTCGATATTGCGGAGGCCGTGGCCCTCAATTTTATATGTCACACCGGGTTACCTGTGTACCGGAAGTAGCATAACTAATTAGCGTTCCTTCATTCCCAGGTTCTTCTCCGTCCGACAACTCAGGGGATGCGCCACCTAAAGTGACTCTCGTGTTCTTTATCGGCGGCTGCACGTACGCGGAGGTCGCGGCCCTTAGATTTTTGTCTCAGCAAGAAAGCAGTAAGTTGTCCAGAATTGCCTCAGAGGAAAAATACTTTTTGCAGTCCCTTATTTGGAGCCACGCGCGCTATAGTAAAAACCCGTTTCTAAGAACCTATGGTTTTAAAAACTTGCTGGAAGAAATGTGCCATTTTTATACTCAAAAATATAAGAACCTGTTTATAGCCAAGCAAATACAAATAGGTTCTTATATATGTGTAGATTGCAAAATAGAATTACCCCAATACATATAATAATGTGAATGTGCTATCTTTTTGCATTTTTTATCTATTCCATTACGTTTTTTGTTATTTTATTTATTGAAGAATTCATTCCTGTGGAAAGACTAGACAAACATCCGAATTTTTGCGGATCAGGTAGCCCTCGTGTCTTTTCTTCTGTGTGTTTTATCATGTTTCCTGATCCATTCTCAGGCCCTACCGATTTCGTGATAGCGACGACAAAGATGATAAACGGAACTTCATGGTTAGACTCCCTGATGGAGAAAGAGGAACGACCGTCCACGAATCCCTTCAGTTAAGAGAAAAAATAGATTAGCGAATAACAGAATTAGATATATTTTGGGTTTTATTAATTAAATTGACTCAGAGACCGTGAGCCAGTCGCCAACCGGTTACAGTTTGTACCAGCCTTAAAGTGCTACTCAAGGCTGAAATTTTAATGGCTTATTTGATTGCACAATCAAAATAAGGAAAAATGTCGCTTATTTCGCGTTCATAGCTCTTTTGGTTACAGAGATATTCAAGATTTTTACTCATGCAAATTAGCAAAAAATGACGTCACAACAAGACAAGGGCAAAAGAGGCCAACAATGTTCGATGTATAATTCTGTTTGGGATAATTAGATTCACTTCAAACTTGGTAATAACAAAGAAGAACCAAGACCTCATACATCCATATGCTAATTAGTGTTTCCATGGTAACATGTTTGGCTATAGAAGTGATTCCTGGAAAAATAGGTAAAATCTGTGAAATATTCCCTAAGTTGTGAAAGCCTTCGAAACTTCCTGATTTGTTTGTCAACACAACCCAGAGTATTTTGGCAGAGTATTGTAGTACTTCACTTGTAGGTGAATAAGTTTCAGATTTTTCCTATTTTTTAAACAGACAGCCCTAGTGTCAATAGCGTTACCGTGGAAACAGTAATAAACATGTCAGAGGTTGTGGTTTGGTCCTTCTTTGTTATTACTAAGTTTTAAGTGAATCTAACTATCCTAAACAGAATTATGCATAAAACATTGTTGGCCTCTTTTGCCCCTTGTCTTGTTGTGACGTCATTTTTTGCTAATTTGCATAAGTAAAAATCTTCAATATCTCTGAAACCAAAAGAGCTATGAACGCGAAAAAAACGGCATTCTTCCTTATTTTGAATGTGTAATAAAATAAGCCATTAAAATTTCAGCCTTGAGTAGCACTTTAAAAGTGCTTGAATTGGGCTGTTCCATAAAAAATTTGTAACCCCCCTATCGAGGACTGTGGAAATTCCAGACTTCTGTACAACCCCTGTTGAAATTTGAAGCAACCCTTGTGGAAATTCCTCATTCTCTTGTGTGCCTGTGGAAATTCCACAGTTGCAAATGAATACCCTGTGGAAATTCCAGGGTCAAAATCACGGACCCCGTGGAAATTCCAGGGTCAAAATCGCGGACCCCGTGGAAATTCCAGGGTCAAAATCGACAAACCCTGTGGAAATTCTAGGGCCAAACACAGCGACCCTGTGGAATTTCCAGGTTCCTCGATAGGGAGGGGGGGGGGGGGGGATTCAAGATCTTGAAAGTACTTGAATTCGAGAATAAGTCCTCTAAAAGGCTTATTTTTGGTGACTGCTTTTTCTACATAAGCTGTAGGGGCGGTGTTCGAGCGCTGGGCAAAAGGCATTAAGTGAAAGAGGGACTTCAAAAATCTTGAGACCGCACTGAAATGGCGACGTTTCCTGCAATTCTCGGGGAGAAATACAGTAAATGTGTGACAGTCGTCTTGGACGTAGCGGAAAACCTTGAGACTCCCGGCAAAACCGAGCGAGTTGACGTCTCTGGGAATAGTTCTTGAATTTTCTAAAACACTGGCCTTGAAATGTCTTGCAACGTCCTGGAATTTCATCTTCTGTGATTTGTACGAACCCTGTGTTTGTTCAACGAATAGTGTTTACCAAAGCGGCCCCTGGGCGATCGCTCATTCTCTGCCCTTTTCTTCCCGCCAAATTTGGCGCGCGCGTGGTAACACAGGAAGCCCGAAAATATGTTTTGCTGAAGCTTAGAAATGCTTTGTTTCCATTTCTTTTTCTGCGCGATATTTTTAGGGATTGAAAACTCAACTCAACTCAAGTTTATTATCTCTTCTTTAAATGATAAAAAGATGGAACACCGCCTGCAAATAGCATAGCGAGCATAACTTTTTCGAGTTATTTCTGGTTATTATTATTGAAGTCCCAAGTTATGGCAAAACTAGAAAAAGGTCAGATGAGATTTATTCTCCCTAAATTGTACACAGAACATCGGCATAAAATGAATACAATCAAAATACATTACATTGAACATACGATCTCTACTTTCTTGTATGTGAACATACGATATCTACTTTCTTGTATGTTGATTTTGTGTTATATTCGTATATCTGTAACTCATACACAATAAAACAAATTAATGTTAAAAAAGCGCGATTTCAGGGTGACCCCAGTGAGATAGCTTTTTAAAATTTGCTTCGTCCCTTTCGTGAACCGGCTTTCGTGAACCCATTGAGTGAACAGCTCTCGGTGTTTTCGTGCAGGCTTTTAGAGATTGTGTTTTGACTAATTAACAATTAGACTACGAGTTCGAGTTTTCTATGAGTCAATAGATAGTTAACGAGGCGCGTAGCGCCGAGTTGACTATTTGACTCATAGAAAACGAGAAAGAGTAGTCTAATTGTTTTAGTAGATAGTATTCGTGATAGTATGCGAGTGGGTTTCTACTAATAAGGACTAGGTAGACTTCAAAACTAAATTTTCTACCACAAAATGGAAACTGAGCTAAGAAAATATCCATGCGCTTCCTCCGTACATCAAACCTTTTGAGACAAGGCGTTGGACTCTTTCTTAAGTTCAATTTGCGTTTTATGGTAGAAATTTAGTTTTGAAGCCTTGTTAGTCCTTATTAATAAATCCTTAGCCAAATAAAACATTTGGTTTCTATAAATTGAATTAGTGGAGTTAATAAATTGAATTAGTAGCACTAACGACACATTTCACAGCTATGTAATCACTTTATAATATGTCGTTGTCTTTATAATTTGTCATTGTTCGTAATATATATGGCTTATTTTCAACTCCATATAAGGAAACATTATCTGCTGTACTGTGGAAACTCGTTAGCTTTCCAAGGTCAGAACGATTCATTTTTCCCACGACTTATCTCATAAACTCCGTAAAATGCCCTCTTGTTACCTCTTTAAAAGTCTTTCCCAAAGAAATCAAAATTGTTTCTCTCGGTGCTGTCGTAATTATTTTTCCTACCCAGTTCCCGATAGCATATGCGTAGCCAAATCACACTTACTAGTGGTCTATTGTCAATGCTGCATTCTGATTGGCTGAGCTACTAGTAGGCTATAAGTTGCCTACGTAGCGAAAAGTGTCGGATTTGAAGGCCACAAAGCTGGCAAATGACCATACCAGAAAACGTTTTTGGCTATACAAATTGACCTACTAGTGTGACTTGACTAAAACAATTATTCCTCGAGCCCCCGGGGGGACTCCCATATTTTTGGGGCGGGGTGCTCGTCGGGAACTTTCGAAGGTACCTAAAATGGCGTCGCTTACTTGATTTTGACCCCTAAAAGGTACCAACAAGACGTATTTTCCCTCGTAATTTTCTCTCGTATTTTTTACGAGTGAAAATACGTACGAAATTCAGGCTTCCAACATGTGTGATTTGCTTGATTTGCTAGAACAGACTCTAACAGGTACCTATCTAGAAAAAATTGCAAGTTTTCAAATTTTACCCCCTAAAAGGTACCAGAGGCCTGATTTTAAAACCTAAAAGGTACGACGAGCACCCCCGCCCCAAAAATATGGGAGTCCCCCCCCCCCCCCCCCCGGGCTCGAGCCCCATGTGGCCTATTGTATTTTCCTAGAACCGTCTCGAAAGCTATTAAATTCTAAAAAAATTAAAGTCTTTATAATGCAAGTTTCAGTTCCTATTTCCTTCTAAGACTAAATAATATAATAGGATGCTAAGTTGTGACATAGCCCCTGTAAATGAGACTAACACGTGATTGAACAAGTTCTACATCTGTACATGAAGTTCAAATGAAAGTGAAAGCAGAGTAACGTAGAATAAGAATACATGTCCATCGAGGCCACGTCATTATCACTCTACTTAATATTTATTGTTTCATCACAACTTAAAATTGCCGACTCCTGTCCAAAATGCGCTGTTTTACCGCCATTTTTATGCCGACGAAATCAAGGGACTCCAAAGAAACATTTTTTGTTGTTGTTCAGCGTAACAAATTTTAAATTAAGGAAGATTTGCTACAGAAAGAAATAGAGCGGACTTCAGATGACTGTCGTGAGAAATTTGCAATTACTTTGTAATCACTCCTATAGGTTTTATTCAAAATTTATGTAGTCACTTTGCGATTGGTTTCACTACAGTCATATGAAATCTGCTCGAACAGTGATACGTAAATCTGGTTCCAAAATCTTAAACTCCCCAGGGAAAATGACATGTATGATAAGAAATCTAGCGAATCCGGTGAAACGAGTTTTAGCCAACTTTTCGACGGGACTTTCTTTACTTCAGTCGTCCTTCAAGGCGGTCACTGGAATCACACCGAACGCCACCCATCCTTTCGCATTTGCTAAATAATTATGTTCCAATTAAGGTGACTCATGCAAAAGTCAGAGCGCATTTCGCGAAAATATATTTTCGTCTACAACTTTAAGAATATGCTCGCTATGAACTTCAATCATGGAGAATATAAGCAGGTATCGTTTGGCAATATGTACGCATTATCAGATCTCCATTAGTACTATATCCTCACTGCATACTATTGTTCGCATCGCAATAGAAGCTAAGGTATGGGGTGATCTGCGAGTGCGGAACAAGTAATATGCAGCGAGGCCTGGAACACGCGCTGGTCAACTGCCGACGGGGGATGGGGGGTGGGAAAAACGTCTGAACACTTCAACTGAGCGGCTGAACGGACTGAATTAATTATTCCTGAGCGTGTTCTTATACGAAGCTCTCATTAGTATGCAGTGAGAATAGCCTAAAGTGTCTCCTAGATAAAAGACGGAAACGAACGCAAAAGAAACAGAAACACAGGGAACCCAACCCTTCGATGAGCCAGGACGCAGACTATGTCTGTCAGGACCGTTGTAAATGGTCCCCCCAACAACATCGAAGAGTTTGGATCCCAAGTGTTATTTCCTGCGAATGATAACCTTCAACGTGCCACGTCTTTGTACACTGTTACCCCCCTGGAACCTTCCACGCACCACGCGCGGAGTCTGCGTACACACTGTTCCGAAACCTTCCACGCACTACGCGCGGAGTCGGCGTATGATAGATAAATAGATAACCTTCCACGCACTACGCGCGAAGTCTGCGTATGATAGATAAATAGATAACCTTCCACGCACTACGCGCGAAGTCTGCGTATGGTAGATAATAGATAACCTTCCACGCACTACGCGCGAAGTCTGCGTATGATAGATAAATAGAGAACCTTCCACGCACTACGCGCGGAGTCTGCGTATGATAGATAAATAGATAACCTTCCACGCACTACGCGCGGAGTCTGCGTATGATAGATAAATAGATAACCTTCCACGCACTACGCGCGAAGTCTGCGTATGATAGATAAATAGATAGCCTTCCACGCTCCGAGTGATAGCCTTCCACGCACCGAGTGCGGAGTCTACGCGCACACAATATTACCCTTATGGTAATCACCTCCAACGCACCGAGTGCGGAGACTATGCACACACAATATTAACATTGTGATAAACACCTTTCACGCACCCCGAGTGCGGAGTCTTTGCGCACACAATATCACTTTTGTGATATTAACCTTCCACGCACCCCGAGTGCGGAGTCTATTTGTACACAATATTACCCTTGTGATAATAACCTTCCACGCACCCCGAGTGCGGAGTCTTGGCGCACACAATGTCACTTTTATGATAATAACCATACACGCACCCCTAGTGCGGAGTCTTTGCGCGCACAATATCACTTTTGATAACCCTCCACGCACCCCGAGTGCGGAGTCTTTGCGCACACAATATCACTTATGTGATATTAACCTTCCCCGCACCCCGAGAGCGGAGTCTTTGTGCACACAACATTACCCTTGTGATAATAACCTTCCACGCACACCGAGTGCGGAGTCTTTGCGCACACAATATCACTTATGAGAATTACCTTCCACGCACCCCGAGTGCGGAGTCTTTGCGCAAACAATAGCACTTTTATGATAACAACCTTCCACGCACACCGAGTGCGGAGTCTTTGCGCACACAATATCACTTTTATGATATTAACCTTCCACGCACCCTGAGTGCGGAGTCTATGCGCACACAGTATTACCCTTGTGATAATAACTTTCCACGCACACCGGGTGTGGAGTCTATGCGCACACAATATTACCCTTGTGATAATCACCTTCCACACACCGATTGCCGCGGAGTCTATGCGCGCACAATATTACTGTGGTAATCACCTTCTCCGCACCGAGTGCGGAATCTAATGCACACATAAATAGTACCCCCGTGAGAAATAATCTACCAATTATCCCATGCTTGTATACTACGAACGCTATGGAAAATAAATAAGCTACTATGGCCACCCAACGGAGAGGGAACAGAGACGGGAAAATAGACCTAGCTAGAAACGGTAACGGAAAACACAAAATTCCGGCAACGAGACAATGTCCCTGACGAAATAGCCACGGCATAACGTGGAACAACCACTTCCCAAAGCAACGAGTAACTGCGAGCGATATGTGTGAATACGGCAAGGGCATCTAAGGCTGCGTACACACTTGGTGCCCGGGCACAGTACCCGAGTACGGGCACTAATGTGAACACTCCAGTTTTTCGAGTGCCCAAGCCAAAATCCCAGCACAGCACTGGTGCCCGAGTACAAGGTCCGGACCTTGTACTCGGGCACTGCTAGTGCCCGGGCACCAAGTGTGTACGCAGCCTAAGAACACAAAGCACCCGTACAAAACCAAGAGGAAGAGACTAAAAATGTGACGAACTAGTACTAAGCATTAAATAAACCAAACCCCAAACGAGCCCTAAGAAAACCACCCGAAGATAAAATTACCTATAGACTCCAGGGAAATTCTGGCCACTCCAGTGATTTTTGCCAGTCACAACCCATTCCTGCAACTTGTAAATTCCACGAGGTCCTTGATAGAAGCCGCTCGCGGTACAACAAACCTTATGCAATAACAGCAGCGAAAACGCAACGAAGAAACCGAAATAGCTTCTATAACAACGCCAATAACATTCCAGATGAGTATAAAGCCACGAGAAGCGATTTTACAAACCAACAGGAAGGATATGGGAGGTGGAGGCGGTTGACCAAACTGAAGCCAGAGAAACGTCTGAACACTTCAACTGAGCGGCTGAACGGACTGAATTAATTATTCCTGAGCGTGTTCTTATACGAAGCTCTCATTAGTATGCAGTGAGAATAGCGTTAATATTTTAATAATATCTGAGCTCAAATGGACCCCTTCCTTGAGAGATCAACCCCGCGCAAAAAAAGTTGCGTGTATTTTGAACGAAACTCCACTAATCATATTGAAGTCAGTTGGACTAAGTGTTAACGAAGTTTCAGGAAATTCGTTGGAAGCAAAGTAGAGTTTTAGTCGTGTTTTTGGCCTATTTTTCTCAAATAAGATATTCATCCATACGATCTGTTGTAGCTCGCGGTGCATCATGGGAGAAAGGAGAACGAAATACACCTTATTCCAAAATGGCCGACGTATTGTTCCATTGGCCCTTGTGGCCTCACTCGCATAAAATTGTCTTTTGTCTTTCAGCTTAGAATTGCCCTTTTTCAGGCCTGGAAAGTCATGGAATTTTTTCAAAAACCTATCAAGTCATAAAAAGTAATGGAAGTATTTTCCTGAAGAAAGAATTTGCAAGATGTTGGAACCTGAATAAAAACTATCAATGTGCTATCTTTGAAACAAACGATACTCATAATGCGCGAAAAAGTCCTTGAAAGTCCTGGAATTTTGAAAGCCAGAAAATGTTGGAACCCTGAACAAATATTCGGACTAAATTCGCATGCGCACTGAACAAACTAGGCTTATTCTCTGCATCGTGTACAAAATTTCCTGCGAGTGGTGTATTATATAGAAGGGTGATACGTATGGTGGCAGAAACATATAAGTGAGTTGAAACGTGTAACAAACATACATTACTTTAGTGCCAAGTTGCGCTCGCAGAATAAACAATTGAACAGATTTTGAAAATAATGTTGTTGCAAGACTTCAAGATGTTAATTGTTAGTATATTATCACTTACCACTGTTGCTCTACTTTATATGAGCGAAAAATGAAATATTATGAAGTGAAAACCTACTTGGGTTAGCAGTCGAGAGTTCATTATTGACCAAATATGGTCATAAACTCGCCACGAATATTCCACAGCTTGGTTCGCTGTTACATGTTTCAACTAAGTTATATGTTTCTGATGGTGGCTATTCAAAAACAGTGTCCATGATTTTGTTTTTGGTATACCTATTTGCGCATACATATGGCGCACCGCGGGCTGTAACGGACAGTCGTGACGGCGCAGATACGGCGCAAACTTTTCTGAATCGAAATGGGTGCATGTATACGAATTGAGGTCCATTCGTTTTACCAGAATATAAATGGGGCACAACAGAATTAAGAAGATCATTTCATATTTA
This sequence comes from Scolanthus callimorphus, assembly GCA_033964015.1. Lineage (NCBI taxonomy): Eukaryota > Metazoa > Cnidaria > Anthozoa > Actiniaria > Edwardsiidae > Scolanthus > Scolanthus callimorphus. Next base: position 6,487,857 of record CM066919.1, on the reverse strand, counting down.
GAGAATGCGTCTTGTTAGCTGCCAAGCATGACCTTGTACATTTGTTGTGTGGTTGACCTGTCGACATAAGACTGATGAATAAATAACCAATCTCCCTAAAATTTATTGAAGATCAATATCACCCCTAAAAGAGACCAAACCCCCTTGATTTTAACCCTAAAAAAATACGACGATCATCCCCGACCAAAAAATACGTGTACATTCGACCGCATTTTTGAGACCGATAAGGAGACTATCTTAAATCAGCGCTATCTTGGTCGTTGACATGAATAACAAGGTTTAGAGTGACTCGGATTAACAAATATTCGTCCGGGTCATTTTCAAACGTTGCCCTTGCCGAAGGCCAAAGGATCTGAACTGCTGACGCTGCTATCACAGGGAATTTCTGCAGAAACCCATCCATGGGAAAAGCTAAATTTCCCAAGGCGCACGCATGAGAAGTTTTCGGAATCCACACGGATAGCCATGGGAAATCTGAACACTTCCCATTCCTCTACCATGGGAAATTCAGCTTTTCCCTGTGTATCTTTTGGTGCTTATTGTTGTGATTAACCTTGTTAGGTTTATAACGTCATTGAAGCTAGTGTAGCTGGTGTTGCTGGTGGTGGTGAAGACGACGTTGTTGCTGTTGCTGGTGGTGTAGGTGACGCTGTTGCTCAGGTGTAGATGATGTTGCTGCAGGTCTTGTTGATATTACTGCTGGTTTTCGCGGCTGGTGATGACGTCGTTGATACTGGTGTAGATGACGTCGTTGATGTTTAGTGTAGATGATGTTGCTGTTGGTGGTGAAGACGACGTTGTTGCTGTTGGTGTTGGTGACGTTGCTGCTGGTTGTCGCTTCTGGTGTAGATGACGCTGTTGCTGGTGTAGATGAAGTTGCTGCAGGTCTTGTTGATATTACGCTGGTTTTCGCTGCTGGTGTAGATGACATCGTTGCTGGTGTAGATGACGTCGCTAGATGACGTTTCTGTTGCTCGTGGCATTTCCTTTGTTAGCTGATTTATTCTTCATGTCATTGGCGTTGTTGCTGCTGCTGACGTTTGCGGCGCTGCTACTGGTGTAGATAATGTTGCTGCAAGCAAAGAAAGACATGGATTGGCTGATCGTATTTTCTCCTCACGACTGGGAGTCGGCGCGGAATTTTTCCTCAACACCCCCTGCCCTGACATTTTCCAGCTTCGAAAACACCCTAGAATTTCTTCTTAACCAAACAGACCCTCCTCCCCTGGCCTGAACTTTTCCCTTTGAGCATGATCAGATGAGAAGACCACTCCAATGGAATTTCCAGGCATTTATTAAATGAACCGTCTCTGGAATTTCCAGGTCTCAGAAAGTCCACCCTCCCGTGGAATTTCAAGACCTCGCGTAACCCTTCTCCTTCCTCTGGAATTTCCAGTGCTTGGAAAGACCCCTCTACATTGAAGGAAAATGCTATATAAACCATTGTTTTCCCTTTCATCAATGACCAAAACGGTTACGTTTTTGTTGCTTTACGACTTAAGCGACTGGTTTGCGCTTTCAATGGTATTTTACAAGGCTGTCCTAGACATTTTTGTCTGTGGGGGCAAGCGTTGGTCATCCTTTGTTTTTGCTCTGCCCACGGAACTTGAGCCGAGCTTCGAGACACATAGCCTTGCAGGCGGTACTGGCGGTGTTTTTATCGCGGAAAACCCGGTCCGTTCGATGATCGTGCGCCATCTTGGAATTTTGAGGCGCGCGGTCCCGGGGGCGAGCGCAAAAATCGGGCGAAGGGGAGGGGGGGGGGGGGGGGGGGGGGGGAGGAGGAAAGGAGAGAAAAAATTCCAAGATGACGCCCGATCATCGAACGGACCGGGTTTTCCGCGATAAAAACACCAAGTACCGCCTGCAAGCAGGCTACGAGACACAAAACTCATCGAAACTCAATTTCAATCGAAACGTATTTTTTGGGGAACAGTGACCCCTACTGAGACCCTAAAAAAAAAATACCCTGAATTTTATTGCCCGAAGCTGTCTGTAAAGAACGTATTCTCGCTGTAATAACAAGTGATGAAAAAAACCCTAATCCTCTGCCTGCATTGCTGTAATGCTTACTGCTATTTAGGCTGGCTAGGATCTACAATGTAGCTATTAGTACCTTCACGTGACCGGATATGTATCTTATATAAGCCTGGTGTTTCAATCAAATGAAGCAATCACTGGAGCTCGCTACGCGGAGAACACACGATGAGGCTTCCTGTGGTAATTATTTTCTTCGTTGCCTGCTTTGCTCGAGATGTGAGTCCATTTTGTGGTAAGTAAGTTGTGTGAACTCTTAATGTCGCAGTTGGAGAATTTCTCAGATTTCTGCTGCATTTGCTGGATTCGTAGTTCGTCTCGAATGAGTGTTGTTCTGTGTCTGATCCGGTCCTGTCAAAATGTCTATAACCCTCTCCAAGGTGAATACGTTTGATGAAAATTTAGCTCGTTTATTGAAGTCTGAGTTAGTATAACGGAACCGAATGTACCGTACACATTTTGGAGAAATATCTGATCTAGTTTTTTCGTTGGCGCTACTTCGTGAAGCGTCGCTAAATAGCAACTATTGACAAGGTATATTTCTCTTATCTAGCAACACCGATATCCCGTAATTTCGCCGTGACGCTATACGAAAATGGCAATGAAACTAGCCTGTATTATAAAGCAATATGCTGCATAAATACAGTCGAAGTTCAGAAGTTCTTTCGGTGCTTTCGTTTGCGAAGTTTATTTACAATATTTAATTCTCAGTCAAATGTTTGGATTCCTGTTGCTCTGTATCATATCATATGTCTGTATAAACATGCGTATCAGCTGCCAAATACGGTATTTGTACTGACCAACATTATAGTCAGGGAATTTAGAAGTACAGCATCTTAGGGCGTATTTTGTTTACTTTGCAGTTCATCCATTGTGCCAAATTTTAATAGGTATTTAGTATGAGGGGGGGGGGGGGGGGGGGGGGGTGGAGGAGCAGTACTCCCATTTCCTGGGGATAGGGATGCTTGTCGTATGTTAACACAATCTCGATCGTGTATCTTTTAGGGGTATTTAGGCGAAACCTTGTTTTTTGTAAGATGTCCCAAAAAAATCTCAATTTCCGCTGACACCGGGGAAAGCACTTTATAATTTGGTATTTTAAATCGCCAGTAAATGAGATTACTTATCGTATGTTTTAGTTCATATCTTTTAGCTGTCACAATTTGGCTCGTCCATGCCCTCGTTGGTATCTTTTAGGGGAATGATATCCGTCACCCCACCGCTTTTGGGAAACGGGTAAAATGCCTAGATAAAAGAAATGAGATTGGGGTAATTCTTTTTTCTCCCATCTCCGCCCTTTCTTCTGTTTATCTTCGTTGGTATCTGGTGCGGTTCCCACTAAGAGTTCGTTGAAATAACGTTTTGCACCCTTCATATTCAATGCGATTTGTTAAGTTCTGGCGCTTAGTCGATTAGTTAGCTGACGGAGAAGCCATTTAACAGTAAGATGGGATTTGCGGAGCATGTCAGCATGTTGTTATCAGTGGCTGAAGGCTAGATATTGCTCTCGTGCTAGATCGCTGGTTAAGAGGTCTAAATTGCAGTCCTTTGAAATATCGCTTTGTCCTCTCACTTTCAATGGAATGATGTTTTTTTTTTCTTGGTTGCGCAACGCGCAGCTTAGTAAGATTGGCTAATAACCCATTTCTGTAATACATCCTGCGCAGTGCGAAGAGAAACAAAGCAAAAATAAATACACAGTCATTTATTGTGATTTTACATTTTATTTTTTGACCGGCATTTATCACATACTCATATAATTAATCACCAAACAATGGGCAGTTTTCCTTGAATTCTTCAGCTTCTGTGACGAAAAGATAAAACCCATATACTATGAGCAAACTTCTAACACTTTCCAGCAATCGGTGTATTTTCCATTGGCTTGTCCGACGTAGCAACAGTAACTAGGGAGTAGAACAATGAAGCGGGATCGGTCAATTATCTGATATGTTGCCCTTTTCTAAACAAATAGGGTGATTTAGTTTCTTCACTAAATCAATGATATTCCCCCTCTCTTGCGTTGCTTGCTTTGCCTAGTGTTCAACAGTAACTTGGAGAGGCTACAATTTTTAGCCACGACTTGCTACGAACTCTGAAGCTACAGTCAAACTGTTTTTTAGCAGCTTCCTTCGATCGCACAACTAAAGCCCCGTTCACACGGCGCGATCTTAGCTGCGATTTGAGGTGCGACTTTCTGGCGATCGTCGACGTCATATCGCGCGGTGTGAAAGGCCGGTTTGGGCTCTGCAATATTTGTCCATTTGTTGGCGATCTGTAGAAATCGCTCCCGCATCGCAGTCGCGGCGACATCGCAAGTGAAATCGCCATAAGATCGCCGGGCGTTCACTCCGCGCGATATGGCATCGCGATGGGATCGTAGCGAGCTCCATTGCAGCTGAAATCGCGCCGTGTGTCACTTACCAATCCACAAAAATTACGCAGAGGTTTTTCAAAAGCTACTCTGGTTGTCCGGATTCAGTCAAAATAATGTCAGTCAGCATATGTGGTTAGGCTAGGGTCGCCTGACACGTTTCTGACTTTGCGGTCAGTATTTGCCAGAAACGTTTCGCCTTTATCATAGCCTCGCGGACATCTCTCAAGAAGGACGAAAAAAAAAAAACACGAGGAAACGCGAGAGCACTGTACGGGTCTTTTTGCCCCCAGAGTTATCTACGGAGGAGACTACCTTAACCTCTCCACTTGCATTTACATGCTGATGTAATTAAATCCTTTTTTTATGTTTCATGTATTGTTCGGCTCGACTCGGCGTCGGTTGATATACTCTATGAACTTGGCCTGTATTGAATTATCTCGCATGCCCCACATACATTCTGTCACTACGGGATTAGGAACTTTTCGGACACCCCTTGATCACGCCAAGAAATACTTAAGAAATGAGAACGTAATGGTTTTTTAAGTCTCTCTTGGTTGACACCGTTGTGAAACGCTGGGAGCTTTGACACGTACGCATTTTGCTCAACATATTTCACGGTGTCTTCTTGGATTAAACTTATGTTCTTATGGGGATTTCCGTCAATGTGACATGCCCACTTCATTTCTTTACGGGAAACACCCAAAACCTAAACTGTAACACTCTCTATTACTGTGTTCTTAATGACTAACGAAGGCTCTTTCTCGCAATGGAAGTTTTCTAGAGTTCAAAAGGCTTCATTAAAGTACCGCAATTCTGTCCAAAGGATTCCACGCGCTTTCTTTGATCGTCATGTCGTCACTACGTATCGTTAAAAACATCTAAAATTTGTGAAAATCCGTTTGGGGGAAGTTTGCGAGATTTGAGTTATTCATATCAAATTTAGCGAAACAAAAAAAATATTGAAAGACAAAAAAGAAATTCCAACTTATTCGCATACGCAAAGCCTATTGTTTTCGACAGCACAATTTCAACAGACAACGATATTGCAGAAAAACGTTTTTTTTTTATTGACACAATTGTGCCCGAGGGCCGCGAAATCCTACGCAGAGCGAGGCTTCAATTACGAGGTTCCCAGGGGGCCGTTTCTCGTTCTCGTTTTCAAATGTTGATAGTTTGATCCCCAAGTTTTTCGTTTTCTTTTGTATCCTGATGATTTAAATAGTCTACAACTTCCTATCCGTGAATATGTATACTGTTTACGTCTCAAAAAAGAAATTAATTTTCGATTTCATTCAAAACCGAAGAAAAATCACCCGAAAAGTCTCGGGAGGTCAGTTGCTCCCGAAAACTTTCCATTGCTTTTCACCCGAGTTTTTCGGGCGCCCGAAAAGTTGGGTTTAAACTAACGTAATTCTATAAATTCTATAGAATAGAAATAACCACGAAAGGGAGTTATAGACTATTCAAATCAGCAGGGTAGAAAAGAAAAGGAAAAACTATTTGATAAATCCATAAAAATGTCAAAACAAAGTTTTCGGACCCGAGAATTCTCGGGCGTTTCGAGAAACGGGCGCCTGGTCAGTGTAGCAAGGGCCGTGGAGCATGCGCTGATAAGGAAGAATGTATCACGAAAGTGGTAGGGCTAAATACAAGAAATGTATGATGATTTCTGGAAAAGTGGTGGGGCTATAGCCCTACCAGCCCCTCCCCCTCCGCTTCCCTTGTGGAGTGGGTTTGTAAGTTGTAAGCCCTGCACTGAGGACTTCCGACTTCCCCGTGATTCTTTACTGCGATTTTCAGTCATAATTCTGCGAACTCTAGATCGCCAATCATACGAGTGATTTCGCGGGGGCTTTGATAGATCTTATGAACTGATATGGGCTAGACTTTCCCAAAGTCCGCTGTTCCTCCTTTTTTTTAATTGGCTTTTTTCTGTACTGCGCACCATGCCGGACCGTGCGTTTTCTTCACTTTGTTCTAAGGAAAAACATAGAGTGCGACTTGGGGCAAGTTAGCCTGCTAGCAGGCGTTGGAGGCTGTTTTATCGGCGAAAACCCGGAGTTCGTAGTCGCGAGCGCCATCTTGGATTTTTTGGCCGAGTGACAATGAGGCGAGTGACTCGGCCAAAAAATCCAAGATGGCGCTCGCGACTACGAACTCCGGGTTTTCGCCGATAAAACAGCCTCCAACGCCTGCTAGCAGGCTAGGGGCAAGTCTATAGGGGCTAGCTACGCTTTATAACACAATTTTTCACTGCGAAATGCAAACCAAACCAGAAAGCATGCGTGGACTTGAGACGGAAGCCAAAACGTAGTATGCGTTCGGAAATGTTAAGTGGGAGTTATGAAAATCGCAGTAACGTCCCTCTGGTTCAGGTTAGTGTAGTGCATGTGAGAGACGAGACCTACGATTTTACGTCGTTATCTGAGGGTTTAGAGTGGACGGTACATTGTGCGATCGAAGGGAGATCGCAACATTGTGAAAACCGCAGCAAATATGTTTCAATTTTTCTCAGGCGACAGAAAGCAAACAGGAGACCTCGCACGGGCCGCGGTACGAGCAGCGGAATGGACGCGTGCCAATCTCCGCATTTCCACCACTGAAGGCCATATTCTTGCCTCCGCTGTACACTCGCTAAGACTTGTGGGACATTCCCTCAACACTACCTCCGACGAAATCAGCGCGCGCCTAAAATCCGAGATAGACACCGCTGGCCTTATGAAAATACCTACAGGACGCGTGGCCCAGTACATCCACGGCATTTACAGCATCTGCCAAGATCCCCGAGTTTTCCAGAATTATAACCTATTTAAAACCCTGAAACGCGGGACAGCCAAGTTCCCTAGGTATGGTTTCAATCATTATTTCCAGTATGGGACCGCGGTGCTAGGATTATGTGTCAGCGGTTATACCCACTGGACGTACATTACCGAACGTTTGGTGAACAAAATGATGTCATGGACTAAAGGCAAGAAGTACGCAAGCGCAGATACCGTTGCCATGGCTACGATGGCGCTAGCCTGTGTGTACGAAGGGCGCAAGTCGCAGGCGAATAGCAGAAAGAGGAGGATTCGCCAAGCGTTGAAAAGGGCTACAAATTGGTTGACCAGCAAGAAACGGCAACAGAAAGAAGGAGTCTTTGGAAATAGTATTACCACTGCACTTGTATCTCAGGTACGCACGGACCAACACATGTACAATGGTATGACTAGTTTTACAATGGTATGACATGTACAAACTCGACTCTCCGGGGTTTAGTGTAGGGTTGTCTTCCTCGCCTATACAAAAGGGTAGGGGGACGGTTTGTCCCTAGATCTGAAAATAGCTTTGACGTCACTGAGCTAGACAATCTAAGCATACGTATAGGAAACATGACGGCCTTTCACCTTCACCGTTACAAAATTCCGCACGTTACTTTGATGCGACCTTTGACCTCTTTCAAATTTACGCGTGTGACTATAACGTGACCTTAGACTTTCCACACAATTATACACGTGACTTTGACGTGACCTTTGCCCCCCTAAAATTCCGCACTATTTATGACTATTCCGCACTATCTATGACTATTCCGCACTATCTATGGCTATTCCGCACTATCTATGACTATTCCGCACTATCTATGACTATTCCGCACTATCTATGGCTATTCCGCACTATATATGGCTATTCCGCACTAACTATGACTATTCCGCACTATCTATGGTTATTCCGCACTATCTATGACTATTCCGCACTATCTATGACTATTCCGCACTATATATGACATATGACCTTGCAACCCCCACTCCTCAAAACAAGCCTAACTTGGTTCACACTATACTACTGCGGTTGCGTAGTTTCAACCGCTTGAACGTTCCACCACGATGGGGAGAAGGTCTCTTTTAATTGTCACTCCAGGTGAGACGATCTAGGAGAGACGATCTTTCACACTAGTCCGATATATTTGAACCTCGTTTTTTGAAAAGATTGTATCATTTTCATCAGGCTCTCCTGTCGGCTAGAGATATCGTGGGTCCGTATAAGAGACGATGGGACTGCGCCGTGAGCATGCGATACCTGCTGAATCAGCAACAGAAGGACGGTTCATTTGGCGACCTCATGTCCACAGTTCAAGTCATGCCTGTGTTGATTGGCGCCATTCCATCGGATCTCAAGAAGCTCAAGTGTCATAAGAAGAGCAAAAAGAGAACGGTAAGGATAAGATCGAGGGGAAGGGGAGGGGAGTGTTAAGAATAAAATCGAACTGGGGGAGGGGGATAAGGACAGACAGATATTTTTATTTGGCATCGTTTATATGAAGTACATGGATGAGTAGCTCCAAATAATACTTATTTAAAAAGAAGAGGTGTCATTATTATTATGTAATTTAATGTAATGTCTTTCCGGAGGAGGAAGCACTCATGTACAAATTTAGCAATGGTTTTTTGAGCTTTCGTATTTTTACCTGAGTAATTTATTAGAAAGTGAAAGTAGACTTCGTCGGACAATTTATTATATTTTACTTTCTATTTCTTCTAGTTTTTGAATTAGCTCATCGCGCTTTATATATTTTATATATTTTGCACTGGATCAGAAAATGCTGTTCGACTTTTTTGTGGCAGATTTGGCAAATTCTTTCGCTGGGTGGTTTGTAGGGTGGTTTATAACGCCCAGTTTCAACTTCCAAACAGTGATTGTTTTTTAAGGATAACATGGAGGGAAGTGGGGTAATGATAAGATCGAGCAGGAGGAGGATAAGTATAACAGCTAGAAAGAGGGGTATTGAGAGGGTTAACAAGGGGGACATGGGTTTAAACGCGTGCAGTGTGATGGCGGCGGCGCTGATTTTCGACATCTTTCTTTTGAGAGAGGGAACACCATGACTAACCATGAAACTAATTTTCGCGAAAAATTAAACATCTACAATCTAAAAAAATTCATCTCCCTACGATTGGGGGCCCACCACTAGTTAATGGGGACTCCTGATGATAGCCTCCTGGTCAGGATAATACATCAACAACTATTTCATTTTTCCCTATATCCTATTCAAGAAAGATGTGTCGTTTTTGTCAGTGCCTACCCATGACGTGGGTTACCTGTATTGCTAGTGCCAGGCTCTTTGGGGCCAAAACAAAGATGACGAGCTACACGATCAGCGTTTCTCTCCAAAATCTTCAAGTTTTCACGGCTTTTTCGGCAATTTTGAGTAAGAAAAAAGCTAGGAAGACCTCTGGTATTCCAAATATGGTGTTTAAGGAAATTTTAGAAAACGACACATTTCAACTTGAACGGGAACTATTTTGGTATGCAAACAGTTCATTGATATGCCCGTCGCCCAAGTTACGAAACTTGATTACTACCGCGGACAGGGACATCAACTCTTCAGTATTTGCCGGGAGTCCGCAAGATAATAATAATAATTTATCTTAATAATTTACGATTTTTCGCTTCGTCTCCCGGGAAAAATTAAGACGACTGCCATACATTTACTGTATTTCTCCAGGGAGAATTTCAGGAAATTTCACCATTTCAAGGCCGTCTCCAGACTTTTGAAGTCCTGAGGAGGAAACCACTGCTCGCAGGGTACAGAGTATTTTCCAGCGTCGTAGTATCTTCTTGCTGTTAAACCTAAGTACTTTGTATTCATTTACCAGATTATTACTGTCTGCGTCCGGTACGAGTTCCAAGACAACACCCTAAATGCACTCGAATCCCAGCCCCCTCCCCCTGTGTACATGAATGTCACCAGCGGTACCAGCGCCCACAAGCTGCTACGACTCGCTGCCGAGCTTGACCAGCGGTATCAATTCACTACGCGCAGGAGCAGTTATGGTTCTATTATCACTTCCATAAATGGCGTGAAGGAAAATGAAAAGGCAAAGAAACACTGGATGGTGTTTTCGGCTCCAAACAAGATGGCGCCGTCCGGTATCGATACATACAGGCCTCAGCATAACACATGTGTCATCTTTAGGTTCATGAAGACATAGCTACCTAGAGGTTTTTTTTTCGAGCTGTCGGTTTTAGCTTTGCTCTACTTTACTCAAGCCCATCATCATTATCATCATCATCATCTTTATTGGTTTATTTAAAGGCCCACCACCAACCGAGAGCCTTTGCGGACTCTTAGCCAATCAGAGCACCCGAAAAACAATGGATCAATTTGAAAACAAAAGAAAACGGGGCGCAAAGGCTCCGTTTGGTGATGGGCCTTTAAACACGGTTAAAATCATCAGGCGTTTAATTAATGGTTGTAATAGGAAATAAGTGGCTAGTTAAGCCCTGGCTTAACTAGGGCAAATGTTTAGCTAGTTTAGCGCGCAACATTGTAGCCGGATCAACAAATGTTTCCTTCATGTTTCCCAATTTAGCCACGCAAGAAACATTGTCAAGCGCGACAAATTTTGTAGCCGGGACGCAAAAAATGTTTCTTTACAAGACAAGAAACATTTTGTGTTTCCGAGAAACGCGCATGCGATGTTTCCTAATTTAGCCAATTGTTGCGCGCTACATGTGTCCCAGTTTAGCCATAGCTTTAGACCGGGGAAATCATTATTTGAAGTCACCTGAAATTCATGGCCGGCTTTCATCTTAACTTCAATGATGTGTTAGGTAACACATTTTGTACTGTGGTAGGCAAAAATAGAGTGGTGGTATCTCTCTTTGTTGTACATTCATTGTTACGAGTTTATACTCGTAACTTTTTGTTACGATGTTATACTCAATAAAGTCGTTGCGTTGGGCTTTCGCTTTACAACTATTGAATTGTGGAACCAAAAACGAAAACCATGGCGGCCAGCAAAAGTCGTCTTCTGAAGACTGAAAATTATTAACTAAAATTCTAGCCAAAACATAATTCCCAATCACTATATGGAATGACATTATCACAGCATTCGAGTTTTCGCACCAGTGCCACTCTTAAGCTAATTTTAATTGAAAATGTTTGTTTTCGTCTTTGCGGTCAAGCTGCCCCAGTCAAGTTCATCATCAATATTAATGACCTTAACAAAAGAGTTGAATTATCGCGCCTAGCAGTAGTAAGAGCAGATGAAAATGAGACAGCCATTAGTTTCAGCTCGTAATTAAGAATTTAACTCATCCTCCACTAATATTTATGTCAAAGCTTGAATGAAAGATCATAGACATTCTTGATAAGTTCCAAGACAACGACATACAATTATTGATAATGGGAAAGCCATTAAGCAGGTGACTTTGTGCGAGAAAACCAAAAAAACTTGTTTTCTAAATTCCGGAAAAGCTCTAAAATTCAGGAGCAACAGTTAAAAAAATGTTTCCAGAAATTAGCTAAAACTTCCAACTATTTCGACACTGTTAACCTGTTAAAAGGGTGGTCCCTAAATTAGTCATTCTTAAAACATTGGCATTAATTTTACCACATGTATACATGTTTTTAGTTTTCTTTCGACTTGAGGCTTTGACGCAGCATGTGTTTGATGAAGAGACCTGTTTATTACTCCTATGTTATGTGTTGACAAGGCAATATGTTGTATTAACTACTGAAATGCTGTGATGTCATTCGGCGGGGACATGGCCGAGAATGACAGTAATGAGGATGATTCTAGCAAATTTCAGCCAAAATCTCTCCTTACGAAAATCGCCATCTTTATCTGTGTACTACTAGTTGGAGCAGCTGTCTTCCAAACCATCGAGCGACAAGAAACGACGAAAAGAAGAACATCTAAGTCTGCTAAAATTAAACAAGAAATCGCTTTGAAATACAACATATCGTCTTCAGATATCTACAAGCTCCATGCAGCATTCAAAGACGAAATTGAGGAGAAGCAAGAAGCAGCGAAACCCCAGTGGACTTTCAGCAACGCTGTGTTTCTTGCATTTTCAATCATGACTACAATAGGTAAGTCTGCAGTCATACAGCTTTTTAAAGCATTTTCTTCATACATGTCTTACAGTTTTTTTAGTTAAAGACGAAAGAAACATTTATTGTAGCCAAAAATCATGCTGTTCAAGAAATTACAACAGAATACACAGTTTCATAAAATTTGTATACAGTTATTTGATTATATATTAAGGAAAATGTGAACCTCATAATATAGAGCTCCGAGTTTTTACTTTCTAGACTCGTTTTGGCGTATTTTGAGAACTTCAGTTGCATATATCTCGCAAGATTCCCAACTCAACTCCACGAAACGTTTGTCATCAAGTCACATAATAATTTTCACGTCAAAACTCAATAGTCTTAAATTAAGTTCTCGATGCCTCATTTAAATGAAAGGCGACAGGAGGCGGCCATTGTGAGTGCTCTATATTGTAATGTTACAATCGACATATGTTGGATATTCCACGTGATATGTTACACCCCTCTGTAACAGACCCACCGAAACCCGATCCAGCTGAATGTTTGGCTGACTACCCAGTGAGTATTTGGCCTACCCAAGACCCAACGATTTTTTTAATTTGACCCAGTCGAAATATTTTCCTAACCCAATGCGAAATTTGGATACCCAGCGTGTTTGAGTCCTTGCCCTCATTACTACCGAAACAGGTAGAGCGTTTATTAGGCTCGAGAAAAAAACACCCGTTTCCAGACAAAAACATTCACGATTTAGTTTGAATTCCTTTACTGAGGTCAGCGATGCGTACAACTCAAATATTTTAATTTGGAAAATTTTCAACTTAAAACACAAGAAAAGGCATCTGCTCGTGTTTTCTACTAATTTTATGAGGTAAGAAATACAAATCAGTGTGTAATTTCCCAAATTTGAACGATTTCTGTGGCAGCGACTGAACGCATGATTGATTTCGTGCGAAGGAATGCAATCAGACTCGCCAACGTTGTTATCTGGAGACGAGCGCTTTTTGTCGAGCCCGATAAACGCTCTACCTGTTTCGGTAGTATATGAAAATAAGGTATGTTTGGAAATAGTTACAGCTGTTTTGAGTATTCTGCGAACTCTCGCGTCCGACTTCCAATGGCGTTCCGGCTTCCGTTAATCAAACTCTCGGGTCTAATTTGAGTCTTAGCCGCCACCGTAAGTTGGGTCATTTGTTTAGAAAAAGATAGTAAAAGATGATGTGTGTTAGGGGCATTTTACTAGGATGGCGAATAACTCAATTCTGAGTATTCCAAAGAACTTCAAAGTTTGATTGACGGAAGCCAGAAAGCGGTTTGACGGTTGGAAATCGATCTCAAGAGTTCGCAGAATACTCAAAACAGCTGTAAGCAAAGACTGGTAAACACGCCCGCGCGAACTGACCCAGCGAAAATTGTCTAACCCAATTAATTTCTCCTGAAACTGAGTGGGAAACTAGAGTTCGATGGGTCTGTTACAGAAGGGTGTTATGTTAGAAATGCACAAAAATAATCTTACTGTTCTTCAAGTGCAATGTATTAATGATGCACAAGATAAATTATCGATCTCGCCCTACTCATTAGAAAATCAACATTCTACAGTGTTCAAACTGAACGATTTTTTTGAAAAATAATAAGAATATTCAATATTGCCTGGCCATTCAGCAAATTCTTATCATAAGCTCCACTTTCAAGAGTTTACTGCGATTTTCATAATTCTACGAACTTCTACTTGACATTTCCGAACGCCAAAATGGTTTGCATTTTACGTGAAAAATTGTGTTTTGAAGCCTATAGCTGTAGCCTCTATGAGATCACAAGATCTATCAAAGATTCCGTGAAATCACCCAGAGTTGTTCACTCGTTTGATTGACAAAAGCCAAACCGTGGTTTGTTGGTCGGTGTAGCGTTCTCAGAATTATGAAAATGCCTATAAAACACGAAATCGACATGATTTCAGTGATTTTACAACTTGGGATCAAAATAGACTCAACATGATTTTACCAAAGAGACATATCTTATGGCTTAAAAGAATGAATTTCCTGGAACCTTCTGATTGTGAAAGAAAACATCTAAATATTCATTCATAAGTAAATTTCGGCAATAACCTGATATGGCACGTCTCATTGCATTCGACGCGTGAATATGTATTTACACCACGCCGCAGAAAATACAGCCAATCAGAATGCAGGAATGGCGTTCTATATTCGGCGGTATTCCACTCAACCTTCCTATCGTGCGCTGCATTTTCGTAAAACTATTCCTTTAATTTTCTGTAGCGTGATATAAAAATAATTATACAATGACTTATCGTGGCGCGCATAGTATGCCACTCAAACCATTGCGCTCCTGCAAATGCTGCAACCTTGGGAGGTGGACAAATTGTGTCCTATACAATGCAACTTTTTAATTTACTTTGCAGGTTACGGTTTCCTTACACCCAAGACTTGGCAAGGTCAGCTTTTCTGTATCTTCTACAGTATGATCGCAATCCCCGTCACCGGAATCATGCTCATTAGCGTCGGAAACCACGTGACTCTTGCCCTTCAGAAACTGATTGTTTTCATAGAAAAGAAGCTCTTGCGAAGGGAAATGCCGCTGTCCCCTCAACTCAAAAGCACCATAGTCACTTTCGTGTTTATGATTGTCATAATTATATCCGGGGCTCTGTTGACGTCACACACTGACAAATGGAGCTTTATTGAGGGCATGTACTTCACTTTTATCAGCCTATCAACGATCGGTTTTGGTGATTACGTCATCAATAATGGACAGCTGAAAGACCCGGATGTTCATAAAACAATTGCTGTCAATTTCATCGTTGTTCTCATCACGGTCGGCCTGTGTGTGGTGTCCAGTGTGTTATGCTCGGTTAGTAACGTCATCGAAGAGAATAGGAAGCGCATGCGCGTGCTGCATGCAGCCGCTTCGCTGCGAAACTCAGCGCCGGCTCAAATGTCTTTTCGTGCTGCTTCAAAGTTGAGGGCGAAGAAGGTTGACAAACACCGCTTGAGTACTATTGAGGAAATGTCGGTATAAAATGTTTTCCGATTCAAAAGGGATTGGCTGCTGGTTTGGTTTGTGAAAATTCACGAAAAATATTAGTCGAACTTATCTTATGTTCTCTCTCGAACCCACCACAACAAAGAGTCCATCTAGTGTCATGTACTGGGTGCCATGTACCCGAAACGCCTCTTGCCTTAATTAGTTTTAGGGAGGGGCAGTTTAAATGACGTTATTGAGCCTCTAACAGAGTAGGGTATATCGGTTTTGTCAAATTTATCGATAAGGTATTTTGGCTAAAGGTTGTTAGCTAAATTTAAAGGGGCACTCGCCATTTTACTCGATTTTAGAATTTTAGGATTAACTTAGGTACCTTAAATGCAGTCAGATTCACAAGAATTGAACAAAATAATCGTCTAGGTTTGTTAAATAACCTATCAGTTACAAGATGAGAACAAATTTGAAGTATCTCCGTGTGCTATCGAGCGGATGGAATTGGATTGTGAAATGACATTTTTAATTTCGTATCACTCTGAACAGTTTTCAAACTTGGAAATGTGATAGCAAAAGCTGTTAAATCTTACCTAAGAATGCCTATATAATTCAAGTTTCAGTTCCTTTTTCTTTCTAGAACATAATAACAGTGTACATATGATTCTGAGTTGTTTCTGTAGATCACTGGTCTTATTTTATAATATTTTGTTGAAACAACCGTGACAGTGATCGTCTGCAATAAGGCAATTAAAATTGGAACCATATTGGTTTACAAAGTTAGCCGCGACTGGCTTGCTTGGAATATTTGGCAGATTTTTCTACCAATGTCCGTTTGTTGCAGCAGAGCGCCTGTCGGCTAGTCGCTTCGATTAGTTGTCTATTTGCGGATCAGTCAAAACAAAGTCTGAAGTCTGAAGTCACAAGTGCCATTCCCAAAAAGAGGAAACATTAAAAAATGCTTTCTTATGTAAAAAAATAATAAATACACAGCTAGAAATTGGTATAACTTTATTTATATGGATATTAAATAATCTAATAAATATTCATCTTTTCACAAGCATCTTCCGCCATTTAAATAGATAAGCTTTTCCATAACTTAATGACATTAGGCCATTAGCAAAATTTAAATAATTCTAATATGTGCCAATCGATTTTAGGGTTTCTCCAAAGAACTCACACAGCTGCCCGTAACGTTTATTAGACGGGAAGGTAGGAAGTGACAACGAACTCTACCGTAGTGGATGAGAATCAAGCCATTTTCTATGATGACATATCTTTGTCATGCTAATACGTGCTCTGGTATGATTGTTTTAGCAATCCTGTCCCATACGCAGTTGGCTTCTATTGTGATCAAATGGCTACATTTGTTTTACTTTGCGATGTCAGTCCTTCACTTGGCGCCTGGAAAATTAATGAAATTTATAAAAACATTTAGTCAAATTTCTACAATGCTTGACATAACGAGTATCTGCGAACAAAAGCAGAAAAACGTATTTTTGACGGAGTAAGTTTTAGCGACAACTTTTTAACGTTTAAGCCAAATTAAATTGTTCCGCTAACAGCTTAACATGACGGCAACATGTTGCGAGATTTTGACTCGGCGTTCAAAAACAACACAAGTAGAAACTTGTGAAGAAATTCTACATTAACGAGCTACACTCTAACCACCCAAATTTTTGATATTGAAAGGTGCTGCCTCCTTGCAGTAAAAAGTTCATTGTAATTCTTTCACAACTGACGGTGACAAAGGAGATGCCGAAACATGTATTTTTCAAGTTTCGTTCCCTTTATTAAAGTGCCACTAGTACCTAATTGCTCGGAGCGAGCGCAGCGAGCGGAGAGCAAGTCTAATCTTGCTGCTTTGCACGTTCCTTTGCACGTTGGTATGCATTTTTGCAACGGAATCTCTTTCCGTGAAAATTCGGCGTGGGTTTCCTGTGGTTACCTGCGGGTTACCTGTGGCACGCGCATGCGCACGACGTTCATATTTTCGGAAGGCGATTTCGATTTTGGGCGATGCACCCTTATAGATTCCTTCGTAGGCATCTGCAATGCGAAGACGGCTACTAATTGCTTCCGGCTTCCAAAGTCCTTTGCATACTCAAACAGTTACGAAACGTGGGGTTTTGATCTATCGATCTATGTGGATGTTTTTCAGTAGTTTGTTGGGATGAATTCGCTCGGAAATTCGCTTAGTTTCACGATTTGCGGACGAGTTTGGAACGGAACTAGAAGTCCAACAGTACGAAACGTGAGGTTTTGATCTATCGTCTTTCGATCTATGTGGCGAGCTTGGAACGGAACTACAACTCGAATGCGATTCTAGCGATTGGCATGGTCAAGTCTGTTACGAAGCTATCATGTGGCTGATATTTATTGGAACTGAATCAAAATGGGAAAATGGCTACACAGATAGAATATTCAACCAACACCAGAATCCAAGGTACTGCAATGACAAATCCTGCTTTAGAATTTACATTCTAACCTGGGACCTAATTCCTGACACATATATTAAGTTTAGTTGGATATTAATTAAGTAACTACCGAGAAGCTCACATGTTTAGAAATCAAATCACTGTGCTTGGCTCAAACAACTCTAGAAACATTTCTGCAACAGCTACTGGCCATGGTAGCCTTCAGGTCAGATACAACTGAACTATATATTATAACACTGATCAGTCATATTCGAAATTATGTATACAATTTATGCACCTATCAATGTTAAGCCCCAGGGAAAATATTTCACACAACAACTCTCCTTTATTGTACATAATAATTGTGTGGTTCTAAAAAATATTCATATGTTGAAAAGTGACCCCTTCACCCCTCTGGAATTTCCAAAGAAAAATACAGTATTTGTATGGAAAAGATCAGTTTAATTGACCCCCCACCCCTCCAGAATTTCCAATCCCTTCCGTAGGGGGAGTATGAATAATTTCTGGAATCACACATTGCACATTCACTTTTCCTTGACCCTGTTGTATTAAAATACACAGGGTTTAATAAAACGCTGGTGTCACAAAATGGTTATAACCTCAAATTAAACAGCATTAGTACTTGTCAATGATAATACTACTAATAATAATGACATTTATATCAAACAACGATTAAATTTACAGCGGATGTTGATAGAAAAGAGCCTATTAACAATATTTACAGCATGTACACTATTTACACAATTTGAAAATCACTACAACAACTCGAGGAATAAATCTACATATTCCTTACCTCTATCACTTATGAAACACTTTCTTTGAGAACTACTTCTATAATAATACGTCATTATTGTGTGGTTCCAAAAAATATCCATACCCCCTCCACGGAAGGGTGTTGAAAAGTGACCCCTCCAAAAAAAAATACAATTTAGTATGGAAAAGATCAGGTAAATTGACCGTCCCCCCACCCCTCTGGAATTTCCAATCCCTTCCGTAGGGGGTAAGGTTAATTTCTGGAACCACACATTCATCTTTTCATTCAAAATTAAAACTTTACAAAAAGGAAGCAGAAGCTTTTACAAATAATGGCAATATACACATCATCAATCAGGTTGGTTGAATTTTTCTTGATAATACATCTGGATTTATGCATTCACTATACATGCATGCATACCTTTTCATCTGAATGCCATCTTGAACATGCAGAGAATTTCTATAGTGCCCAATTATCTCTCTATCTGGATTGAGCATACGTCCCCACCCTAGGGTGAGCCTTGAAGGTCAAAGTCCACACCACGGGGCAAAAGGCCTGTCAAGCCCCCACGGGCTTAACATTGATATGTGCATTAATAGTGTATTTTAAATTTTAAACACTAGGAAACAAATCCCATTCTACAAAGAGTAGCTTCCTGCCTCCGAGCACTTCACTATCTAAATAGATACTACTAGTTTTATCACTTGCCTGAAATGCCACTAAATTCGGCACATAAGTAGAAGAGATCATGATCTTTAGCTCTACGCCATTTTTTTCGCCAGAAGTTGAAAGGAAAATAGCGTATTTTCACGCCAAAGTTCGAATTTAATGAGCTGTTTTCGTCCTGATATTCATAGAGCACGTGACCCAGCACAGGGAGCCCGAATTGCAGATGTTATTGCGTTTTTCCCTGTATTTTAGGGCAACTCTCCAAAAAAAGGCGTACTGTAATATGTCTTACTTCTGCGGTTCTAGTCGTCGCATTTTCTACCAGTTTTAGCATTATTTTACTGGACTTCGTATATGCAATTCAAAAACCTATCGATCAATTTTGCTCGATTTTTGTTGGATTGAAGTTTGCGACATTTGCAAAGGTCAATCGGAACGCCTGCTCAATTGAAGTTTTTTAAGACGCCCAAAAAAATTCCCAAATTTCTCTGTTTGTTGTGCTTGTCGAGTTCACGGTCTGTTGGTTTGACTTGACTGTTTCTTTCATGCAAATTCGGATTCTTCGACATTCCAGCATGCGGAAACTGCCCGCTCGGTCGAAGGATCCAAACTTCTGGCAAAAAAATAGCGTAGAGCTAAAGATCATGATGTCTTCTACTTTTGTGCCGAATTTGGTGGCATTTCAGGCAAGTGGAAATTAGGTGCTAGTGGCACTTTTAGATTTATTAACAGAAAATTACAGAGAATAAAACACGGGGCGCGCGCTGGGGATAGTGAATTTACCTTCGAGTGTTCAATCTAGATCTTGTGTTGGGATATCAAATATGAACACGAGAAGATATGTTTCATATCTCCAAGCGCCCATGTATTTTGTTTATTATAAACTTTTTGTTATTTTTTGTGACAAATTTTCGCTGCAGTGGGCATTATAGTAATTTTTCACACGTGCGAATTACGATATTTCTCAGTGGCCGAAATCCTGATAAAACACTAATATAATAAATAAATATATATATATCCTCACCCTTAACAAGCTCTGCATCTCTTGAAGCAGTGGTATCTGATAAAGCGGCCATATTTACCAGGCTTCTCACAATAATCAAGATATTTTTTCACGTATAAGGATAGACGTCAAAACAAACTGGGAAGAAAAAAGAAAGAAATTGAACGATAGTTTTGTCTGCGAAAATCAAGACAGAATAATATATTCTCATAAGCGTATTAAAAGAAATAATCAGCGTAAAGAAGGTTAGGTGTAGAGTTTAGAGATTTTATTATTCTTTGTTTAGTCAGCCAATCCAAATGCGAATAAAAACAAAACACACGTTCCTATTGGTTGAGGTCTTCAGGTGTTGGGCCTTTGTTTAGTCAGCCAATCAGAATGCGAATAAAAACAAAACACACGTTCCTATTGGTTGAGGTCTTGGGCCTTTGTTTAGTCAGCCAATCAGGATGCGAATAAAAAAAAACAGAACGACTCTTGTAATCTTTGGTCACGTACTTACTTCGTCCCCTGATTGATCAGGTTTTGTACTCGCTTCGTTTCTGATTGGCTAAGTGTATTTACTCGCCTCCTGATTGGTTGGGTGTTGAATGGGTTTCGTTTCTGATTGGCTTAGCTGTGTATTTACTTTGCACTCATCTGATATCCGCTCTAGGTTTTGAACACTCGGGAGACTTTACTTTGTCAGGGAAGGGATGTAAAAATTGGATTTAAAAATGCGCGCAGCTCCCGCGCAACCCCGTATAGAGCAGATTTCGTATGACTGTGAAAAGTGCCGCGAATGAATTGCACCGCGCAGCGAACGTGACCGTACCGCGACTACGCGGTTTCATTTGGTATCTACAGCAGGACAGGTTCCCGCGTACCGCCACCGCGACAGTCATGATCGCCGATGTACTGGGTTGTTGTCGATTTGATATTAATTTCTTGTGGTTTCGTATCTTTGAATGCAAGCAGTCCCGACTTACTTGCGCAACCTATTCCATTGGGACCAAGAGCATATGACATATTGTCCCAGCAGCATCCAAACAAGTATTTGGAACACTTGGGTATCGGAGGTGTCTTCTCATCTAGCGGGAAAACCAAAGGAATATTACACCTCACTTCACTCAACGCAGAATATCCTAGGATCCAGTGACGGCAGAGCGCGGTTCACACTTTGAGGAGAGAGAGGTTGGGTTGAGGGGAGAGGAGAGGAGAGGAGAGGAGAGGAGGGAAGAGTTGTATGAACGAGTTTTCCAAATAAGTACTTCACCTAGACCATAGCGTTTTACTTGGGGAAAAAAGGTTTGGTTTCTGTAAAGAATTGTTTCGAGAAATATTCCAAGTATCCTGTTTATTTGAGTCGTTGGAGGACGTCTCTGAGGAGGTCGGGAAGAGCGCCTTGAATGTTTGAATGCATGAGGGCCCATGAGGGAGGGCAGTGCATGAGGGCCCATGAGGGAGGGCAGTGCACGAGGGCCCATGAGGGAGGGCAGTGCATGAGGACCCATGAGGGAGGGCAGTGCATGAGGGCCCATGAGGGAGGGCAGTGCATGAGGGCCCATGAGGGAGGGCAGTGCACTAGGGCCCATGAGGGAGGGCAGTGCACGAGGGCCCATGAGGGAGGGCAGTGCACGAGGGCCCATGAGGGAGGGCAGTGCACGAGGGCCCATGAGGGAGGGCAGTGCATGAGGGCCCATGAGGGAGGGCAGTGCATGAGGGCCCATAAGACAATAAAAAGGAGTGGCTGAGGCGGGCGCTCTTTTATTTTAAAATTTGAAGAGATATTTTTTTGTCACGGGACAACTGAAAGCCTACCTTTTTGATGATCGATAATGTAGAGTGGGTAAAATGGGTGGTCCTTCCATCCATTTGTGGTTTGGATGAGTCGTCGGGAGGTTCGCTTGCTTCGTTGTTGGTTTATAAAACGGATAAGGGCTTTCTCTCTGAAGCTCTCGTATTCTAATTAACAATGATAATTGAAAACGATTGTTATTTATTGTGGCACATTTGGTACGTTGGAAATTTTCAAAAGTGGATGTTATTTTTGTTCTGTTCTGAGACTTTTTCTACAGTCAAACCATCCTAGCCAATCAGGTTCTTGCCTTGTTTCACCTAGCGCAGTTGACTGGATTTTCGACGAGACAAAGTCATGAATTATGAGCGGAATCAAGGCAAACGTTGCAAAATGTTTTTTATTAGGAAATACCCTTTTACCTAGTGGAAGGTCTATAACTATTTTCCCTCATTTCTGAGCGAAAAAATACCCTTTTACCTAGTGGAAGGTCTGTAACTATTAGGAAAAGTGAGTTGCAGATACTCGTGGAATGGTCGCCATTTTGAATAGCCTGAGAGAAATTTGACAACCACAGGTAGCCCGCGCGGATTCGTATAAAACACTACAACACTTGACATGAAAATCTTGATATGCGGCTGCACCAGGCGGAACATTGAAAGAACGGATTGGGGCTGTGCTTAGTTCTTGAATGGCTGAACAGAAATTATCCCAAAATCCCAAACGCAAAGAGGCGTTTTGAAAATATGCAGCACAAAACAACGCTCGAAAAACTCTTCAGTTCTGCCTCTTTGTAATAAATGGATATAAAGGGGATTGGAATACTTCCCAGTCAAGAACCACAGCAGCTGAAACTGTAGCTCGATCACACATACCTTCGTCTGTTGCAGCGAAACAGAGAGCGACAAGGGCCACTAGGACCAACACAGTGAATTCTTTCATCCAAGCCGTCTTGAACTCTTATCAGTAATATAATGATTTCTTGTCTTTCCAAATCTCGAAACTTTACTTTCAAAACTCCAAGTCCTTCCCAACTTTTATAGAGAGTCTTGTGGGTGTTTTACTCAATTCTGATTGGCTGGGACCGCGTCAACTAAAAAGCGCGCGAGATGGGCGTGCTTCGTGTTCCTGGCTTAGGAATGGTTTGGTGCCCACATTTCGCTTTCGAAATCAGGAACTTCTAAATATTGCTTCTAGCAAGAGAAACACTTGCCTCGTCTACTTGAAAATCCACTTAAATAAATAGGTCCTTAGGTCAAGAGTAACCATCTTGCTCAGGTTTCCACTTGTTTACTAAGAGCTTTGAAATGGCATCCAGGAACTTCTAAACATTGCTTCTAGCAAGAGAAACACTTGCCTCGCCTACTTGAAAATCCACTTAAATAAATAGGTCCTTAGGTCAAGAGTAACCATCTTGCTCAGGTTTCCACTTGGTATACTAAGAGCTTTGAAATGGCATCTTACGAAACGCGGATGTTCGGATTTTATACTGCACGATTCCATATTTCTCCAAGCTCCCGCTTTACAGTTCCGAACGACAAACTGAATTTTGGCTGTCCATCAAACCTTCTAAGTTTCGTTTGCATTTATGGCTGGAACATTTGTGACCAACACCTATTGTTCAAGTAGGAAGGCGCTTGGTGGTCACTTACGAGAGCCGTTCTCGTAAGCGACCAGGGGCCCCTTTCTCAAAACGTGCGTTAACTTATCGCGTGCGATAACTCCCCGTTAACACCTCCCGATAAATGTTTGCTGTTTCTCAAAACTCCCGATATTTTCGCAAGCGAAAAGTTTTGCGATAACTCAATTAAAAATTAGCGCAAGGTCATGAGCTCCCGCTAACCTATAGCAAAGCATCAGAAATGGCTGCCGGAGCAGTTTTTTGTCGTGTTAGACGACAAAGAACCTATCAAACTCGAAGGTCTTTGGCAGAAATGCATGATCAGGATGTTATCGAAAGATACAGATTGTCCAGAGAAAGAATCGAGTGGTTAGTCGAGCAGTTTCAAGGCGAACTCTCAAGAAATACCGACAGAAATCGCCCTCTCTCTCCGGAAACACAGGTAAGCAAACCAATTAAAAAGTTTTTGAAAGCAAATTAACTAAACAAAGATTGTAGACATTGCTAAGTTGATTGTTGAAAGATCAACTCAAGTCAACTTGCACGTTTTTCGTTTCGCTATTGTCTTTACAAAAGTTTTTGTTTTCTGTCACTTACCGGGTTTCCTTTTCATTGTTGTTGTTCCGTATTTCATCTCCTTCCGCGTTTTTTAGCATTTTTAGCATGAGAAACGCGCGCTCGATCCCGATAAAGTTACCCGATAAGTGTGCGAAAAGTTATCGCGCGAGATAAGTTAACGCAAGTTTTGAGAAAGGGGCCCCAGTTCCGTTAACGACCGCAATTTTCAGTTCCCGAGATAGTCGCTTACGAGAGCTTCGACTGTATCATGTGAAAGATTCTACATAACGATCAAATGGATTTTCGGGAGCCGTGACCTCAGGCATCAGTTCTAATCAGTCTCAGCGATTAGATATCTATATCCAGTTTATAGCTTCTTGCAAACATAAGAGAAAATACTCGAGCACTCTGTTTACTTAAATTATTATTATTTTCGCTATACACAAAGCCCAAATAGACAGACAGATAGATAGATAGATAAATAGATAGATAGATAGATATGTTTAATGTATCTCTTGCAGCTGAAGCTGAATTACAGATACGGTCAGCAAACATTCAATATTACATTATAGGCAAATAAATACATAATAGGCTAATAAACCTACAATTACATTATTGATTTTTTTTTTAATCATGAGGCTTAGTCTTAGTCCCTAGCTATTTCCCCAGCGTAACTGTTCGTGATGAAATCCCTGAACCTGTTGGTGTTGCAGGGCTTAATGTGCGGGATGAGTGGGCCACGGAGTTTGTAATGACCAGAGGATGGTTGAATTCTCTCTTTTACTAATCTATGTACTGGGTTGCTAACTGATAGCTGTTTGATGAACTCGCTACATGCCCTAGATCTCCTATCAGAAAGTGAATCTAATTGCGCCGCGGTAAGGGCATCATTATACGCAATATTGGGGAAAATGATTGCAAGCGCCCGTTTTTGCACTCTCTCGATGGCGACTAGAGATAGGTATTGAGGCAAGTTAGAAAAGACAACTGAGGCGTACTCTAAGATCGGCCGGAGGAGCGCGCAATAAACATTTACAATGTCAGGAGCAGGTACTTTACAACGCTTTAGTGTTCTAAGTGCGTACAGCCGGCGATTTGCTTTCTTAACTATATAGTCGCAATGCACGCCCCAGGACAAGTCGTCTGACAGGTGAATTCCGAGAAATTTAAACGACTTGACACACTCTATTTGGGATCCGTCTACAAAAATGGGTGGGCAGCTGTAACTATTATAGTGTAAGAAGTCAATCACCATGCTCTTGCATTTACTAGGATTTAACCGCATGTTGTTACAATATGCAACTGAGTGGATGTTGTTAACGATACTTCCAAGGACCGATGGAGAGTTCCTTGGGATCACCTCAAGGACGGTTAAGTCATCGACATATTTAGCTCTAGGCCCCCATTTCCTGACAAGGTCGTTAACCATAATGGCAAACAACAGAGGGCCCAGACGGGTTCCCTGTGGTATTCCACCGTTCAGCTTTAAGTACGGCGAGAGGGCTGGTGTGATTGCAACACATTGGGTTCTGTCTAGCAAGAAGGATGCAATCCATCTAATTAAGCTAGGATGGATGTTAAATAACTTGAGTTTCTCTAGTAATATTTGATAGTCGATCAAGTCAAAACCTTTGCGGAAGTCCGCAAAAAACAAACGCACCCAACAGTTCCCGCCGTCTAGTGCTTCTAGTGCAATATGGAGCAGGTAAACAATGGCGTGGGCGGTGGACTTCCCTACAGTGGCAAATTGCTTTAAATCCAAATCGCACAGGACATCCGGGGTGATTCTGCTCAGAACAAAACCCTCCATGACTTTTGTAACCTGCGGCGTGAGTGAAATTGGGCGAATATCCCTATCGATTGCTTGGGGAGGGGACTGTTTCGGCAGCGGACGCCCAATTGCGCTCTTGAGAAGTGAAGAGAGCTAGGTAACCTTCTCGCAACGATGCATTAAACAGATCCGCCAGGAGAGGTGCAAGTTCAAACGCGAACGATTTGAGCACGGTATTTGGTATTCCGTCCGGGCCTGGAGATTTCCTTGTCTGCACTGATCTGAGTGCAGAATAGGCCTCACGCGTAGACACAAACATATCATCAGGGATGTCCGCAACTTCGATTCCTGCGATGTCAGCCGGTATTAGCGGTGAGAACGATGACGTCAGACCCACGAAGTACTCGTTTATTCTGCGACACAACGTGTCCACCGTATCTATGTCACCTTTAATGAGCTGTGAGTACCATTTTCCTTCATTGCGTGACTGGCCTGACAGGTTCTTTACTTCTCTCCACCAGCGGCACGAATTGGTGTTTTTCAGATTTTTAACCTTGTTCTTATTATAAGACGCTTTGCACGTCTCTATGGCACAGGCTACCTTATTGCGCCACATTTTATAAAAAGGCGAGTCCTTCCCAAAGGATGCTAGACAGTGCTGTCTCTTGGCGATCCATATTGTTGACAAGAGAGCAGATCAGGCACAGTTTGTCATCCTGAGTCAACGGACCTCTTACAGGTACCTATCTAAAAATAATTGCAAGTTTTTGCAGAGCAGAGCAGAGCAGAGCAGAGCAGAGCAGAGCAGAGCAGAGCAGAGCAGAGCTCAATGAAATGCTTCCACATAGTTTTAGGTTACATGCGGCGTAGTGAAAAATTATATAGTTTTATTAATAGTGCAATTTACCCCCGTTTATTTTCTTGAACCAGAAAGTTACGGTGCCATCCTGTAAAAAGGTTGCCATTCAAACCATTTTTAAGGGCATTTAATACCTGCAATACTTTGGCGATGAGTAATTTAGTGTTTTGAAGTTATTTCTGCTCATAATTTTTAGAGAAATGTCTAAGATCCCAAGAACTCAAGAAAGTCAAAATCTTTTGTTCTGTAAAGTAAAATTGCACACAGAGTCTCAGCATGTACTGCATGGGGAATTCCAGGGTACATTTAGCAATTGTTTTTATGCTACTAAATTTACTGTACCTTCTGCCAATCACATTCTTTATTTTGAGTGTTGGTAGTGTATGCAGTAAGCTATTATCTAATATTTGAAGAGACAAATTTTAAGAACACCTTAAGAAAATTTTCAGGCTGTTTTTGCAGAAAACACCCTATGTATAAGAACAAACTCAGCCTGAATCCCCAAAACATCTGTTCTTTTATACGGATTTTTAATGTACTCGCTTTTTGATTGGAAAATATCTTACAAAGTGGTCCGGTTGACGTGGTCGCACAGTAAACAATCGAGGCAATACAAGGAAAACAAAATACCATCGGTTATTTAAAGTTTATTCGATAGGATACCATTTTGGTTGATTTGGCATCAATTTTGATTCACTGAAGTGGCCGAATCCAGCGTTTTGGTTATAGCGGAGCTCCCGCGGGCGCCGAAAGCGCCCGCGTAGCGGAGCCCCATAGCTACATGCAGGAGAAGAAAGAAACAAAACAAAAGTTGCACAGGCAACCCATCAGCCGAGCTAAATAAAAGGTTTATATCTTTGGAAGGGATGAACCTCAGACAACCAAACTTGGGTGATGTTGTCTAAGCGGGCCTGTGCGACGACGGACACACACACAACCGTAAGTCCATCACAAAACAGGTCGATGCATATTCACTTTTGTTGTGTTTCTTTCTTCTCCTGCATGTAGCTATGGGGCTCCGCTACGCGGGCGCCGAGAGCTCCGCTATAAATCAAATGCGCGAAAGCAGGCGAAGGAATCCATGAACTCTAACGGATCTGTTCCGCAAAATATCTGTTCTGCAGCCCTTTCCCTTGCTGGCTGGGAAAATTTTATCGATACACTTGTTCTTTTGAACGGTGTGAAGGTTAGTGTCTTCGTTGCGAGGGTTGCGAGAGACTATATTAGAAGATATTATTTTTGCGCGCGAAGCGCGCCGAAATTATTATTCTGTATTGAGTAAAGTGAAGTACAAAAATGCAAATGTAGAAGTTGCTGGAATAACTACTTAGAAAATTTCTTGTGGTCCCCCTTGCATTCGACGCGTGAATATGTATTTATACCACGCCGCAGAAAATACAGCCAATGAAAATGGAGGAATGGCGTTGTATATTCGGCGGTATTCCACCCAACCTTCCCATCGTGCGCTGCATTTTCGTAAAACTATGCCTTTAATTTTCTGTAGCGTGGTATAAAAGTAGTTATAATGACTTATCGTGGCGCGCATAGTATGCTACTCAAACCATTGAGCTCCTGCAAATGCTGCAACTTTGGGAGGTGGACAAATTGTGTCCTATACAATGCAACTTTTTAATTTACTTGCAGGTTATGGTTTCCTTACACCCAAGACTTGGCAAGGTCAGCTTTTCTGTATCTTCTACAGTATGATCGCAATCCCCGTCACCGGAATCATGCTCATTAGCGTCGGAAACCGCGTGACTCTTGCCCTTCAGAAACTGATTGTTTTCATAGAAAAGAAGCTCTTACGAAGGGAGATGCTGCTGTCCCCTCAACTCAAGAGCACCATCGTCACGTTCGTGTTTATGATTGTCATAATTATATCTGTTGACGTCACACACTGACAACTATGGAGCTTTATTGAGGGAATGTACTTCACATTTATCAGCCTATCAACGATCGGTTTTGGTGATTACGTCATCAATAATAGGCAGCTCAAAGACCTGGATGTTCATAAAACAATAGCTGTCAATTTCACAGTTGTTCTTATCACGGTCGGCCTGTGTGTGGTGTCCAGTGTGTTATGCTCAGTTAGTGACGTCATCGAGGAGAATAGGAAGCGCATGTGCGTGCTGCAAGCAGCTGCTTCGCTTCGAAAATCAGCGCCGGCTCAAATGTCGCTTCGAGCTGCTTCAAAGTCAGGGGGAAGAAGAATGATAAACAGCGTTTGAGTACTATTGAGGAAATGTCGGTATAAAATGTTTTCCGATTCAAAAGGGATTTGCTACTGGTTTGGTTTGTGAACATTCACGAAAAATATCATCCGTCATTGATGAAAAAGCAAACAAAATCTTGTGTTCTCTCAGTTCAGTTCAGTGTTCTCTCTCGTACCCACCACAAAGAGTCCATCAAAGGAGTCTCCCAAGGGCGGATCTAGGGGGGGGGGGGGGGTGATTAGGGTAGCTAGCCACCCCCTTGTTCTCATATTTCTTGTAAAAACCTTAAGATCAGCCACCCCCTTGGTCTGAACTCTGTAGTATATCCTTTGTACTAGCTGCCCCCCTTCTTAAGGGTCTGCATCCGCCACTGATCTCCATCTAGCTAGTGCCATGTACTGAAGTTGACTTGTCGCCTCGATTAGTTAGTCTATTTGCGGACAGTCAAAATAAAAAAAATCTGAAGTGCCATTCCCAATAAGGGGAAACATATTGCTTCCTTATGTATCGATTAGTAAAATAATAATAATAATGATACACAGCTAGAAATTGTATCAATTTATTTATATGGATATTAAATATTCTAATAAATATTCATCTTATCACAATAACATTTTACACCATTTACATAGATAAGTTTTTCCACAAACTTAATGACATTAGGCCATTAACAAAATTTAAATAATTTGATAATATGTAACTCGCATGCACTTTTAAAATATATTTCCGTTTCTTTGATGCTGCTAATCCTACCGGTTTCTTTTTCTTCGTGGTAATTCCGATTGTCATCCACTACGGTAGAGCACCTCACTAGCACTTCCTTTCTCTGTCTGTTTTAAGTCACAGTGTGAAATGTTCTGGATAAAAAACACGTTTGGAATATGTACCAATCGATCACAACGAAGCTTTCATTTTCCTCCATCTCTTATCGGCCAATCAGAATAAAGCTTATATCCTGCTAATTCAACTTGCTAGAGGATTTCCTCCTGCATTAAAGGCCCATCACCAACCGGGAGCCTTTGCGCCCCGTTTTCTTTTGTTTTCAAATTGATCTATTGTTTTTCGGATGCTCTGAATGGCTAAGAGTCCGCAAAGGCTGTCGGTTGGTGATGGGCCTTTAAGGTGTTTCTAGAATGAAGATATGATACAAACTTTCAGCGATTTGAACAAATTCAAGACAATATATATTCCTAGATAAATCGATTGGCAGAACACTTGACCCCGTGACGTTTATTAGACGCGAAGATAGGAAGTGACAACGAACTCTGCCGTAGCGGATGAGAATCAAGCTATGTTCTATGATGAGATCTCTTAGTTCTCGTGCTAAATTTGTGTTCTGGTATGGTTTTATGTCCCTTACGCAGCTGTTAAAGGGTTCTCTTGTGATCCAGTGGCTACACTTGTCTTACTTTCGATGTCAGTCCTGCCTGGAAAATTAATCAAATTTATAAAAATGTTTAGTCGAATTTCTACAATGCTTGACATAACGAGGAGGATCTGCGAACAAAAGCAGTAAGACGCCTTTTTGAGAAGTAATGTTTCAAGTTTTAGCGACATTTTTTTATCCAACTTTTTTAGTCGTGTAACTTTGTTTCGCTATTACGTTGAACCCCTTTAACATGGTGCCACAGATAAGGTTTCGCGTACCATTTCACGCGGCAAAAAGTTGCGAGATTTTGACTCGGCGTTTAAAAACAACACAAGTAGAAACTTGTGAAGAAATACAAGAAATTGTTAGTCTCCGAGTGTTGGAGCTTCACTTTCCCCACCCAACTTCTCGATATTGAAAGGTATTTGCCTCTAGGTGCAGTTAAAATTTCATTGTAATTCTTTCGCAACTGATTCTTTCGTATTTTCTTCTTAAAAGTCTCGTTTTCTTTATTAAGATTAATAGCAGAAAGAAATATATATCCTTACCCTTAACAAGCTCTGCATCTCTTGAAGCAGTGGTATCTGATAAAGCGGCCATATTTACCAGGCTTCTCACAATAATTAAGAAATTGCTTGCACGTATAGGGATAGACGTCAAAGCAGGCTGGAAAGAAAGGAGAAAGAAATTGAACGTTATTGTCTGTGAAATCAAGACGGAATTATAGCGGAGCTCCTTTGCGGCCGAAGGCCGAAGAGCGGAGCACCATAGGTATCGCAGGAAGAATACAATAGAACTCCGGTATACGATCGACTTCATTTTTCATGGTTCAGCAGTATTTCCATTTGGGTATCGGGGGCGCGTCCGTGTCTGCGCGCCCCTACCACAGCCAACCCAAAAACCGTATTTCACTTTCGGCGGGAAAATACTGCGCGTCCGTTAACAGAAAAATATGTAACCGGGAGCTCCGCTTTTAGCCAATGGCTAAGTCTATATATTATAGCGGTATTCACTGTTTATCAACAATTGCCATTCTAATGCTAATGTGCCAACCGTAGATTGAAAGCGCCCTTTGTTCTAACCAATCGATCTCTGGTTGGCGCTATATTCTAAAGTTTATTTATATATTTCACAAAGCTTAAACAAAGAAGATAATCAGCGCAAAGAAGATTCGGATACGCGATCTTAATTTGTATAGAGTTTCGAGATTTCATTATCGTTTAAAAATGATTCGTTTGAGAAGGTTTATCAAACACACGACATAGTGTTTTTCATCGGGGTTTCCGAACACCTCGAAGTCCGTGTGTTTGGAAATCCTGATGAAACACTCTGTCTCGTGTTTGATATAAGTGAAGGTCCACGGAACCTCCTGGTTAACGCTGCAAATTTCAAATCTCGATGCGCGGGATTGGGATCTATCCTCACACCAAGTTTTTGGATGCCACCTGCTTCGTACCAAGGCGCGTTCTAGCGATTTTTCGAGGCGAGAGCGACTGGGAGCGAGCAAGGCATCTTGGGAAGGGCGAGCGGAACATCGCGCCAGGCGTCTTCGGTTGAGCTTTCCCGTGGTCCTTTGCGACAGCGCCCGTGCCTTCCCATGATGCATTGCGCGCCTCGATATTTTACCTTTCGCGGATCGCCGCGGATTTTTTTTACCAGTTTTTTGACACACCTGAGACGCCTGGGTACGAGGCGGGGATGTCTCTGTGTCACGTGCAGGCTCATTTGCAAGGTGCAATTTTTAAGTGCAATTTTGGCAAAAGAACGTACTATCTAACAAGTGTGTGAGAGTGAGATGTGTGGGGGGAAGGAATACTAGAAAATGTTTTGGGGCTCATGTCGTTGTTTCATGTTTCGTGGTTGCATGAAAGGCGTGCGGAAAGTAAATCAGGCTTGCGTTTTTTACACGTTCCTATTGGTTGAGGTTTAGGTCTTTGTTCAGTCAGCCAATCAGAATGCGAAGAAAAGCCAAAACAGAGCGACCATTTTGGTCACGACTAAACACAATTCGTGCTTACTTCGTCTCCTGATTGGTCGGTTGTTGAATTTGTCTCTCTATTGATTGGCTATTATATTTACTTTATTTTTTTAACACTCAGAGGGCTTTTCTTTGTCAAGGAAGGGTTTGTGAAAATTGGATGTAAAAAGGCGCGCAGCTCCGATCCCGCGGTAGCCCCATATAGATATCGCCAGTGTACTGGGTTGTTGTCGATTGATATTATTAGTTTCTTCTTGTGGTTTCGTATCGGCGTTTTCAATACAAGCAGTCTCAACTTACGTGCGCATCCTTTTCCATTGGGACCAGTAGCATATGTCTTCTTGTCCCAGCAACAACCATACAATGATTTGCGACACTTGGGTATCGGAGGTGCCTTCTCATCTAGCGGGAAAAACAAAAGGAATACAATTATTAGGGGAGAAAAGTTTTGATTCTGTAAAAAAATATTTCGAGAAATATTCAAATTAAGCTGCCTGTTTATTTGCGTCGGTGGAGGACGTCTTTGAGGAGTTAGGGAAGAGAGTCTTCAATGTTTCAATGCACGAGGGAGGGCAGTCGAATGGTAGCTAACTTTAAAGGATCGACTCACCCTGTCCACAATGCACTGATTTGTCGCCATTGTCGGTTCCAAAGCTTTATTTTTGTCAATTTATGGACGTAATAGGAGAATTCAATTTGCATTAAGTCAGAGTTTCCTGATGCAATGAATCATGCAAACAAAAACGGAGCATTGTAAGGGTGCTTTAGCATGAACAGCATGCTTTAAAAAAAATTACATATTCACGTGAAAAGTTTGTCTTTAAGAGGTCGCTTTTCTCGCATGTAACCTGGCGTATTGAAAGCTATGTCCCCCCTCCCCCCTATGTCATTCAACGCATTACCACTGGATGATAAGTACGTTTGGAAAGTACTAGCGAATAAGGCCTAGCGCAAACGTGTCGATCTTGAGTCGAACTGACAAAGAGTATTCAATGACTAGAAAGACCTGGACTTTATAAATAGAAAAATATATATTGTTTTGGACTGGAACGGCGCGTAAGTTACGCTTGAATTCCTGAGTAATGGCATGGTATTGAGAGCAACAGAGACAGGAATGCTAAATATGTGTCGACAAGCAGCATTAAAACTTACGGCACAACTTGCAAGTCTTCGCACAAGATTTCTTCATGAATTTTTTAGCTCTTGTGCAGTAGCCCAACTTCGCCCATAGACCGCAATAATATTTCTTATAACGGGGGGAATCATCACATGCTGAAAGCAAATAAAATTGAGAAAAGTAAGCAATGATTCTTAATAACTAGTGCATTTGGCGGCCATCGGTTTCTCTTAAACAGGAGCACAAATTCGCCCTTTTCACGGCGCCGCCATTTTGTTTTCAGAATGACCCGGCAAAGCAGAAAAAAAAGCAATGAGCCAATCAACGTTTTGGTTCTTAAACAAATAAGAGTACATTTTGGTAGTTTGGTCAACTTTGTACCATAAATCCCAGCATCAGGCTTCGCTTTCACAAGCATGAACCCCCCCCCCCCCCCCCCCCCCCGGGGGGGGGGACTCCCATAATTTTGGGGCGGGGGTGCTCGTCGGGAACTTTCGTTTTGACCCCTAAAAGGTACCAAACATGGCGTCGCTTAGTTGATTTTGACCCCTAAAAGGTACCAAACATGGCGTCGCTTAGTTAATTTTCCCTCGTAATTTTGTCGCGTATTTTTTACGAGGGAAAATACGTCTGAAATTCAGGCTACCAACAAGTGCGATTTGCTTGATTTGCTAGAACGGACCTCTAACAGGTACCTGTCTGGGAAAAAATACACGTTTTCGAATTTTATCCCCTAAAAAGGTACTAGAGGCCTGATTTTTAACCCTAAAAGGTACGACGAGCACCCCCCCCCCCCCCCCCCCGGGCATGAAACCCGTGCCCTGCTAGGCCTCGTTTCCATGTTCAATCGACTGAAAAACATTTTATGCAACAAAGGAAGGAAAGCGCACTATTTAACCATTATCCTGCGAGATTGCGCAGAATATCGTCTGATACTTAGCCGACGAGGGACGAAGTCCCGAGTTGGCTAAAATCAGACGATATTCTGCAAAATCGAGCAGGATAATGGTTTTATTATTCAGCACATCGATAGCACAAAAACCCCCGAAAAAAAATGACTTTTGTGTATTATTTACGAGCTCAAAACATCATATTTTCCTCAGAGACGGATATCGCAGGATAGCTGTCATGTACAGAAGACAGCTATTGGCGTTCCAATGACCATATTTGGGCAGTGCATCGATGTGCTGGATAATAACGGCGGATAGCGGAAAGCGCACTATCGGCTTTGTGTTTTCTCTCTTAATCTTAAAATTTGAAGAGATATTTTTAGTCACGGGACAACTGAATACCTACCTTCTATTTGATCGATAGTGTAAAGTGCAGGGTAAAGTGGGTGGTCCTTCCATCCATTTGTGGTTCGGGGTCGAGTGACTCGCTTGCTTCGATGTTGGTCTTGAGGCAAGTCGCTAAATGCACTAGCTTGATTCATAACACGGAGAAGGGCTTTCTCTCTGATGTTCTCGTATTCTAATTAACAATGATAATTGAAAACGATTGTTAATTATTAAGCACATTTGGTACGTCGGAAATTTTCAAAACATGATTTTATTTTTGTTCTGTTCTGAGACTGTTCCGACAGTCAAACCATCTAAGCCAATCAGGTTCTTGCCTTGTTTCACCTAGTGCAGTTGACTTGGTTTTCGTGCAGTTGACTGGGTTTTCGTCGCGACAGTGAGCTGAATCATGAATTCAAAATTCGCCAAAAAAATGTCCTCTTTCCGACGTTGCAAAACGTTTTTATTAGGAAACACTCCTTTACCTAGTGGAAGGTCTGTAACTATGCCTTATATCGAGCGAAAATGGCAGGAAAAGTCACTAGCAGATACCCGAGAAATGGTCGCGATTGTGTTGTCTGTGAGACCGAGATTTGACAACCACAGGTAACCCGCGCGGATTCGTATGAAACACTACAACACTTTCTTGATATGAAAACCTTGATATGCGGCTGCACTAGGCGAAACATAGAAATAACTAATTGGCTCTTATTTTGCTTGACTGGCGGAACAACAACAAAAAAATCCCAAACCCAAAGAGGCGTTTTGAAAGTGTGCAGCACGAAACAACGCTCCAAAAACTCTTTACATCCGCCTCTTTGTAGTAAATGGATATGGAGGGAATTGGAATACTTCTCAATCAAGAACCAAAGCAGCTGATTACAAGTACATGTACCTTCGTCTGTTGCAGCGAAACAGAGAGCCACAAGGGCAACTAGGACCATCACAGTGAATTCTTTCATCCAAGCCATCTTGAGCTCTTATCAGTAATGATTTCTTATCTTTCCAAATCTTAAAAAATTTACTGTCAAAACTCCAGGTCTTCCCAACTTTTATAGAGAGTTTAGTGGGTGTTTTACTCAATTCTGATTGGCTGGGGCCGCGTCAATTAAAAAGCGCGCAAAATGGGCGTGCTTGGTGTTGTTAGCCGAGGAATGGTTTAGCGCCCACATTTCGCTTTCGAAGTCAGGAACTTCTGAACATTGCTAAACAAATACTTGTCTCGCCTACTTGAAAATGCACTTAATAGGTCCTTAGGTCAAGAGTAACATCTTGCTATAGGTTTCCTATGCCGTAAATAGCGCGAAAGCAGCAAAAATAAACCCCCGCTTGGTTGTTACTAAGAGCTTTGCAATGGCATACAAAACGCAGATATTCGGATTATTTCTGGCATATTTTTATACGCGATTTCATATTTCTGCAAGCTCCCGCTTTACATTTTCGAACGCGAAACTGAGTTTTGGCCGTCCATCAAACCCACATCAAACCTTTTTTAAAACTTTTGTTGCTTTATCTGGAAAATTTGTGTTCTCGCGCGCTCAAAACCTCCCAGAGCTATTCACGGAAGCCAAACCGCGGTTTGAGTGATTAAAATTGCAGTATGACAAATCCGTGCAGATTTAAAGTCTTGAATTTCTCTGGTTGCACCCCGGGCATAATGCCATAGATTCCAGACAATTGCGAGTTCTTAATAATAGTAACGTCTCATTTTTATTGTCGTAAATGTATTTCCGCTTGAGCAGATTCTACTTAACGATCAAATGGATTTTCGAGAGCCTACCTCTGGCATCAGTTCTAGTCAGTCTCAGCGATTAGATATCTTTATTCAGTTTATAGCTTCTTGCTTAAGCATAAGAGAAAATACTCGAGGACTCTGTTTACTTAAAAACAAATTTTTCGCTATACCACAAAGCCCAAATCTTTGCAAAATAGCTGTCATTTCGTCATTTCATTTGTCATTTCTATGGAAACTAGGCTTTATCGGTGTGAAATAGAGCATAGATTTGGACCAATCAGATATAAAGTGCGCTACCTATATTATGTAGGTACTATATTGTGTAAGGTACCCATGTTTGTTTTCTACTCTTAAAATCGGACAACTTCGAACACTTGGGCTTGGTTCGTCTTGGTTGTAAATCTCTTTTTTGCTTTTACTTTTAGCTTGCAAAGCGACTTAAAAAAAAAATTCCTGAAAGATAATACGCACGCACACTCGGTGGAAGATTTCTAAACAAGTAGCTATTGTATTGTAGCTATTTTCTTGTCCGTGCTTTTCGTCACCCCGTGGTTAAATGTTTGACATCGTCAACACTTGTAGGACAAGAGGGCAGGTTAGGCACATCATCCTGAGTCACAAGTGACGCGCGGACGCTAGCCTACGTAACGCACTCAGGCTTTAGCTCAACCAAATGCAGAAATGCTTCCACATAGTTTTAGGTTACATGCGGCGCAGTGAAAAATTCTATAGTTTTATTAATAGTGCATTAACTCACAATTTACCACCGTGTGCATTGCTAGCGCTACGCGACCTCAAATTTTACTCGATTGGCGATATATTGCGCAAAAAAAATCACGTTAATTTTCTCGAACCAAAAAGTTAAACATTCGAGGCAAGGAAAGACAAAGGATATGGAAATCAATTTCGACCCACTGAAGTAGCCGAATCCAACGTTTTGGTTTTGATTGACGGCTAAAAATCGCCCATCGCAACATTGAATTTTGAGGTCGCGTAGCAATACATACAGCGGTAAAGGCGCTTTTTTCCTTTTTCACGAATGGAAAAAATGCAATTAGTGCCCCTTGAGTTCATACATATTTTAGCGCCGTTCGTTCGTGTTAAAGTTATACGAGTATAATTTTTTTAGGGCGCAATTTGTACCTCAAATGTTTTTTTAACGCTTTAAATAAGTTCCACGACAGCCATGTATTGAATGAATAATGCAGAACCTGTGATAAGTTGAAAGGTTTTTGACTGGCAAAACGTTGAACATTTATGAATAAGGGAAATGGTCATTGGAACATGCCAAATAACAACTTGGCATAGCATCGTTATGGACATTTTCTTTTATTTACGATCAAAGCATGATGTTTTGAAAACCCATTCAAACTCTGTTTTGACATAGAAAATCAAGGAAACTATCAGACCTCCATGGACCTCTTAGGTTACTTGACAAAGTCAAATGCAAAGTATCCATGGACAGTCTTGATGAAACAATGTACAAGTGAATTATTTCGGTCACTTCAATAAGTAAACCAATATAATAATAATATTATTAATGAAGCCTTTATATATTGAGGGTGACACATAATGGCCAAAAGCTAATAAACATGTGGCCTTCCAAAACCAACTCGATTTTAAATCCCTTGGCCTTTCTGGGCGCCAAGTCCCGGGACTAAATCTCAGTTTCAACGTTCTTTTATCGGGGTTCTTACAAAAAGGAGTGTAGTGTTTTGGACAGTAATACGAAAAAAAAACATATGAACTAATCCGTTCCCCCGTCTGCTCCATTCTGCTCTCTAAATGTTTCCTTTTTTGTTGAGGTGTTCAGGACGGTCGAGGCGGGATTTCTTTCCTTTCCCAGACACGATTCACCAGGCAGTACCTCTCTTGAAATCATGTATTTGCACTATTAACACTAGACTTTTCTACCAAACTCCGTTCACGCCTTGTTCCGCATTTAGCCCCGTCGCCACAGCTCAACTTTTGTGGTCCCGGAAATGCCCGCAAATTATAGCCTTGGAATGTGGGCTACATTTGTTACAGTTTAGTGAGGCATAGGGAAAGAAGATTCCCACAGATTTTTAACTTCTCCCTCGCAATGTCCCTAGTAATTCGTTCCACTCTGATTTCTACATTTTCCGGCGATTTTTTGGGCGAGGTTTTTTTTTTAGGGCGAGGTGGGATTCATTTTCTACCTCACCACGATTGTGACTAAAAGTACTAGACGTGCCTCTTAATTGAAATCATGGAACGTTAGACTTTTGGACCGCCAAAGTGCGGCTTCACGCCTTGTTCCGTAGTCCCGCCGCCACCGCTCAACTGCTATTCTAAGACTTAAGAGGACTCGGAAATACCCGAATTATTCAGTTAAAATCTCGGGAATGTTATGGACTATTTCTGTGGGAGAGAGGAAAGGAATTGGCTCACAGACTCTCTTCCTACGACGCTAATCCGTTCCACTCTACTCGATGTTCTCCTATTTCTTTTTGAGGTTTTCAGGGTGAGGGAATTATACTCAGACACACGCTTTTCAGGTGCCGGAAACCAATTCTAAATTGATTTACTGTGTGACTGACTACCTCAGAACCGGGCCACCTCCTAAATAGGGTATGTCATTAAATAGGATTATAAATATAGCTACGATCACTAGACGCGCGTGCTCTGATTGGCCGTAATGGGTCTCCCGGCCGCTATATCATACAGCATTAGAGCACAACTTTCTGACTTTATCGGTATAGAGCTTGAGTTTCAATGGGTATTACACTCTGGGCATGCTTATATGATCTTTCAGGGGATTAATGGCGTGTGTTACTGAAAACAAAATTGACGGGATGGCGTGTGTGCGCATGCCCAAACGGACAACTTAAAAAGAAACTCATAATTCCCGTGTCATTTTAATGCCTACCATTGGATTATGAATAAAAATGCTAAACGGCAACTGTAAAAAACATTTCTGCATTATCACTACCAATCACTACCAAATTTCACATGTGAATAGTATAGTAACCATGAAATTGACAAACATAGTCGTTTTGAAATTTTGAAATTAACGAATTTTGGCGGGAAAATGACGTCATCAATCTTACACCAAAATTTCAAATCGATCATATGAAATTTTTATGACTTGGATATGAAAGAGCTCATTGAGATAGATCAAAACCGAAAAGATTTTTGAAATATCTCTTTCCCTTGAGAAGTTATGAGTATTTTAAGTTTGCAATGTCAACAAATTCAGCTGCGACTTGATCAATGCTGTTTATTTACGAGTGCTCCAACCGAGAGATGTCGAAGGCAGTCTTGTGTTTATCAAAACTGGATAAAGAAGAACCATTCCTCAAGCGAACTCAAGTTGCAACTTGTTTCAATTGATTGTTCTTAAGTGAGTGTTGTGTCAAATAGTCCGGAGGATTAGCTACAAAAAATACCCGAATCGTTCAAATTAGTGATACAAGTATGAAATTTTCAGGATAAATATCTTGTATGGTGTAGAATAAGAATTGATAAAGATCCAGGTTGGATCCTAATCGGAAGTATGCCGTCAAGGGGAGGGTTTAAACCGGTCAGCGGTTTGATACAGCAGACTCATAAAGTTCATTATTTTACCCTTAAAAGCTACAAAAATACACTCGAAATCACTGGACTGTATTGTTAGGGTAGTCGTTATTGCCAGAAATAAACATTCGAGAGAAATTAAAGCCGAACACCATTTTTAACTTGAAATTTTAATGACACGAAAACTGGGAATCCTGTGGCAATAACAAGGAACGCCTGACACATTTCTGTTTGTTTATTCAAGACCTGCTGACTTCGTAACATGTGAGTTTTAACGAAAATGGAGCGATAAACTATCAAACAGAATTGATGTGCTTTATGTCAGGAGGATATTCGGTCGGAAAAGCTTGTTTACCCGTTTAAATAGGAAAATAAAAGGAAAAGTACCGCTACGAAAGCCTTGCTAACAACAAATTACCGAAGTTCGCTGAAGTTGGTGATTTGTAATGTTAAAGTTCAACTTGCAAGTCTAGAGGAAGTTGATGGAATAGAGAAAACACTGCAACTGCATAGTGCATCCTGGCGCAAACCCTGCTTCAATCGTTGCAGCGACGCGACGAGAGGTTGAAGAGGGCGAAAAAATGAAAGCACAACGAGATCAAGGATAGCGTGCGCGGAGCCCAGTGAAAACGTGCGCTTCACTGGGAATGTTGACCGCCAGGCCGGGATGTTTACGTGCTATTTCTGCTTTTTTGTGATGAAACAGGTTGAGTATCTAATCATGAAAAGTCGATTCTTGTTGTTGTGAGCACTTTTTATTATCATAATTTTTTGCAGTAGGAGTACGCGTAGGAGTAGGAGTTTTTGCTTGCACGACTTCCCTAGCCTGAGATCCATGATGAGTTTCCTACGTACACGCTAAAAAATAGACGCAATAAAATAATTTCCTGAGCTTTGGTCGCGCGGCTTTAGACGGTTTATATATGTCCCTGGGTGTGGTTAAAACGCTCCCCTCAGGATGAACACTAGCCTGCGTAGCAAACCTTCCCGTGTGTTTCAGGGGAATGAAACCCAGAGAAACAGGAAAAAGCGACGAGAAGTTCGAGGAGTTTTTGGCCGCGCGAAAATAGGGAGAGCGAAGACGAGCGCAAAAGACGGTGGCGTTCCTTTTCTTTCCCTACTCTCCCCTCCGTCGAGCTGCGACTATTGGAATTGATTAAAACGTGAGAGCGGCTGCCACCAAACTACAGGACAATACTCGTCGCCGGAGACATGCATGCTATTGATGCATATTGCCTCGCATCTTGCCTAACTGCTCTGTACAATCGGGCAAGAAGCATTAGACTCTCAGAGCCTGTAGAAAAATGAGCCTACCGATGTTTGGTTAGAAAATATAGCATATACTGGAGTAAGTGATGTACATAGAGGAGGTTCCAAGACCGTCTGTATTCCAACGATCAGATTTAAAGAAAATATATTCCTTCGCTGCTAGAAGATCTGGGCGCGCCAGTCCGAGAGCGAATAAATAGTACTGAGACTAAAAGATTGCTTGCTCGCCCAAATACCGACCCTGCCCGCGTGTGAAAGAAAGGAAGTAAAACTAACCATCTCAAGAAAATTTTGACGCGGCACTATAGGCGGCTCGCAGGTAAGTATTCACATAACTATGACACAGTGTACCTTGCTTTTTAATACCGTGTGAAAGCCAGAGAGAGAGCCCCATCTAAAGCGACTAGCACTAGACACAATGTTAATAGGGAGCCTCCGTTAGCAGTCTTGGTCTGCTAAGTCATGCTGAAACACGGATGGGGTTGTCGATCTCCGATCGAATGATGCATGTTCTGCCGATCTAAGCAATATTGTATGTGCGCAATTTGACGAGGAGGACGTAGTCTGTCACTTGAAGCTCAAGACGTCGTTGTTTCTGGTAGCGTAGACAACAGATCATAATACCAGTTCGCGCACAGTCAAGGACTCACTTCACGGCACAACAATTTGGTGATTTTTTTAAAGACTGAGGTAAAATAACTAGTTCAAGTTTTGTAGCGACTGAAAGTCAGTTTCTAAGGCGCTTGCATTGAATTGAGTCCACATAAAGTTACTTTTTACGAAGGGGTAAAATGTTTGGTTACCATATGCTGCCATATTTGCTGCCATTCAATCTGGAACTCTCGCCACAAAGCCGCCTATTAGAGCTTTCAAGGTCTCTGTAAACCTCGGACTTCGGAAAAAAAGTTGTCGTCGCGTCGCAATTTATGCTATGATCATCAGCTATATATCAATTTAAAGCTTAAATATTGCTCTATCTTACGAAGTTGTTTAATTTATCGACGTTTAAATTTTTCTTGTATTTTTAAGACCCCGAACTAAAAACTACCTTGTTTACTTGAGAAGCTCCAGGCCACTAGCAGTTTGTTGCACTATTCACACTTTGTCGGATTCTAATCTCGGAAAAATGAACTGCAAAAACAGTGTCAGCGATTTTGCGATATTTTGCATATTTACGAAAATATTAAGTCGCGAAGTTGAAAGTCGCATCTTTTACAGTTTGTGGGAGCAAAATTTATCATAAAATATTTTTCAAGTAAAAAATAAAAATTCCCTCACACGGTTTTTTAGTAGTTGTGTTGTGATTATTTTCTAACGACGCAGAATATTCGAGGCCGATATCTTAAATCGTGCGGGGTCAGGAGCTTCGCGAAGGTGAAAATTTGACCTAAAATTAAAGTGCTATAAAAAGCGAGTAAAGTTAATTAAATTACAGAAAATGAGTGGCGGGCAATACAAAAGAATGGGCAATGGAAGCCTAGGAAAACAGTTGACGCGTCATTTGAAATATTTTTAGAAATATTATTTAGGACTGTATCAAATGAATTTCGGGAAAAAAGTCATTTTATGAATTTTTACATTTTTACCTTTCACGAGACCTTAAGTCGGCACAGGTCGACTCTCGCTGCACACAAAATGCATGCCTAAAAGCGAGAAATCATGGCTTTGCAACGGTTAGCACGTTTGCTTTAGATCGATTATTTCATTTGTTTGCGAGAAAAATAGCTTTATCGCAGTTTTCTAAAAAAACCGGACTTTTTGTGAATTGGGTACCCTGTGTTTTTTAGTATAGAACATATGGGAAAACTTCAGCGCCATACAAAATAAGGAACCGATTAGGATCCAAAAAGTTTCTTTACTATTTATTGTTACCTACCCTCTAAAGGTTATCCACACAAAGTTTGGCACTTGTATCACCAATTTGAACAATTTTACGCTTATCCTCCGGACTAAAAGGATTTTTATTCTTCTATAATTCTTCTTCGACTTGGGCTCGAGTTCGTGGATGTACAGTTTGTTTTTGTGCAGATTTGTTTCTCGTTGAAAATTTAGTTTTGGAAGGGGTTGGGGCAGCTGTTAATACATAGACTTAGGCAATGCCTAAAAGCGGAACTCCAATCATACACACCCCACGTCTTACTAACACAGGTAGGTCACCTTTACAGTTTAAATCAAGAAAATTCATGTTACCATTATATGGCAATGATAGTATTAGCGCGTTCTGATATGCTAACAAGTCGCAGTTCACGACCGACACGATAATCTCCTTGAAATAAAAATGAAAAATAAGATTTTCAGCGAAATCCAAAACAAAGAATACTTGACATAGCATTTGTCTCATTGTACTAACTAAATCTAACATGTGACAAAGGAAAATCAAGGCTAGAACATCAGAAATGACATGTTTACATAAGGCAAAGCAGGGCCAAAAAGTCAAGCTTACTCAAAACTATAATTCGAGTTTAGCCGGAGTTAAACTCATCGTCTCAGATAAGTTGGGGTAGGTACTGGAGCGCTTGCAAGGTACACCCTCCAAGCAAGCGCTACCCGAGAAACCATGGCAACCGGGCCACAGCTCCCCACCCACACAGGAATACCCGTCACACTGAGAAGTGACTCAGTGGAAGTATACTTACCTAGACCCACTCTAGCGGCGGGTGGGAGGGAAAACAACTTTCTGGAGGCAAGCAAGAGTTTCTAGCTGAACTGGAAGTGCAACCAGGCCAAAGGCACCCGAAGCGATAGGGGGTCCCAACGCGCCCATCAGGGGCAGATTCCCAGGAGCGCACGCTCGACTTGTAGTCCGTGGGCCAGCGGGTGAAACCCTCCCCCCCCCCCCCCCTGCGGGACTTTTGGAGACATATGCCGTTTTGAAGTTTGGCCCGAGGGTGCTTCAAAATGGGTTGTTTGCAATCGCGCCGTTGGTGGGTGTGGCCGTACGGCCGTATTCTTTGTTTCTCCAGAAAACCACAGGGTACCCGCGTATTTTCTTTTTGTTTATTTTTCCCCATTGCTTTAAAACGAACGTTGCATGAAATAAATGCTGCAAACGTAATCGTCGGAAGATTCTCTACACTACCCATTAGGTAAGTGGCTCACATAAGCATTAGAAGTAGCTACTGCGCATGCGTATGTGTGCTACGACTCACAGTCCCAAAATAGTGTGTTATGAACGGTAAACTTTGGTCACAAAAAGGGCAAACAATGTATGGAAGTTATTTACTGTTGAATAAAACTTTTTGCCAGCACTGCGTCCAGTTTGAAGTTTTATTAACGTTAAAATAGCATTGAGACAGACGTATTCTTACGTGCCACAAAACAGTATATCACATATTTTCAGCAATAGTTTGCCCCAACGATGTCAGAGATGTACCTCGTGATGTTATTTAATCAGCTGAAGGTGCTGAAGAACGTCTATACGCCAAAGACTTCACTGTCAGCAGGCTGGAGATAGCGAGTAGTCCCTAAAAATATCAAGAGTCTCGCCAAATTTTAGCAGAGTCTCGGAAACTCGGAATGTTTAAAACCTGCATCTCGGAATCTCGGATTTCGTCCTCAAACTTCTAAATACAGTAAATATATGAGCTGACATAGGCACGTCAAGTCCTATGGGGACACAAGGGTAGCGCGGAATGGTAAATCCAAGACTTGCCGAGACTGGCAGTTTGAAAATCCGAGCCCGAGACTGAAGAAAAATATCAGCTC
This sequence comes from Scolanthus callimorphus, assembly GCA_033964015.1. Lineage (NCBI taxonomy): Eukaryota > Metazoa > Cnidaria > Anthozoa > Actiniaria > Edwardsiidae > Scolanthus > Scolanthus callimorphus. The sequence continues at coordinate 6,442,992 of CM066919.1, read as the reverse complement.
ATATATATACTGTATTTAGAAGTTTGAGGACGAAATCCGAGATTCCGAGACGCACGTTAAAATTTCCGAGATTCCGAGACTCTGCTAAAATTTGGTGAGACTCTTGATATTTTAGGGACCATTCGCTACCCACAATCTAGACTTAGTAGGAACTAGTCATTCTACTGCAGTAGATGGTACCAATTAAACAGGGCACAAGGGCAAGGTATCGGGCCATGCAACTAAAGAGCTAACATGCATCTAAGGTAGCCAGGAGGTAGAAACAAGCTACAGAGACACAAGAAAGTCGCAGCCACAGCAGAGCGACTAAAAGCTAGGACACTAAAAGTGTCGTAAATGCAAGACAAGCTTGGTGAATATAGCCATATAGCGTTTTCCCCTTGTATTGGAGCGTTTTCCCGTTATAGCGTTTTCCCCTTGGAGCTGTTCCATGGGCTTTCACCACTGCTGACGGTGTCCTGTAAAGACAGAGAAAGCGCCGATGCATGTTCTTGAAGGTACATCACATCACTGTAATGACGAACTGACTACATGGCATGCTCTTCTACGATCACTTGTTGCAGTGCGTGGCACATTCGCAGAGCTCGTGATGACTGTCTTTAACCATTCACCAAAAGCACAGCGCGTGAACAGTCACACACACATACCACTGACCCAAGGGGTTTGAACGGGCTGGACGACATGAGGGCCGTCCAATTAGGCAACGTGGAGCACTCGCAAGACTACTTGGACGTACAATCATCGTTATTACTGAGGGAAGCTGTGTGCGCTTAAAAAGTGTGAACATGATGATCACCATCACTGCAGAACTGCAGATAGTTTAGCAGAAGAGTCTATAGTCAGAAAAAGTCCGTCTCTATATTGTCACAGAAAACTGTCGGCTAGAAATTTGGTGACAGGTCTTGGTTCGCGAGGGAGATAGTCACCACACAGACGCGCGGCTCTGCGTTGGATTTTAATTCTCGACCTCTTGTGTTAACTGAGCTGTGTATGGGTCCCATGCGCTTGATGTATATTCTAGAAGTGGTCTTACTAGGCCAAAATAAACAGCTTGCTTTTGATCGCGAGTACATGTCGCGAGATTGCGCCTGAAGAGGCCCAGCAGCTTGCTCGCACGACACACGACGTCGCACGTGCCGATTCCATTGTAAATCACAGGAAATCGTGGATGACGCCTAGGTACTTTTTGGTGTGCTTGACAAATTCAAGAGGACAGTCCCCAAGGAAGTACAAGTGGGGGAAATTATGACGAGTTCTTCTGGTAATCCTCATCATCATTTCAGCATTTCCTGGGCGCAAAGCTCATGCAAGCATGGCTTTTCCCGCGTTGTTTTGCGGGTTCAACGTTTTAAATTTTATCAAATTGTTAACAGAAAACTTCAAACTGGACGCAGTGCTGGCAAAAAGTTTTATTCGACAGTAAATAACTTCCATACATTGTTTGCCCGTGTTGTGATCAAAGTTTACCGTTCAATAACACATTATTGTGTTATTTTGGGACTGTGAGTTGTAGCACACATACGCATGCGCAGTAGCTACTTCTAATGCTTATGTGAGCCACTTACCTAATGGGTAGTGTAGAGAATCTTCCAACGATTACATTTGCAGCATTTATTTCATGCAACGCTCGTTTTAAAGCCATGGGAAAAAATAAACAAAACGAAAATACGCGGGTACCCTGTGGTTTTCTGGAGAAACAAAGAATACGGCCGTACGGCCACACCCACCAACGGCGCGATTGCAAACAACCCATTTTGAAACACCCTCGGGCCAAGCTTCAAAACGGCATATGTCTCCAAAAGTCCCGCAGGGGGGGGAGGGTTTCACCCGCTGGCCCACGGACTATTGGTTTAACTCCGATAAAATTATTCTCATTTTATCTGCATAAAAGGAAACCTTGAGGGAGCCAACTAAAGCAGCAAAACGTAAAAGTTACATGTAAAGTCAGAATTTTTTTATCAGGAATGCAATAAACTTGGAAACGAAAAATATAAATAGCATAAGAAGCAATTTCCAGCTTTGTGCTTACCGATAACTGATCGGTGAAGTCCTTTCTTTCCTCCGAAAGTCTCCGTCGTGTTGAGTTGAATTCATTCTTACTTGGCAAGCTTTTGCACAAAGCCAATTTTCCTAAATATATTATTCGGCTAAAATGCAATTTTCTGTTATTGTCAATCCTGTTCAATCCAGTTCTGGCTCCCTGTTCGTAGATCTCATATGAGTATTCGAAGAACACGTCGTTTGCAGCTTTTACGAAAGAAACTGTTGTTGTTTTTTCTTCAGAAGAATGCCAAAGTCTTGCTTCGCCGTGGGCCGGGAATTCTGCAATCTAGCCTTTGAATCTTTTGTAACCCCCTCATAGTTTCTCCAAAATGACTAAACAACATTATGAAATATCGGCGAAGGAGTCGAATCCGAAGTATTTTGACAATCATTAGAGAATTCTTTTGAGCAAATTTGGCGTGGTTCGCACCCACGAGTTTGTCTCAGTTTGACTCAACAAAAATTTCGTCTGAATAACTCGAGTGAGCTGACGCGGGCGCGTGTTTTGTGAGTTTTTTCGGCGGGAAAATGAAGGAGCGACTTCCGGTCCGTGGCCGCAGCGCTGTGCTGGAGGACAAAATGACGCGCGCGCTCAGTGATCCAAGACGGACTGTGATTGGCTGTGTACACGGGTCGCCAATAACGCAAGTGCGCATGAGTAAAGAAGAGCCCGCGATGTTTTCGTAAGCCGCTGAACGTATCGTTTTGGCTTGGATGGGTTGCTTTCTCGTGTGACGTTGAATGATACGTATGGGGCTCCACTCCGTGCCTTCGGCACGTGGAGTTCCGCTATAAGGTGGCACTTAACAATACCTACAGCTACACTAAATTTTGGTAGGCACTAACCATCCTCACATAACCATAGTTTTCTCAAAACATATCATGTAAATCCCATCTGATACAGCCGATTGCGTTTGAGCGTTTTATCCTAACAGTTCGCACGTTACCTTTGAACGTTTGAAAGTTGCGTTGTGAGACAAAAAGTCGGACGTTTCCAAGGGCAACCGCCATGTGTATTTTTCACTGACCAATCAGAGAGGACAGAACTCTTTGGTTCGCCATAGAAACGTCTCGTTTCATCCTAGAAACGCAAGTTTCAAACGTTCAAACATAACGTGCGAACTGTTAGGGTAAAACGCTCAAACGCAATCGGCTGTAAAGGTCCCCCTCTATTAAGAGCCTCCTAAGAGTTGCCCCCATGAATCACTTTCAGAACTATAGGTTTTCCACGAGAAACAAATGGTGCACAAATACAAACTGTATTATGAACGGTTTGAATCTTCCCTGCTAACAGGTGGCGAGAAACATGACAGATCCCTGTTAGCAGAAACAAAGCTTTAAAAAAAAGATTTAAAAAAACCAGCTTTGTTTTTTAGTGAATTTGTAGGACGTTTCGATGGCGATGTCAACTTTGGTCACCGTAACATGATGCACCACAAGAAGCTAGCAGCAAAATGGTGAATGTTAGATGGTTGCACAGTATTCAAACCATCTGGCTTCCTCATAAACATCCATTTGAAATTCCGGATCAGAGAAGGGGCACTTATCAGTTCAAAATCACGATTTATCCAACCTCATACTTTCAAAATGAAATTTATTATTATTTTGTTGGTAAATATAGCTAGAAAACTTGCATAATGACTGTACAAAATGTGATAAAGATTTGATTCCATGATTTGATACAAATATAGTACATTGTCATACACCATGTGTGTTTCTCATTTATGTTTTGGGACGTGAGTGTTAGAGGGGGCGCTTATTCAAAGGTGTGGCTTATTTGTTTCTCATTTACGTTTTGGGAGGTAGGTGTTAGATGGGGCGCTTATTCAGTGCGCACAGGTAGGATATGCAGGCTTACCTTCTGACAGATCAAGCTGCACACAAACTTGCACAACAAACTAAACAATCATGACCATCCACAATAAGACAACATGAGCAAACATTTTATTATGCTCTATTTTATCAGGTGCAAAGTGGGTCTAGTATGTTATACTTTAATCAAGCTAGCCTAAGATTTTTACAATCCCGCTACAGTAGAACCCCCTGGTTTAACGATACACCATCGGGGACAGAAAAATGACAAATCGGGAATTGTTAGATCGAGAGGTTTTCCATACAATTTGCTATAATCACGTAGACATCGTAAAACCGGGAGTATCTTTAGATCGAAGCAATTATTTATATTATTTTCCGATACAGCCACTTCTACTTTCACCCCGCTAAACGCCTCCCAGGCGTCTTGTTAACTTAGCTTTACCGATTACCAATAAAACCTCAAACGCCGACTACCGACAATTTTCCAGAATTTTAACCGACAACCGACATCCAGACCCCCCAGTTAAATTTGCAAAATCGCTACCCATTTTATATAATTCGATCTTCAAAACCCTGTTGATACAAGAGGATCCGCATAGTTTTTGTTTTCGACGCCGTCACGCGACATTAATTATATTCAAGAGCGTGACCCCAAGGAGCTGGACTGAGCTAGAGCAGATTTCGTATGACTGTGAAAAGTGCCGCGGTACTGTCGCGGTAGCGATACGGAACCTGGCCTGCTGTAAATGAAATGAAATCGCCAATGAAATCGCCTCGCGATACGGTCACGGTCTCGGCGCGGAACAACTTTGTCACGGTACTTTTCACAGTCATACCAAGTCTGCTCTATTGGCGCGACTTACATTAAGAGACAACGGTACAAGAAGTCTGATGTGAGTAGTAGATCTGGGGGACTCGTTTTCAAAAGATAGCTCAAAATTATTTATCAGTGAGAGTAGACGTAGTACTTGAGGCTTCCCAAACACAAGGTACTGTTCCATGTTATATGTTTGTTATTCCTTTTTTCGACCCGATTTGTTCTAGTCTGCAACTTCAGTTCCTCCTTGTTTAGCTAGTAGAACATGGGATTCCGTTCAATATTTTAGTTTTTCTTTTGGTGCCAGGCTTATTGGAAAATAAACTAAGATAGGAGAGCGAAATCAAATAGAGAGAAGAACAAAACAAACCAAAGATTTATGCCGACAAAAGCGAAAGAGGAAGTGGAATCACGCATGGTAAACAGTCTGGGCTTCCCAGACGTTATTATTTTCCGCTATCTGTTACACGTTGGCTTATTTCCACAATAGGTGATGGAGTCTGACGGGCTGGTATCAAGTGTAATAAAGGGACTTGATAAATAGAGGATATTTAACGAATGAGCGCAGTGACACGAGAAAATAAAACTCATAGCTTCAAGCCACGGCGTAATTTTTCTTCTTTTTCCGTGCAATTTTCACTATTATATGGACAAACCAGAAAAAAATATTAAAAATTGATTTCCAAGCACTTACTTATATGGAAAATATGTCACTCAAGTCCCGGATGTAGCTTCATCCCGGGGAAGGACTCCCATATTTTTTGGTCGGGGATGATCGTCGGAAATTTTCAGTTTCACCCCTAAAAGATACCAAACACGCATTCGCGTGCAAAAAGTTTTACCGGGTCTAGGACGGGGAGTGCCGAGAGCCTGAGGACAATGTCTGGGCCACCGACGGGAGCAAAAACGTCACAACGGTTTGTTTTTTCCACGGAGTCGGGGCACGTACCTGCCGTGGATTTCAGGCCGAATCGACGAGGCTGAAAAGATTCGCATTTATATCATTCAGAGAGGGTTGTTATCCACGAAAAAGCTAAACAAGATAGCTTAATAGCTGTACTTTAATTCTGTGAGGTTTGTTTGAGCAAGCGACCATGATTTTAGGGAAAAAATCGCGGGATAGTTTTGGATCGCCGAGTGTTCGGAATTTTGCAGTTTGCGGCCTTCCAGAACATATAGTAAGAGTAAGAGGTGACATTAAAATAGTCTAAAACTCGCTTAAAAGTGCATTTCTGACCGAATAAATGCTAGTTGTGGTTTATATAGGTACTAAAGGACTAGATAAGGGCATTTTTCAATTTTTTTATTTTTCGTAGGTACTTTCATTTTAGCGCTCATCGAACTCAGTCAAACTTCACACAGCGGCACTATAAAACTACAAACTATTAACTCTGGAGTTTGCTCAATGATCCTGGGGAGCCTGTGACCAAACCAAGTGATTTTAACCTCTAAAAGATACGACGATCATCCCCGACCAAAGAATATGGGAGTCTAGGTCCTTAAGGATCTGCTTACAAAGAGGTGACTTGTCAGGAATGGGAAAAGCACTGGGGAACATTGGAAATGTTTACAATTCACGTGCAAAATATGAAGATGCCCTAAATTGTTATGAAGAAGCCGCAAAGATGTTCCGAGAAACGGGTAAGCTGATGGAAGAGCGAGAAATGTTGAGTAGTAAAGGGTTGGTGTATGTGGCTCTTGGGGAATATGACAAGGCTTTGGAGTGTTACAAGGATGTGTTACGGAAATGCGAAGAAACAGATGATATGCGCGGAGAAGGGGCTGCATTTGGGAAAATAGGAGTTGTGTACGAATCCCTTGGGGACATTTTTACGGCTTTAGAGTGCTACAAGAGATGCTTGCAGATTGCAGTACAAAGAAAAGACCAGAGTGGTATGGGAGCAGCGCTGAATAATATTGGTAGTGTGCACCAATCACTTAGGGAATACCAGCAGGCCATGAAATGCTATAAGAGCGACTTGCATATTTGCCAACAAACAGGTAACCCAAAGGGACAAGCAATTGCCCTGTGTAATATTGGCGCTATTTACACATTACTTGAGGAGGACGATCAAGCAAAGAGGTCCTACGATGACGCGTTAAAGATCCTTGAACAAACGGGGGACTTTGCAGAAGAGGCGGCGTTGCTTAGTAACATGGGTAGCCTTTCGCTTCTTTCTCTTGACTTCGCTGCAGCAGAAGCCAATTTGAGGAGAAGTGTTTCTTACTATGAAAAATATTCTCTATGCTTGGCACGCACTCCCCATCGAAGGTATCTATTGTCGATACGTATATCAATACGTATCAAACGCTGACGTTTTTGTTGGTTGAACTAGAGAAGACGGAAGAGGCATTAATGACGTCGGAAAAAGGGCGTTCTCGGGCGCTAAGGGACAAGTTATTTGACAAATATGTGATGGAACCGGGAAGTGCTGCGGCACATGACGTGCGCTACACGGATACGCGCTCGTTGTTAAGCAGTGACGCATCAAGTTTTGTAATGTATTCTTTGACTCCAATATCCTGTTTCTTCATCTTTGCCACATCTGCAGAGGGTAGTGCTAATGTAGACGGTTTGTCGCAGGACGAACTCGCTGATTTGGTGAAAGGCCATCCTGGTACAGAAATACAAACCGTGTTTGATAAGTGCGTAAAAAGGATCATTCTACACGCCCAAAGCTACGTGCATCAGAATCGTGAGAACACGTTCGAAGACCGGTCCATGGGACAAACAGAATCATACCAGGTCGTTCTTCGTGGACATCTGAGAGGGGAGGCGAAAGAACCATTTCACAAGACTTTGGAATCTGTTACTAAATTAGAAATTGTAGAAGATAACAAGAAAGAGGAATCACAAAACGAGAAAGAAAAAAGAGCCAGCGATGGTGATGGTGATGGCGACTCAGCACAAGGCGAAGACGCTAATGGACAAGAAATCCCACAAGGAAAGGACAGTCCATGGTCACTCGACTCGAGTGTTGTGAACTGCTGCCTTTTACACAAGTGCGGTTCGGACCTCCTCAAGGATTTGTACCAAGCGTTGATTGCTCCAATAGAGAGTAAACTCGACCAGCAAGAACTAGTCATCATTCCGGACGGCCCGCTGTTCCTTGTTCCCTTTGCTGCACTTCAAGCACCTGACGGGACATTCCTCTCGGAAGCCAAACAGATTCGCATTGGCCCGTCACTTACGACGCTGAAAATACTAGAGGTTTACCCATTAGAGAAGCAAAGCACATCAGGGGCCTTAATTGTCGGCGGTCCTTGCGTTCGCAACGTGAAGCGCTTTGGCGAATTCGCAGAGCGGCCTTTTGAAGACCTCCCGTACGCTTGGAAAGAAGCTGTAGATATCGGGAAGCTCGTCAAGGAGAAACCTTTGATTGCGTTTAAGGCAACCAAAGATGTAATTATGAGAGGGCTACGACAGGGCGTCGCCTTGATCCACATTGCCACGCACGGTAGTGGCGAGACTGGGGAGCTGCTTTTTGCACCAGAACCCCGCCCCGACCAGAGCGTCCCGACAGAGGAAGACTACATGTTGACAGTAAAGGAAATCTGCGCGTGTAACATTAACGCGCAGCTAGTCGTACTTAGCTGTTGCCATACCGGCAGTGGGAAGATCAGAGCGGAGGGAGTTATGAGTCTTGCTCGAGCTTTCCTGGTCGCAGGAGCGCGTTCGGTGTTAGCTACGTTATGGCAGGTCAGTGACCAAGGCACGCTCTACTTTATGAACTCTTTCTATCGTCACCTGACTAGCGGAAAGAGCGCGTGTACCAGCCTACAGGAGGCCATGCGAGAGATGAGGGCGATACCAGGATGGAGTCATTGGTCTTATTGGGCGTCCTTCTTTATCATTGGACATGATGTCACACCATTTTAAAGACCTTGTGTGCGACCCATGGGCGTGATGAATAGTTTCGTAGCCCATAAAAATAGTGAACTCAATCCGTTAAAATCTCGTGAAATGTCGATCCATCCTTTGGCCTAAAACTGATTTATGTGCTACGAAGTCATAATACAACAAACTAATGGTGTTAGTTCTTTTGAAAGTTTCTTACCGTATTAGATAAACAGAGCAAACAAGTCATGACATTGTCACACCCATCGGACACAGTGAACTCAATCCGTTAAAATCTCGTGGAATATGTCGATCCATCCTTTGGCCTAAAACTGATTTATGTGCTACGAAGTCATAATACAACAAACTAATGGTGTTAGTTCTTTTGAAAGTTTCTTACCGTATTAGATAAACAAAGCAAACAGGTCATGACATTGTCACACCCATCGGACAAAGGGTCTTTAACTCAGTTTTAAAAGTACGTTTTTGCATTGCATCATTTAGCTTTAAAGGAACTGTGTCACGATTTTAGCACAGGCTTTGGTGATGTAAATAAACATCGAAATAACTGATGGGTAGCCAAATACTAGTCTAGTTTTGTTAAATGGCTCTTTAACTACAAATCGATAATGTTTGTAGGCTTCATGGACCTACAGAGCGGATGGAAACGGATTGCAACAATGAGTTTTTGAAAACTTGTCAGGATGAACAGTTTTCAAAGTTTCAAGTTACACCAAAGTTTGTTTGCAAATCGGCAGCCTTGCCGATGTAAAACTTGCCTACAGTGCTTATTATTAGGCTAAAATCAAGTGATATAAGTGATTTGGAGATGATTACTTGCAAATTTGGAGGTGTAATTATGAATTTGTCCAAATAACCGTGACACAACCCCTTAAAGGCTGGTTTCCATATAATCTCTTCGATTTCTTGAGTCTCGCCAATCGCATGAAATAGTGCACTCGCGATCCAAGAGATTATATGGAGACACTTCTCTCGCGATCGGAAAAGACTGAAAAGATCCGGGCGATCGCCATCGCGCGGATCAGGAGATCGATGTGACTGCGTGAGATCAGAAACCTGTGAGATTATATGGAGACATTCAAAAGCGATCCAAAGCGACTGTTGTGAACGGAATGTATCACAGAGTTCATTGTTTCGAGACCAGCAGTCATTTCGGTCGCGCACACTTTCAAAGTGGTGGCGCGCAAAACAATATCTTGGAAACACTTAATTTATCATGAGTTTATACGTCAAAGTCAAACACTGCCATGGAAAGGTTGAAAATACATGTAAATAAATTGATTTGTTTCATGATTTGTTTGCTGCACCCTGCTACGTAATGTCTTTAACAAAGATTGCCATAGAAACGTTAAATATACATATAAATAAATATTGATCTGTTTATTTTTGTAATTTTGTTAAAACGGAAATAAATACAGCATTGCCATGGAAATGTTCAAAACATTGTACCAGTTTACACGTCAAAGTCAGACTTTCCTATACACCGAATTCAATAATGGCGCCCAGTTCGAAAATTAAGCCATTGTTCTGGACAGACTAGCCTCAAAATCACGTGAAAACAAGAAAGTCCAGAACAATGGCTTTTCAAACTGGGCGCCATGTATGGAAACGTTTGACAATAAATGTAAATAAATTGATCTGCTTATTTGGTGATCAAAGGGAGTTGAAGATTTTCAAAGCTACACCCTGTTACGTAATTTTGTCGAAACGGAAATAAATACAGCATTTCCATGGAAACGATAGAAACATTGTACCAGTTTATACGTCAAAGTCAAACATTGACATGGAAAAGTTGACAATAAATGTAAATAAATTGATTGTTTATTTGGTTGTCAAGGGAGTTCAAGGTCGTCAAAGCTGCACCCTGCTACGTAATTTTGATGAAACGGAAATAATACAGCATTGCCATGGAAACGATTAAAACATTTACCAGTTACTATGTGAAAAAAAAACAACTGCCATGGAAACGATCAAATATTTACATAGCAACAAATAGCTTTCAATTTCTACATCTCAAATGTTATATATCATTTTTCCATTCTATACTCTACCTGAACTGCGAGAGGATGGCCAGGGCAAGACCAGAGGATTTTCTGTGTACTCGACGACTAGATTTGAGTGTTTCTAACTATTGTGTCCAATCAGAGGACTGTTTTCCTTTAACCACCGTTTCGATTCCCTCGCCCAAGGGTCTAATGACGAATAATTACTACTACAACACTACGAAAGCTACCGTTTGCAAAGATGACTGTATTTCTACCTTCCTAACCTCGCCAGGAAAAAGGAAAGAAGAACTTGTTTTTTCGTTCGATGTTCCTCCTTATTCCCAGGAAGACAAGCGTCTCTCGTTCATCACTCTAACAAAAGACACATCGCACTTTCTCCAAAGGGAAACCCCCGATCATGAAGGAAGAAAGCCATGGATTGCCAATCAGAAAGGAGCAGGATCTATAAACCGAGCAGAAGACGATGGCAAGTCTTTAGGGACTGTTCGTTAATTACGTCGCAGGGGGGCTGGTGGTTTTATAGGGGGGGGGGGGGGGGGGGGTAAATTTTGCAGTACGTTGAAAAATTTGGGGGTAAATTTTTAGAACATGCGAAACTTTTGGGGGGTGCATTTCAGTGTCATGCAAATTTTCAACAGACTAGGATTGAGATTGAGTGCAAATTGCGTGAAACACAGAGCACTCCGGAGTGCCCTGGGCCAACTAAAGATTTCTGTCGAATTTCTCCTCTCTTTTGTTGCCAGTTTAGAGCTTGTTCTACCCGTACATCCTCTTCAACAATCATACTTAGTTAGAAGCCATTTTGATACTAGCTTACTAGCTAAGTCGATTAGCATGCAGGGGGAGGGGGTAAAATTTCAAATAGCCGTTTTTCGAAGGGGGTAGAAATTGAAACTACGTTTTTTGAACGGGGGTAAGTTTTCACAAACCCTACGAGCAGAAAAAACCACTAGCCCCCCCCCCCCCCCCCCCCCCCCTGCGACGTAATTAACGAACAGTCCCTTAGATGGTAGATCAAACCCAGACAAGTTTCGCAAAGACATCCAGGCTTCCAATGAAGGCTTGATCGATGACTTGGTCTGGCCTCGGTACGAAAAAGCAAATCGAAATCAGGTAGCTCGCGAACATGGCGGAGCTCAGCTATACAAGGAGGATGTGCACTCCATGGGTAGTTCTGTCCCCCTAACTGTCCTTTCCAGAAATGGTCTGGTGGCAGAAGAGAAGTATCCAAACGATGTTATAGAGAAGTATGGCGGAGATATCAAAAAGCTGGTAGAAATCATGACACCCATTGAGATCGAAGCAGCAGAACGTGCACACAGACGAAGGCAAGAAAGGCTGGCCAGGAACAAGAAGAACTTTCTTTAATGTTGGCTTAATGACTTGAAAATGCTTTAGTGATTGCCCTCAAGATTATGTAAGAGGATGCGTCTCTCTCATGGCGACTCACATATAAATCTACAGCCTCCTGCGTCGGCAAATTTCAGATTTAGAAATACAGAATACAATGCTGCTCGGGTTCCCTTTGGTAACTGTATTCCACAGGTGTCCCGCAACGTTTTTTTTTTACACCACAGGATGACCATGCGCAAAGCAAGCGCTATGTGGGTTTTTCAGTGTCAGAGAACCTCTGAAAGTACGAGATTTTCCGATGATTTGGCCTCGCGACTGATTGCTCGACTCATTTCTCGCGGACCTCTGAAACCCACGGGAAACACTTACTACACGGTTTTCGGATATTTAATTTTTTTGGGGGCGCGGGATTCCTGTGTAGCGGGAGGGGGGGGGGGGGGGAGGAGGCAAAACAAACCTTTTTTTTGTCACTTTACACTGTGCGCGAAAACTTTGAACGGGGACGAGATTGAAAAGTTCGTGCACAAGTTATTGTACATTAGCAAGAGTGGATTAACAAGAGTTAGAACCTTTCGTACAGTATTTGTCCACATCACAGTCAGAAAAGTGTCTATTTTTAGATTTGAATTTCGCGCGCGAAAGTATTCGAATGCTCAGGTTCGAATGCTCGTATACCCAATACACAACAAATAGAGAATATCCTACTTCATCTTTGCGACTTTAAAGGTTTTTTCGATTGATCTGCGATTTAATTTTAGGCTGGTTCTCACGACTGTTTGCGTGGCGAGAAAGTGGGAATCCTGTGGATGACGAATTTTTGCGGGAACTCCTAGTTTAAAAATAGACACTTTTCTGACTGTGATTCGGGCGTCCATAGTAAATATGGAAACTCTTGGTAATCCACTCTTGACATTAGATATAAGTTTCTGAAGTAAACATTGACACTTGGCAGTTTCTATATAGCTGTGCATTGTGAGGAAATGTTCTTGTTAGCGTGCGAGTGCAGGCCCGTAGCCAGGGGGGTTCCGGGGGTGCGCAAACACCCCCCCCCCCCCCCCCACGCGACAAAAAGGTCCGCATTTAAGGGCTTGAAAACACTGTTTTACTGACTAAGTGGGCCAAACAGAAGATTGCGGTCACTTTAGCATACAGCCAGTTTCGTATACTTGCTTTTTCTAGAGAATTTTCACTAGCGGCTAATAAATTCATACCACGTTGGTCCGCTTTTTCTAGATTAGCCCCCCCCCCCCCCCCCCACACACACACACACAAATCCCTGGCTACGGGCCTGATGCCTACTTTATACAAGATGCACTCACTTATATAGCACGTATTGAGAAACATCCCAAAGTTTCGGAATTTTTAGATTATTTTTGGTGAATTATTCTACCTGGATTCAGAATCATAAACTTTATGTTCTGTAAAAGTAATAACAAACAGCAGCTATATGAAATCAGCGGCGTAGCCAGGAATTTCTGAGGGGGGGCCGGATAGTGAAAACATGGGACGAAAATGCGCAAATTTTCTACAGCAAATACAGTAAATGTATGGGAAAATTTCCGAGAAAAGGGGGGCCCGGGCCCCCACTGGACCCCCCTGGCTACGCCCCTGGAAATGCTTGTAGATACTGTGTCGTATCATAAGAGCTCTTGGTCGTACTCTAGTAATGTCAGTCTTATATGTGATTATTTTATTATTTTCTTTTACAATAATTCCTCTAAAATAATTATGTGAGTGCGACTGACTGGTCATTTTTTTGTCATTCCTTTACTGAGTAAATCTTTATCTGTATTAAGATATGAGTTTTCTAAATATAAATTTTCTGTTAATAAATGTCAAAGGTGCGCACTTTTGACAACGTTTCAGATAAGATGAGTGTCAACAAAAAACGTACTAATTAGCAAATTCCCAGGGTTTGATTTACAGTGGTATGTACTCTTATTTCCCATGCTTTACGTCATCATCGTGGTCGCAGAATTATGAAAATCGCAGTAAAAAATCAGGCTTAGAAAACTCATCTTTATTCCCGGGGACTTCCCGGGGTCTTCATCTGACATGTCACGGATCCCTGAAAATTACCCAGAAGACCCTGGGAACGGTTAAGCCGCTAGCCTCGTTCTCGTGTTTCTCGAGTTGGACTGGGCTCTAAACACCTTGATGGTTTACACGTTTCGTCGTTTCGTCTGATTTACGTTTCGTCTTGGGAATTGTTTGATAAATTCTGTTGAAATTCAGCCTTTTCCGAATAGGTAAGGAGCTTTAAATGAAACTGTACGCTTCTTGAGTCTGCTATTTGTTCTTTTATACGTGAAAAATAGACGACAACTCTTTTTATCAGGCGAAACTTGAAGCTTGATTGTCCGCCAAAATGGCGGCCTACGGCCATGCCATGCACCTCATGGAAGAGAAGCTGCAAGAGAAAGGTAACTTATTGTGTTACGGACAATTTTGATTTACTTTCTTGGATTTAACAACAATAATATCGAGAATCATTAATTTGAGAGGCATCACACAACTCATGGAAATTTAAAGTGGAAACGTCTTATTTGAGTTTGACGGGCATTCCATCGCTGATCGTTTGGTCTTTGGAAGCTAAAAGTTTCCAAAGCACGTGTTGTTTTGCCAGATCACTGCTTGTAGAGGTTTTTTTTCTAGCAAGATGTCTGTAAAGAGCTAGTAATGCTGCCATAAGATGTGATTGTACTTAAGAACTAAAGTAAAGTCTGTTTCATTGTGTTACTATATTCTAAAACCTGAAAATTACATAACTTGTTGGCTTTGGTTTGCTTTCCTTGCCCAGTGAATGAATGAAGCTGCACAATATGCGACTCTTCTACTGTTGGTTTTCTTGGTGGTTTCTGTGCTAATGAAATGATAATGCTACAACAGTGTCCATACCAGTTGTCTGTATACAACCAAATCTGGGATCAAGGCTGCAAATTGTGCCTGCTGGGGTCACTTTTGCAACTAAGTTTTTCTCTTTTGCGACTAAACTTTGTCCATCAGTCAAAGTTTTGCGACTCACTTCTTGTCAACAGTGCTCAACAGTGCAATAAACAAAGTATCAAGTTTCGAGTTTCTTGCCTTTGTATTTATTGATTATGGGCAATTCCAGAAAATAAAGGTACCCTCCCCACGGGCAGCACTAGTTTTTTTACCCCCCCATGCATCCAGAATTTCCACAATGGTTTACCCCCCATGCATATAGAATTCCGGGCAGGTCAAAGAAATCCAGCTTTGAAAACCCCCCCTTGCAATCAGAATTCCGAGCTCTTAAACCCCCCAATCCCATCGGAATTTCGAAATGCGGCCCGGGGGGGGGGGACCTTTATTTTCTGGAATTGCCCTATGTGCTTCAAGTGTTACATCAAACAGGGAATCTGAGATTGTGTTTATGAGTGATGGACGCCAATTGCAGTGCTGGTCATGGGTTGACAAAATTCTTATATATATTGCAGGGGCATGTCCAATTTTTGCGACTAACATTTTAGAAAATGCAGCTAGAATTTTGAAACTAGTTGCAAAATTTCGACTGGACTTTTTATTAATTTGCAGCCCTGGGGATACAGTAGAATGTTAGTAAAGTCATGTCTGAGTTTATTACACTGATGTTAACTTTGCTTGTTTCTTGAAATTTTGATGCAGCTCGCAAATGGCAGCAGCTCCAATCCAAACGATACAGTGAGAAGCGCAAGTTTGGGTTTGTTGAGGCTCAAAAAGAAGACATGCCACCAGAGCATGTCAGGAAAATCATTCGTGATCATGGAGACATGTCAAGTAGGAAGTATCGGCATGATAAACGAGTCTATCTAGGGTGAGTGGCATTACTCCCAACGTATTAGCATGCTCGCAGGCATTGGAGAGTAGTTTTAGGTCTAGAAACGCAAGTTTGCTTTCACTTGGCCGCCATTGTCACAAAACCAAGATGGCAACCAAGCGAAAGCAAACTCTCCAATGCCTGCAAGCATGCTATCGACCTATCAGAATCAACAATTTTTGCTTGTATATTCTGGCCTACATCAGCATCATTAGCTGTATTCACACTAGAGATGAGTTTCTCGCCTTGAATATAGTTCCCTGTTCTTCTGTGATCACGAGAAAAAATTTTTTTTTTGAAGAAGAAAGTTTAGACAGATAACAAGCAAGGTTTTCTGAGTAGAATTGACATAAGACAGGATTTTTTTTTTCTGTCGAGAAACTCTTCTCAGACGAGTCTTCCGTCTCTAGTGTGAATACAGCTATTGTAGTCCCTGTTAAGTGCTAGAATTCAATGGAATGTCCTGGAATTTTAATTAACTTCTCGGAAATATTGTTACATATATGCCTGATGTTTTTGGTTGTTAGAACTGGGCTTGTTGATGATGTTATTGACACAGGATAAACATACAATTACTATTCTACTATTTCCCCAGTGCACTGAAGTACATGCCCCATGCTGTCCTTAAACTGTTGGAAAACATGCCCATGCCTTGGGAACAGATCAGGGACGTCAAGGTCCTTTATCACATCACTGGAGCCATCACCTTTGTGAATGAGATCCCTTGGGTCATTGAACCATTATACGTGGCTCAGTGGGGGTAAGGTTGGGTTGTCTTATTGTTCTGCAGAGAAACTCTTGTTTGAGTCCTCTGAGCTCTAATTTGGGGCAAATGATATTTAGTTTTTATTTTTATTTTTACTTGGACCCCCTTCTCTACAAAGCATACAGAAGGAAGGGTTAACAGGTATCTTCCTCTTACTGTTGTGAACTGGTACAGGCAATTTTCAATTCTCCTGTGTTTGATGTCTTTTCGAAGAGAGACTAATATGTAAACCTGCCACTAATAAGGTTAGACTTAACCTGAAGATTGGGCCATTTTAGAACTGCTGGGATGGTTGGAGACCTTCTTCAGTGACAGAACTCACCACTAGTGACTGCAAAATGCAGTTAACTGCTAAACTGCATTATAAAATGGCAGGACTAGAGATGTGTCATCACACCCTGTAACAAAACATTACAATTTATGTGCCATATGGTTTACAATTTATGCATACATTAATTTATCAACAAATTAATTTTAAGAATTAATTAATTCCATAGTACAATGTGGATAATGATGAGACGTGAGAAGAGAGATCGTCGTCACTTCAAACGTATGAGATTCCCTCCATTTGATGATGAGGAGCCCCCCCTGGATTACGCTGATAACATCATGGATGTGGACCCCCTTGAGGCAATACAAATTGAGTTAGATGATGAAGAGGATAGCGCAGTTGCTGAGTGGTTTTATGAGCACAATCCCCTTACTGATACCCCGTAAGTACAAATACAAGCAATGATTGTAACAATGGTTGTGTTCACCTGTACTGTCCAGCTTAAAGCATGGTTCATACTACCATTGTAATAGCTGATTACAATAAGCTGACATTTAAGCATTGTAATCATAATATATCAAAATGGTAAGACATGGCTCTTTAAAGGGACATGGTCACCTACAAAATACCTGGTACAAAAATAATTACTGTCAAAATATTCCATGAAATTGAAAAAGTTAGATAAAGGAAACAGTATGGGAAATTTCAGGGTATTCTGATGAAGGATTGCTAAAATTTTGATGTGAATTAGTGTGTTTGAAAAAAAGCCCCAAAGACTGATTGGGTGAGTGCCATACTGTGTGTGAGGAGTGTGGATAATTTTGCATGAGATTTACTACACGACTGTGTACTAAAAGGAGCTTTTGCACACTTCATATTTGTCCATGGGCATTAAATATTAAGTAAAATTGTAACCATGAAAACAAATGTACATTTGCCCATAGTAATCAAAATATTCCTCCAGATTAATAAAAAAACCTTTCAATTGTAAGACAATTGCAATTATTCTAGGTTGTTTTGACCTGAGGATGGAATTTGCATTGTTTTCTTCTCAGAGAAGTCGCCAGCAAGCATGCGAGAACCCTTTAAATATAAAGTATCCTCACATAAACACCAATAATCCTTCCACAGCTATGTGAATGGCACATCCTACAGAAAATGGCAGCTCTCCCTGCCAATCATGGCCACCTTGTATCGTCTTGGCAACCAACTCTTGACAGATCTGGTGGACAACAACTATTCTACCTCTTTGACTTGAAAGCCTTCTTCACAGCCAAAGCACTGAATGTGTGCATTCCTGGTGGACCAAAATTTGAGCCTCTGGTCAGAGATGTTAGTAATCTGGATGAGGACTGGAATGAGTTTAATGACATCAACAAGATCATTATACGCCAGCCTGTCAGGACAGAATACAGAATTGCATTTCCTTATTTGTACAACAGCTTACCTTTCAAAGTTCATCTTCCCTGGTGAGTACTGGAATCAGAGTGACCCCATAGAGTTTGTAGCCATTGCCATCTTGGAATGTTGGGTGTGCATTCTTGGGGGTGAGCAAAAAAAAATTGAGGGCATGGAATCTCCCCTGGCTTTCTTTTTTAGCTTCCCCCCAAGAACACACATAAAAAAGTGCTGACAATTATTGAATAAAAGTAACAATGGTTCAAAGCCACATTGATAATGGGAATAGCATTCTTGAGTCTGTGAATGTTATTTTGGGAAGGTGGCAAGAGTGACAGAGTTCTGACCGCTGCCTCAGGTTACTGCTACAGGAAAGCTGTAACAGCTATCAGTACCCTACACTGAGATCTCTTCAAATCTGACATTGTCCTATCCCAAACAAATCTATACACACAACAAGGAGGGAATAGTCCAGTTTCAAGTTCTCTGCTCTGCCGCTGAATAGGCATCAGCGGTTCATGAATACAGTTGGACCCTCCATTTGATGTTGAAGATGTTATGGGGCTGTGTCACGGTTGTTTCAACAAAATTTTATAAAATAAGACCAGTGATCTACTACATAATACAAAGCAAAAGCGACTCCGAATAACATGTTAAACAGAAGTGCAATATTTCGGTTTTACTTCAACCATTATCAAGCAAGACTAAACGCAGAGGAGGGACTAGAACAATACAAGCTCTTTTGTGGCCTTGATACCATTGTTCAGAGAAGGCACGCATTTCTTAATTAGCAAAGATTCCAGGAAGCACAGT
The DNA here is from genome assembly GCA_033964015.1 of Scolanthus callimorphus. Taxonomy (NCBI): domain Eukaryota; kingdom Metazoa; phylum Cnidaria; class Anthozoa; order Actiniaria; family Edwardsiidae; genus Scolanthus; species Scolanthus callimorphus. The sequence goes on along the minus strand of CM066919.1, from coordinate 6,424,034 downwards.
TCAACAAAGTTCGTATTAATCGCGAGAATGTTGGTGTTTGAAATTACAGTGCTACGAGTAAATGCTGCGGTATTTACAATAGGCTGTTTGTTTTTGATAGCTTCTGGCAAATTATGTAGATCTACTAAATATTTAAAAGCCTGACAATTAACAAGGTGACAATGCACAGCCGAATGCTCTTCAGTAGAGTGCTCTTCTAGCCTAGTAATTAAGCAACGGTCTGTTTTGCCAATGTACATTTCATTACAAGCGGGGCAAACAAAGCGGTATATAACATGTGACTTAAGGTTTTCGGGAGAGGGGTCTTTGGCGGAGCAGTACATAGCAACTTTCTTTGTCTTAAATATGATTTTCAAGTTTACATTAGGGACGAGCCACCGCTTTAGTTTCTTTAGTAATCTATGGGCAATCCTTTCTCCTTCACGACCTGCGTACGGAATATGGATCCAGACAGTTTTGTCATCCGGGTTAGGCGGGGTCTTGGGACGACGAGGGTGTTGGCGGGCGGCATAAGATTTAACAAGTGCAGAGGCCACGCGTTTAGGGAAACCATTCCACGACAGGAAATTTCTGATGGTTGAAGTCTGCTTAGTAAGTAGCGCTCCTGTAGAACAGATCCGCGAGGCACGGTGGTAGAGACACCTGGCCCAAGCTGTTTTCCGCCACCAGGGTTCAAAACTGTCGAAGGCGACATATTGCCCGGTATTAGTGTCTTTCCGAAAAACGTCTATAGTTGTCCGGTCAATTGCAAGGTCTAGAAAGTGGACATTACCATCGGGAAAGGTGTCTACTGTAAAGTTAAGGTTCTTGTGGAAACTATTTAGTGCTTTTAGAATTTTAGGGACAGATTCAGGTTTAGTAAGTACTAGAGTGTCGTCTACGTATCTCCCATAGAACTCGATAAGACAGCTACTGAACAAGGGGGGTATGATATGTTTCTCCAGTTCCGTCATGATAATATTAGCGAGAACTGGTCCAAGAGAAGAGCCATTGATACTCCATCTATTTGTCGCCTGTCGCCTTCGACAGTTTTGAACCCTGGTGGCGGAAAACAGCTTGGGCCAGGTGTCTCTACAACCGTGCCTCGCGGATCTGTTCTACAGGAGCGCTACTTACTAAGCAGACTTCAACCATCAGAAATTTCCTGTCGTGGAATGGTTTCCCTAACGCGTGGCCTCTGCACTTGTTAAATCTTATGCCGCCCGCCAACACCCTCGTCGTCCCAAGACCCCGCCTAACCCGGATGACAAAACTGTCTGGATCCATATTCCGTACGCAGGTCGTGAAGGAGAAAGGATTGCCCATAGATTACTAAAGAAACTAAAGCGGTGGCTCGTCCCTAATGTAAACTTGAAAATCATATTTAAGACAAAGAAAGTTGCTATGTACTGCTCCGCCAAAGACCCCTCTCCCGAAAACCTTAAGTCACATGTTATATACCGCTTTGTTTGCCCCGCTTGTAATGAAATGTACATTGGCAAAACAGACCGTTGCTTAATTACTTGGCTAGAAGAGCACTCTACTGAAGAGCATTCGGCTGTGCATTGTCACCTTGTTAATTGTCAGGCTTTTAAATATTTAGTAGATCTACATAATTTGCCAGAAGCTATCAAAACAAACAGCCTATTGTAAATACCGCAGCATTTACTCGTAGCACTGTAATTTCAAACACCAACATTCTCGCGATTAATACGAACTTTGTTGAACTGTGCTTCCTGGAATCTTTGCTAATTAAGAAATGCGTGCCTTCTCTGAACAATGGTATCAAGGCCACAAAAGAGCTTGTATTGTTCTAGTCCCTCCACTGCGTTTAGTCTTGCTTGATAATGGTTTGAAGTAAAACCGAAATATTGCACTTCTGTTTAACATGTTATTCGGAGTCGCTTTTGCTTTGTATTATCTTCATTTATCGGCTGGAAATGGACTACTACATAAACATATCAGAATCCTACATTATACTATTATTTAGTGTTATAAAGAAAAAGGAACTGAAACTTGCATTATATAGGTATTCTTACATAAGATTTTATTGCTTTTGCTATCAAATTTCCAAGTTTGAAAACTGTTCAGCCTGAACAGAAATCAAAAATGTCATTTTGTAATCCAATTCCATCCGCTTGATATCACATGAAAATACTCCAAATTTGTGCTGATTTAGCAGTTGAACTTTAGGTTATTTAAGAAACCTAGATGATTATTTTGCTCATTTCATTTGAATTTGACTTCATTTAATCAAATATAAATTTGCCTCAAAATCATGACACTGCCCCTTTAATACCGACAAGAAACTGATGAAGCTTGAATTGAGACAATAGACAAACTTGAGAAAACTTTTTGGATGTTTTCATAAGTTTTTCAACTTGAGGCTCCTACTGTATTTATGCACCCCGGATACCTATTCAGCGGTAAAGCAGAAAATTCAAAACTGGACTATTGGAATAGGGGTGGGATTGTGTGGACTATTGGAATAGGGGTGGGATTGTGAGGGGGGGGGGGCTCACCCCCTATACATGTATTCGCTCCTGAACACCGTACAGTAGTTGCAAGTCCACTGTAGATATCTGTGATGCCTAAATGATTTCTAAATTTAAAACCCTAAAATGGCCTCTTTCAAAGCATTACTGACTAAATTCTGTTTGAATTGGTCCTTTTGTAGGTATCACTACCCGTCAGTTGTATATATCAAGACAGAAGATCCTGATTTGCCAGCATTCTACTTTGATCCTCTTATTAACCCAATCTCACATCGACATGCTGTTAAGGTACAATAATTTAACCCTTGACCGGTTAGAGCAGTGATAGAGAGCCAGGCTTTTGTGCGGGAGGTTGGGGCTCCATCCATCGCTGGACCAATGCTCAGGGTCTTTTCTAAATAATTGAGGAGAAATTGCAGTCTTTGCTCCAACATTTGCAAATGGATTAATCTTTAAAAAAATGTCCCCCTCCTGGAATTTCCAGGTTTTTTGACAATATAAAGGCAAAGTTAGTTAGTCTCTCCTAACTATGGTCATGACAAGCTGCAAACTACACAATCAATAGGCAGATTTATTGTGACTCAGTGTTTACATATTTGAAGCATCCGTGAAAATAAGCAAGCTTAACGGAGCTACAAAAAGAATTGTTCTGAATTTCAATAGCACCTGGTGAATGAAGTGTAATTAGAAAGTTTTACTTTTGTCATTCAGATTATGAGCGCATGGCGATAAGTTCAATTTACAGAAAACATGAGGACTAATGAGCTTCTTGCCACCCAAGAAATTCAAGGCTATTGAAATGCCTCTTTGTTCTTGAAAAATGTAATAAAGATGTTTGCAAGATAAATAATTACTATTCCTAAGAACTTATTGATGTTTACGTTCGTTTTAGAAGCTCTACACAGGTTTTTAAAAATGAGTGGATCGCTGTGTGGCAAACGGTTCATTAGCCCACATATTTTCACCAAAATGAACATTTAACTACGTCCTTACAACTGAATGTTAAACCTTCAAATTTTCAGTGTAGGTTTCATTTGCTGTCCGCTATTCATATTCAGTGCTGATTATTTTCGAGCTCCTTCAAACATTCTGAATCTAGACCCTGCTTATGCAAATGATCCCAAACTGTAAACACGAAATCCCCCTATAGACCCTTTTGATAAGTCCCACGATGCCGATTTTCTGTGAATGACATCAAATTTATTCTTTTTAATTTCTGGTCTATTGAACACATTTCAAAAGAAGAAATTTGACATCATCCGCAGAAAACATGCATGACTGGACTTATTAAAAGGGTCTATATCAATGTCACTGTTGATTTTACTTAAAGGAATGCCTTTGTTTGTATTTTGTAGTCTGCAGAGCCACTCCCAGATGATGATGATAGTTTTGAGTTACCAGAGGACATCCAACCCTTCCTTCAAGACAGACCCCTCTATACTGACAACACAGCAAATGGTAATGAATGTTACCTTGCTATGGTCGGGTATTCATGGCTTTACTTTGATTTATTATTTGGTCCACAATTCCATTAATCGTGGCACAGATTTCAAATGACCATTACGCATTTGCATCATTGGTTCTAAGTTGCCAGCTGGCAACCAACTGCAAAGAACTGCTCGCCTGGACATAACTTTTGGTCGCCAGGTGGCATAAAGCTTGAAAAGAGTAACAAAACAATTGGGGGGGGGGGGGGGGGGTGGATAGTGAAAACATGGGACGAAAATTTTCAAATTTCCTCCAGCAAATACAGTATATGTGTGGGGAAATCTCTTAGAAAGGGGGGGGGCTGCAGCCCCCTGTTCCCCCCTGGCTACGACCCTGAGCCCTGTTCTAGTTGCCAAATAGTGAAGTTTGGTCACCATACCATAATACAAATCTGGTCGCCATCTTTTTCTCCCAAAATAAACTGTTGACAGCTAATTTTGAGAAGGGCATTTTTTAAAAACCTACAAACTGGAAAGGTATTTTGTGCAGTATTTTATACATAATTTTCATTCATTGTACTGCCAGTATATGTGTGTATTTGTAAACAAAACACTAAAAAAGTCTCTAATGCTCAGGAATTGCCCTCCTGTGGGGACCAAGACCTTTCAACTTGAGATCTGGACGAACCAGGCGAGCACTGGACATACCACTGGTGAAATCTTGGTAAGGTTACGACACATAAATAACACTCGCATTCAAGATTGTTGTCACAAAGATCAGTATGTGAAAAAGTTGTTAATAACTTTATATGAGATGAAGATATCAATGAGCGAAATAGTAAGTGCTTTTGGTATGGCAAGTTTGGTAAAACTGCTTTATACCGCCACAAGCTCCATACTACCGGTAATAATTTTACTAAAAGAAATTGATGTTTTAAACTATTTCTCCAATCTGTTTAGCCAATTTCTGGATGAACTGCCCAAGATTATCATTGCTTATATCCCAGTGATCAATTTTAACGCGCGCTCATTGGTCGAAAACGTATCACGTGGTGCATTTCACAGGACAGATATCAGACGATATTGTCCGTCGGAAGTGATATCCGTCCTGGGAGAAATGTTTTAAGCAAAAACTGGATATTTTCTGTTTAAAGAATAATGGAAAACAAGCAACCAAGGTTTTTGTCTAAGCATCTTGATGAAATACGGAAATTGGTGGCTGAGGCGACACCGGAAAACACAAAAAAATCTACTAAACAGGCCGTGAATGTTTTGAATGGTTTACAAAGTTGTTAGGTTTTTTTTGTTGTTTCAATCCAAGTTAATTCGGTTTGACATTCGCGAAAAAAATGAAAGAACTAAACAAAAAAGAGCAAAATGACGATAAATAATTGTTTTTAAACTTACCATTTTGTCGTAGCTTGGCAAAGAGAAAAACAACTTGCAACCAGCTGATTCTGCTCAACCAAAATTCAACCACTTCGAGTGTAGTCCAGCAAGCCGACTTCCAAGTTCGATCAGGCTAGCAGTACTAAATTTTTCCAACTCTGCATTTCACGGCTGTAATTTATACCTCAGTTCACAGCAGAACAATTAAATTAACAATCCGGCAAGGAATTAGACCTGAAAACCCGAAATCTGGGCTAGATTTCTGTAGAAAAGCACTCGGGAAAGCACTAGAACTTGTGCGTTGTAAATTTGTTTTGTGAATTCGCTCTGATTTCTTCTAGCCCCAGTTTGATTGACACTTTTTGTGTCAACCAATCACAGCTCGAATAAAAATATCTTAGCCAATCACCGCTTACGATTTGCCTTTTCGCGCCATACTGCAGTTTAGTGGTTTTCTCACGTAAACGATGTTTTTTCTCTCGAGTTTTTCAGTGAAGTCGCTGGGATATAAAATAAATAAACCCCTTCTTGGCTTGCTGTAATATCGGCGGATAATGTCCGCGGATGAAAAATGGTCCTCAAAATTTCACAGTTGCCCTCGAAGCTTCGCTTCTCGGCCAATTGTTCATTTTTCGTACCATTTTTCATCCTTGGACATTATCCGCCGATATTACAGCCGCCAGAAGGGGTTTATTTAGTAAATATCAGGACAGTGACCCGATATCATAGAATATCAGGACAATAGATCTGATAGAGCTGACAAACACAATTGGATGATAAGATGAAGAAAAGAGTGCAATACTTACTTATTGAAATTGTTTGCAAGCCACTGAAAATGCTTGAAAACGGGCATGTTTTTGAAAAACTCTGAAGTTAATTGCCTGTTCAGGAATCGAAATTAACAAATATTCATAGTCATAATTTTACACCTTGTACCAACATTATAGGTGTAATTCATCAAAATATAGACACTAGGAGAACACCACTAGGAAAACACCACTAGGAAAACACCACTAGGAAAACACCACTAGGAAAACACCACTAGGAGAACACCACTAGGAGAACACCACTAGAGAACACTGTAGCAACTAAAAAGTTAGGCCTATTTACGCCTGGATTTACACCTGTATAGAGCAGATTCACATGACTGTCAAGACTTGTTATGTACCGGTAATTGCGATTGCTTTGCGTTCTCATTGGCTACTCGTTTTTCTCAGCCAATCAAATTTTGTAGTAAATGCAATTGTGTAATTACTTCGTAATGGTCCGGCTTGCAATTGGCTGAGCAAAAGCCATTTAGGAGCAAGTCGTGATTTATCTCGATTCTGATTGGTTAGTGATTGCTCAGTCGCAATTGTTTTCACGACAGTCATGTGAAAACCGCTCTATGCTGTTTTCCTTGTAGGTACCGAGAGCACTGCCCATCCGGACACCCAGTCAAAGTCCGAGTGTCCTACCAAAAGCTACTCAAGTGCTATGTACTGAATGCCTTAAAGCACAGGGCTCCCAAAGCTCAAAAGAAACGCTATCTCTTCCGTTCCTTCAAGTCCACCAAATTCTTCCAGTCAACAACCCTGGACTGGGTAGAGGCAGGACTGCAGGTGTGCCGACAGGGCTACAACATGTTGAACTTGTTGATCCATCGAAAGAATCTGAACTATCTGCATTTGGATTATAACTTTAACTTGAAACCCATCAAGACTTTGACGACCAGGAGCGAAAGAAGTCCAGGTTTGGGAATGCCTTCCACTTGTGTAGGGAGATTCTACGTCTGACCAAGTTGATTGTCGACTCTCATGTCCAGTACAGACTGGGTAACGTGGATGCTTTCCAGGTATAGTAATACTTGATTGGTTGCTCTAATAGTGCAAACCACAAATTTGCTCTACTTTATTTAAACGAAAAATGAGATATTATGAAGAGAAGACTTGCTTGAGCTAGCAGTCGAGAGTTCATTATTGACCAAATATGGTCATAAACTCGAGACGAATAATCCACAGCTTGGTTCACCGTTACATGTTTCAACTAAGTTATGTGTTTCTGGTTATTCGCCATCCTAGTGAAATGCCCCAACACACAGCATCTAAGACTCAAATTAGACCCGAAACAGCTGTAAGGATTGTGAACACGAGAGATTTGCTGCGATGAGATGTGATTTTTACTTCAATTTCTCTAGTTATTTAACAGCCATGGTGGTGTTAATTTATACAAACACTTATCCATTTTTTTATCAATAAAAGCTCTCAAACACCATGGTAATTTGAGATCTAAAATTGCAGTAACTTTTGTTGGCCCTTCACCTTTTCGATGTGATCTTAGCTTTGTTCAGCAAACTCTAAGCATAAATTCATGAGGGGAACTGTTATTGCAGTCAATATTTTACACCTACACTGAGAAACGTTAGGTATATTATTTTGAGCCACGTTCCAGTGAAAATACCGGTTAGCAGTATCTATGATTCAGTACTTTCAATGCTATGCTGAGTTGTTGTCCATTTAAAGAGTCTGTGTCAGCCACTTTTTTGTTATTGTTTTCGTTCGATATTAGAAGACGAATTACATGTAGAAATCTCTAAATCAACATCTAAAAACAAAGTTTCAGATTTGATTTACCAATTCGATCGACGAAAATTGCACTATATTCTCTAAATGAGCCGATGGAAATGGATGCTTTCTCCGACTTTGTATGTTGCTATGCTGTCAATATGGCGGCTGACACAGACTCTTTAATGTCCTTCTTTGTCCCCCTAGCTTTCTGATGGTCTGCAGTACATATTTGCCCATGTCGGCCAGCTAACAGGCATGTACCGATACAAGTACAAACTGATGAGACAAATCAGGATGTGTAAAGACCTCAAGCATCTCATCTACTACAGATTCAACACGGTAAGTCTTGGAAATCATATAGAGCAAATGTAATCACAACTATAGGTTTTATTCAGAATTGGTCATATGACTTGTTGGCATTTATAACTTTCTCAACTTCAAATGGACGATTCCAGCGCGCGCTCTTCTTTATTCAGAAACGCCCCAGCCGTGTCCCACAACTACCAGACTGCAGCGCGCACTTATTAACAATTCGTTTGACAAATGTCCCACATCTACCGACATGCAGCGCACGCGTGCGTTATAGCTGAAATCGTCCATTGAGGCTCTCGCTGTATTTATGTGCCATCAATAATGCCTATTCAGCGGTAAAGTAGAGAATTCGAAACTGGACTGTACACAGGTGTACACAGACTAGTCTGTGTACACCTATAATCCCAGAATTCCCGGGTCTCCAATGGGCCTTGATCACGCGGCAGCCATCTTGGATAAAATTCTTTGTTTTTCCCGTGGAAACTCGTAATCATGATTAGGCTGCACATGCAAGAACAAACGATTTATCCAAGATGGCTGCCGTGTGATAAAGTGAATAACATGATAGCCCATTGTCACAGATCGGCTTTCATGCATGTACGGTGGGAATGCCAACATTTTAAGATTCCAACGGTATACTTTATATAGTCCAAGGAACTCCCAGTCTATACCTCAACCGGTCTCTTATTTGTCATATTTTTTTGTCATATATTTTTTCCTATTTTGCTTGCAATATATTTTTCCAATCCCTTAGTAAAGACTTGGTACATGTTTCATCCTCAGGGTGCTGTTGGCAAAGGACCAGGGTGTGGTTTCTGGGCCCCCGGTTGGAGGTGTGGCTCTTCTTCCTGCGCGGGATAGTCCCCCTACTGGAGCGCTGGCTTGGTAACCTCCTGGCACGTCAGTTCGAGGGTCGTCACTCCAAGGGCGTGGCCAAGACGGTTACTAAACAGAGGGTAGAAAGTCATTACGATCTGGAGCTCCGTGCCGCTGTCATGCACGACATCTTGGACATGATGCCCGAGGGAATCAAGCAGAACAAGCTCGTACCATTTTACAGCACCTGAGCGAGGCTTGGAGGTGCTGGAAAGCCAACATTCCGTGGAAGGTATATTGAAACTATAAAGAGTGTCCGAGCATTGTGATTGGTTGATCAGTGAAGGTTGGTTTTCACTAGCGAAGTACGCAGACGACGTAAGGACACTTACCTGACTTACATTCGTGGGAAAAATATTTTAAAGAAAATGGGAAGCGCAATTTCATTTCTGCGAAAAAAATATTTTTACAAAATGGGCATACCAGAAAATATATGTACCCCGGGGACGGGCGGCATTTGGAAATTCTAAATGGGAAGGGAGGTTTACAAGCTCGAAATTCTGCCTGCATGGGGGTTTTTTGAAGCTGGAAGCTAGGTTAACCTCTCAGAAATTCTATATGCATGGGGGGTAAGCCATTTCGGAAATTCTGGATGCATGGGGGGTCAACAACATGTCCGCCCGTGGTGGGGGTACATATATTTTCTGGAATTGCCCAATGAGGAAGTAATATGGAAAGGGGAGAAAACATTAAACGAAATTCATTGAAGAGCCCAAGTTAGCCACCCCTTTGTCGTTATATTTTCACTCGATATTAGATGACAAATTACGCGTAGAAACTCCAAAACCATCTACATACAAAGTTCTATTCTTCATTTATCGAATTCAATCAAAAATATCGCACTACATTCTCTAAATCAGCAGATGGAAATGGATGTTTTCGCCGACTCGGTAGTTTGCTAGGCTGAAAAATGGAGGTTGACTAAGTTCTTTATGCTATATTTGTTTCGTTTTCCAGGTTCCAGGCTTGCCGACACCCGTGGAGAACATGATCCTGCGGTACTGAAGGCCAAGGCCGATTGGTGGACGAACACAGCGCACTACAATAGAGAGCGCATCCGACGAGGAGCGACAGTCGACAAGACCGTGTGCAAGAAGAACCTCGGGAGGCTGACACGATTGTACCTCAAGGCGGAGCAAGAGAGACAACACAACTACTTGAAGGTAGGTATTGCATCTTCTAGGGGCACGGGGAAGTGATGTGTTTAACAAGGATACAGAAAGAACCCAGTCGTAAGCTGTAGAAATGGTTATAAAGGAAGTGGCCATTCTTTGGACGACTAAAAGTTCGCCCCTTTGTGACGAACGTTGTAATTATTTACTTCCTTTCATTTTCTCACTGAAAAGAAATGGAGGGAAGACAACACCAACAGCAACAATATTTTATTCAACTCGGGAGAAAACATACAATGTTGTTGAATAAAGACCTTGATTTAAAGTCCGCTTACCCAGAATAATTACAAGCTAATCGAGCTGGGCAACGGGTCAATAATATTATGTAGTTATGAAGAAATTTATGTTAAAGGGGCTCTCGTACGCTTGCTGGCCACTTCTCTGACAAGAAAATAGCTCAAATCGCAATCCAATTCCATCCTCTTGATAACAGTCAAAACAACTTACAATTGCGTTTGTCTAACACTTGAAAGGTTTTTCTAATAATCTGGAGGATTACTTTGATTAATACAGGCAAATGTACATGTGTTTTTACGGTTACAAAGTTACGTATTTTATGTCCACGGTGGACGAATATAAAGCGTGCGAGAGCCCCTTTAAGGGTCAAATTCTTAGAAGACTCCGTAATCTTCAAATTCGGAGCTCAGCAATATATTTACGTTGCGGGCTTCCTGTGTTACACGCGCACGTGCCAAAAGTGGCGGGAAAAAATCAGCAAATCAGCATTTCCCAACAGACGCTAAGGATTTTAACATTTGAACTTTATTTTACAGAGGAAGGATAAGTTAAATTGTAGTACAAATTGAACTGTTGCGAAACTCTATTTCCCTAGGACGGGCCATACATCTCCGCCGAGGAAGCCGTCGCCATTTACACCACCACAGTGCACTGGCTCGAGAGCCGTCGCTTCTCGCCCATCCCCTTCCCTCCCCTCTCATACAAACACGACACCAAGCTGCTCATTCTAGCGCTCGAGAGGCTCAAGGAGGCGTACAGTGTGAAGAGTCGGCTGAACCAGTCGCAGAGAGAGGAGTTGGGTCTGATCGAGCAGGCGTATGATAACCCACACGAGGCGCTCAGCAGAATTAAGCGTCATCTGCTCACGCAGAGAGCTTTTAGGAGGTAAGGACCAAGGGTCGCACTTCAGGACCCGACATTGCAACCATATGGTCACCAACGGCGACTAGATTCAGGGTTTGGTGAGCAAAAATATCAACCTTGTCGCCAAATGGTGACTTAACTGCCAGGCTGTAGGTTTTTAAAAAAACTGCCCTTCAAAATTAGCTGTCATTCGGGAGAAATAGATGGCGACCGGTTTACTGTATTGCGACCACTATTGGCGACTGTAGTTCCTTATTTAGGCACCTCTCTGCTTTTCTTGGAGTTTCGTTTCACATAAAATTCCCTTTTTTTTTTTAATTTTTTAGTGATTATCCAGTCAGAAATACCACTGAAACCATAAAAACGAAGTTTTACTTTAAAACGTGATATTTTAGAACAGATTTAGCAGTTAAATCCTGTTTTTTAGAACATTTATCTGCTATTATAATGTTTTTGTTTAGTCCCAAACACTCTTACAGCAATCACACTTCTCTTTTGATTGCGCCCCAAATCTTGAGTTTGGCAATACATTTCACCTGACTGTAAAGGAATGACACCAATGTTGGCTTTTTAGCTTCAATTTTCGTAGACACCTTCCCATGTATATTTATACCTTAAAAACATGAATTTTTGTAGCCATGACATTTTTTCGTCTTGTCCAACTAGGTTGGTATCGAGTTCATGGACCTGTACAGCCATCTTATCCCCGTGTACGATGTGGAACCACTAGAGAAGATTACTGATGCTTACCTTGACCAGTACCTGTGGTACGAGGCTGACAAACGGCGGCTGTTCCCCCCCTGGATCAAGCCAGCAGACACTGAACCACCGCCACTACTAGTCTACAAATGGTGCCAAGGTAAGGGGACCTGCAACGGGTTTCAACCAGGGTTGGGGTGAAGTGCTAACACAACAGGATTAATTGTTGTACACTAGGTGGATAATGGGTTTTGTATTGAGATATAGCCCAAACCGTGTAATTCAACCGCTACCCGAAATTGTGTTGGGTTTTACGCCTAACATTAGATTTTGCTGTAAGGCATAAAGTTACGTCCATGTCTTAATTTCGAGGCCTGTTTCCTAGGTCACGGTTCTACCAATTAACTTCTTTGTGTTTCCTACCACTTGTTGGCCTCTTATCCTAAGAATTGATTAACTTTTTTATTCGTCGCCATTCTGTCACCACTAAAATGTGATCGCCAAGATGATCGCAAAAAGATTTGCTCTACAAGAGGTCGTTTATGAAATGTCGCAAAACGGCGACTAAAGATGAAACGTGGTCGCCAGTCATATAAAGTCTTGTTGCCTCTGCGACTGTATATGTTGCAATTATCCGTTGTTCAGTTGGAGGGTTAGTCTATGTGGTCCCCATTGAGTGACATTCTTTGGTGAAGACCTGGGGCGCTTTCCATTACTCCAAAATTCCCGAAATTTCGGTTAGAATCCGAATCGAACACGCCATTCTAATGTTGGACAACATTTCGTGCTCCATTTGATCAGTTCGAGATTCTCGATCGATATACCCATCCCAATCCCTGGCCAGGATATATGACCGCCGAAAATAGCTCAACGGGCTATGAAATAAAGCATGTGATCTTCTCGGTTTTGAGGACCCGTTCCATTCGACCCCAGAAATTCCCGGAAATTCGAACCGGGAATTTTGGCCGGCTGGAAGCGCCCCTGCTGACTTGTTGTGACACTTTGTTGTCTTCAGCATCAATAACCTACAAGACGTGTGGGAGACGGCAGAGGGGGAGTGTAACGTGATGATGGAAAGCAAGTACGAGAAGTTGTACGAGAAATCGACTTGACGCTCCTCAACAGACTCCTCCGCCTCATCGTAGATCACAACATCGCCGATTACATGACCGCTAAGAACAACGTGGTTATCAATTACAAGGTAACGAAATCATGACCGCTAAGAACAACGTGGTTATCAATTACAAGGTAACGCAATCATGACCGCTAGAACAACGTGGTTATTATTACAAGGTAACGCAATCTTTGGGTAACGCTGAGTAACGTACACATGATGTCACACAATTTCACTGTGGACCACAACATCGCCGATTACATGACCGCTAAGAACAACGTGGTTATTAATTACAAGGTACGCAATCACAGGGTCTGGATGGGGGGTCTGCATGTCGGTAGTCAGTTAAAATTTCAGTAATTTGTCGGTAGTCAGTTAAAATTTCGGTAGTTTGTCGGTAGTCAGTTAAAAATTTCGGTAGTCGGTAAATTTAGTTAACACGAATTAAAAAGTAGTAAAATTGAAATAAAAAAGATGTTAGTTACCCTGAGGTTCTACGATTGGAGTCTCTTTTTAGATATTTTGCATTTTTCTGAGTAGTAAGCGCTGCAAATCAGTAAATAGTCATTTCGCGCGCTCTGATTGGTTCCTGAAGTAGTAGATATCCAACATTAGCATATTTTTTCCTAAATATAGGGATTCGAGCCCACTGATTGGCCAATAATTTTAATTTATTCAGTTTGCTAGTTTATTTACTGGCAGCAGGGAATGTAAGATATCTTTTTCAAGGTGGCTGCTGCAAACAGATTGGCAGAATTAACAGAAGGAGAACATTTGAAATAAAAAAAAAGCGGTCATTTGTGTAGATTTTGTTTAAAAGACGTTAGGGACCGGTCATTGTTTAACGCCTGGAGGGGGGGGGGGCAGATGATTTTAGGTAATACAAGGTCAAAATACAGTGATCCTCCCTCTATAAGTACAATGATTAATGTGATCACCCCTCAGAGCAGTTAACGTTTTCGGGTGATCCCCCAAAAAATCCTCTGCCCCCCCCCCCCCCCCCCCCCCCCCCGATAAATAATGACCGGTCCCTTATATCTGTTATCCCCGTGTTTTATGTTTCTTTTATGTTTTATGTATATCTAAATGATAAAAAGAGATTTTAAAAATGTCCTAGCCTTTTCAGCACTCGTTTCTGCACAATGATAAGCTACACGGGAGCCGTAACAATAAACCCCGGCCGTTCAAACCTCCAAAAACTGGGGGGCACGGTAATAAAAACCCAAGGAAGCTTGTAGGGAAAGTTGATCAAACTCTTTTGCGCGAAAATTTAGAGCCCAGCAAGTGAAGTTATCGCATGCAGGGTGCACAATCGCAGGATTTTGTCTTTTACTCTTCTGCTTTTGCATGATTTTTTTTCTGGGGAACGTAGCTTGCAGGATATTTTTTTTCAAAAGTCAATGGTCGGCCCCTAACTTCGTAAAAACTTGCATTCTTGTTTGGCCACCTCAACGCAAGTGAACAAAAGTCTGTGCAAGTCACAACTTGCATCGACGTGTGTGAACTTGCGTTTCGTTCGTTTGGCCAGGGCTAGAAGCGCTCGTGTAGATAGTCGAGTTCGCAAGAATATAAACTAGGATTTATGAAGAGTTTATAATACGGGCAATAATAATGTCGGTAGTCAGTAAATATTTTTTTGTCGGTAGTCAGTAACTTTTCCCCGTTTTGTCGGTAGTCGGTTATTTTTTAGGCCGTTTGTCGCTAGTCGGTTAACCCCATCCAGACCCTGCAATCATGACCGCTAAGAACAACGTGGTTATTAATTACAAGGTAACGCAATCTTTGGGTAACGCTAAGTAACGTACACATGATGTCACACAATTTCACTATGGACCACAACATCGCCGATTACATGACCGCTAAGAACAACGTGGTTATCATTACAAGGTAACGCAATCTTTGGGTAACGCCTAGTAACGGACACATAACGTCATGCAATTTCATTTCGAAACGCATGTGTGGGTCACAACATCACCGATTACATGACCGCTAAGAACAACGTGGTTATTAATTGCAAGGTAACGCAATATTTGGGTAACGCTATAAGTAACGTACGCATGATGTCACACAATTTCATTTCGAAATATGTCTTTGGAGTTATCATTTGTTATTTACATGATAGAGCATCTGCAGTGCGTTTGTACAAATGTAAAAAGGCCATTAATGTCGCTCTGCGCTCGAGGAAAGCAGAATTAACAATACCATGCGTTTTGGCAAGATAACGTGGGGGGAGGCAAGTCCGATCGAGAGCGAGTTAATCGGACGTGACGACTAGCGCATTGTGTGACAAAGTTTACAACAACACGTGACCTTACCCATCTCCCCGGTCTCGCACGCGACCGGATCGACGGGAATATATTTAAACCTGTATAATAACCTTCCTTGGTGTGAATGGGGTATGAAACTGCTTGCATCCCGTTCTTCTGCAAACTTTCTGAACTATCGCGAAGTTTGCCAAACAAGACGCTGCAACTTTATGGCTATCACTAATATGCCAAAATTGTTATGTTTCACAGGACATGAACCACACCAACTCGTATGGCATCATCCGAGGCCTCCAGTTCGCCTCTTTTATCGTCCATTACTACGGCTTGGTGCTGGACCTGCTTGTCTTGGGTCTTCAGAGAGCGAGCGAGATGGCTGGTCCACCTCAGATGCCGAATGACTTCCTGACCTTCCAAGATGTGGAAACAGAGAGTAGGCATCCTATCCGTTTGTACTCGAGATACATCGACAGGGTTCATATCTTCTTCAGGTGAGCTATCAGTAGTTAGTCCAATACCGCTAGTGGTCTATTGTCAATGCTGCATTCTGATTGGTTGAATGACAAGTAGGCATCCGTTACATTGGCAGGTGTTATATCTTCTTCAGGTGAGCTATCAGTAGGTAGTCCAATGGGGAGTTTGCAGGTGTTGCGTGACATTTTCAATTTTGATCTCACCAATAGAAAAATACCATAATTGAAAAGAGCTCACTGAAATATGTGAAATCCTAAAATTTGAGGTGGTTTCGATAAATAGCACAGAAGTTATGAGTGTCAGAAGTTGGTTGTTTTCCTATAGGTTTAATGTTGTGGTGGGCAAGAGTTGACATTAAACGTATAGAGAAACAACCTACTTCGGGCGCCAAAACTTTGCTAATATTTACCCAAATCAACTCAAATTCTCGGCTTTTTCTAGTTTCGGCAAGCTCTTTTCAAATATGGTATTTTATTTTATTAGGATCAAGATTAAAAATGTCACGCAACACCTGCAAACTCCCCATACCGCTAGTGTCTATTGTCAATGCTGCATTCTGATTGGTTGAATGACAATTAGGCGTCCGTTACATTGGCAGGTGTTATATCTTCTTCAGGTCAGCGAAAAGCTATCCAGGAAAATTGTGACCGTATCAGTTGCAAAAGCGACAAAAAGCTGCATTGTGATTGGTTGTGTCGGGTTTGAAGCCAGCAAAATGGTAACTGAGCAGTTGTAAAACGTTTGGCTAAAAAAACTGAACCACTAGGCGGATATGACGAAACAATTATCCCTGTCTTCCTCATTGCATCTAAGCTGTTAAGTCTCCTTAGCCAACCAGACCTCAGCGAATGCTATGCTGGTATGTTTGTTCAGCAATGGATTCTAAAAATAACCTGCTCTTCCAATTCGTCGTACAAATAGAGGTGGGATCCATGAGGATGACTCTTGGAGAGCTGTTTTTTTTTAATAACATATTTGATTTTTTTTCCATTAGGTTCAATGCTGAAGAGGCCCGCGATCTTATCCAGCGGTATTTGACCGAGCATCCTGATCCTAACAACGAGAACATCGTAGGCTACAACAACAAGGTAATGAACCAGTGACATGTCTGGGGTCAAACCTTTACCACTCAGGCCCGGTGGCCAAATCAATGGTTGGGACCTAGGACTCGGATTGCTAATGTCACATCTGCATACTGGTGCTCGTTTTGCCTTCCAAGAAATCTGGATCACGTGACATTGTTGTTTTTCCATTCCAAGAAATTTGGGTCACGTGATATTGTCATTCCAAGAAATGCTGGTCATATAATATTTTATTTATTTTTCCTATCCTAAGAAATGCTCCGAACGGCTAGTGATAATGAACAGTGACATGCCTGGGGCCAAATCTTTGCCACTCTGGCCCGGTGGCCAAATCAATGGTTAGGACTTAGGACTGTTAACTATCCTTCTCAGATTGCTAATGTCACATTTACATACTGGTGCTCGTTTTTCCTTCCAAGAGATCAGGACCACGTGATATTGTTGTTTTTCCACTCCACGAAATCTGGCTCACGTGATATTGTCATTTTTTTATTCCAAGAAATGCTGGTCATATAATACTTTTCATTGATTTTCCTATTCTAAGAAATGCTCCTTAGCGGGCTAGTGACAATGGTATAATTTCTCAATTAAAGTCATTCCTGTCCCACGCACCAACCCAGTGTAATTCTTGGACCTGCTGATGAGTCTCCACGACTATATGGAGGTTCGACGTAAAAACGGAGGCACGCATTAGGTTCCCGGATTAATTTCCCGGAGCAGCTTTGTGTCTGTTCCAACCTTGGTGATTTTTCCTTTCCTAGAAATGTTGGCCACGTGACGCGCGCATGCGCCTGATGAAACATGACGTCAATCTCGGCCGAGCAGTATTCTGGGATATTAAGAACCGCCTGCCGCGCTCAATCAGTACTCTACAATGGGAGAACAGTTTTGTGTCCGTCTACAGCAAAGACAACCCTAATCTGCTCTTCAACATGTGTGGCTTTGAGAGCAGGATTCTTCCCAAGTGTAGGACGACTTTTGAAGAGTTCACGCATCGTGACGGCGTCTGGAATTTACAGAATGAGGTGAGAGGACATCCCTATAACCCGAGGGAGTCCATTTATTGAAATATTTGAGAATTCTCGAGCCACGGGTTTGATGTTATAATTCTTGGGAGAAGTTTCTTCCGGATCTCTTTTGTTTGTGACAATGGTCGGAATTTCCTGTCCTGATTTTGCAAGTTATAGAATATGTGGCGGACTGCGATTGTTCCTGTCCCCTTATTTCATAAGGTCTAGGGGAAGCAAAGATGCGTTTCTGTGGCAGTGGCCCGTAAGCTTGGTGCACACTAGCGTTGTAATCATAATCGCAGTCGTAATCGCTCTGTTAAGACTACGTGTGAATCAAACGCCGTAAGCGTAATCGTAGACATAAGAGTGTCATAATCGTAGTCGTAAGGGTCGGACGTTAAAAAGCGTGTTGCCTGAAAACGTCTTAAAGTAGAAACTAAAATATATTTGCCCGCTCTGATGCGCTGGTTATAAGTCACATTTTGGGCATTCCGCCACACGGACGCCTTGTTAAAGGGCTTTTCTTTTTACTTCGAAATAAAAAGAAGGGTTCAATTTTAAACACAGCGAAACCAACCTTGAATACATTTGCCCGCTCTGATGCGCTGGTTATAAGTCACTTTTTGGCACTCCGCTACACAGACGCCTTTTCTTTTTACTGGTCTTGCGAACGTACAGACAATATCTACATGGTTCGAAATAGAAAGAGGGGCTCAATTTTAACCACAGCGTTTCTATTTCGTGCAATCTCTAGGTCACCAAAGAGCGAACTGCCCAGTGTTTCCTGCGCGTAGACGACGAGTCCCAGAACAGGTTCCACAACCGCGTGCGACAGATTCTGATGGCGTCCGGTTCCACTACCTTCACTAAGATCGTCAACAAATGGAACACGGCGCTTATCGGGCTCATGACGTACTTCAGAGAGGCGGTGGTCAACACACAAGAGCTGTTGGATCTGCTTGTCAAGTGCGAGAACAAGGTATTGAGAGAGGGAGAGGCAGGGAGAATTTAACACCCACTTAATAGGGCCTGCCCGACATTATCTTTTTTTCGCTAGTTGCCATTGGCGACCAAATCAAAAAAAATTGTCGCCAAATATTCAGTCGCCACATGAACGAGGATCCAAACCGAACTTAGAAAGATGGGAAGTAGCTCTAAAATTTTGGTCGCCAAGCTCCCAAATTTAGTCGCCGATGCGTGTTATTAGAGCACAGTGGACAGAGGTAACAGGCAACACATTATTGAGCATTATTTAGTCGTCTAGACGTTACGTTGTCACGCCTAATAGAAGCAGTTGAGCTCTGTAAGCTTTATGGAGCGACAAAGTTATGAGGAATTTTTAGGACGTTTCGAGCCCAGTAGTCCTAACTCGACCCTAGGGCCTACCAACCCAATTTGTGAAGTATCAGAACATCACATACTGATTACGTGGACAGCAGGGCCGTTCATAAAATTACCACTGTTAGAATATCGGCTCGTAGAGGTATACGCGGCTTTTGAAAGAAGTTTCGTCAATACGTCAAAATGGCTTAGGAATACCCGACTTTTTTGCGCGTTGCGAGCGAGTCTGATAATGTATGAAAAGCTCTTTTTGTAGGAGTCAACTTCAAGATTGTTCTGACTAGCGTCATTAGCGCTTGACAACTGGACTTGACACGGAATCCCAATTGTGGCACTAAGAGGAGGCAGCTATTTTCCAACCATTTGTATCAGAAAATCATTTTTTCAGTACGAGCTTCAACGTCATAAACGTGGTGAAGTGTAAATTCATGACCATCCTGTGCCAATCTCTCCACAGATTCAAACCCGTATCAAGATTGGTCTCAACTCTAAAATGCCGAGCCGTTTCCCACCTGTAGTGTTTTACACGCCTAAAGAGTTGGGCGGATTGGGAATGCTGTCCATGGGTCACGTGCTTATCCCGCAATCCGATCTCAGGTAAATGACATTGAATATATTCAAGAGTCAGAATAGTACGCCGGCTGTGATTGGTCAGTTAGCCTAGTACGTGCGCTCTGATTGGTTAAAAACGATAGTACGCGTTTTCTCGTTGGTTGAACATGCAAGGACAGTTCGTTTTGTGAACGTTCTGCTCGCTTGTCACGAAAATGCAATTAATGTGCAGTGCATTTTAGCTTGCATGTGTTGTCTTTTTGTGTCACTTATGTTGCGTGACATACTAATGTGACGTGTA
Organism: Scolanthus callimorphus; assembly: GCA_033964015.1. Taxonomy (NCBI): domain Eukaryota; kingdom Metazoa; phylum Cnidaria; class Anthozoa; order Actiniaria; family Edwardsiidae; genus Scolanthus; species Scolanthus callimorphus. The sequence continues at coordinate 6,403,900 of CM066919.1, read as the reverse complement.
ACGTTATAGGTGGTCACAACAGACAGACGTGGGGATCACTCACTTCCGGTCCGGCATGAGCCATGACGAAGATCAGCTCATCCCCAACTTGTACAGGTAAGCGATGCTTTTAGTTTACAGTCACGGCTCCTTCCGACGCTCAGTACTCGTATTTTGATATTATTCTCATATGAAAGCCACTGATCATAGGGCCAGCGATCCAGGAATGATACAGCTACTCGTAAGATCTTGTGTGATTGGATAAACATAACAAAGCATCCATTGTTTTCCTCGTTCTATTGTATGACCCTCTATTGTTTTGCACTGAGGGTATCAATCCAATGGGCTTAGATCTTACGAGAGCTGTATCATGACTCCAGCGGCCAGACTCTCCTGTTTGTTTATTTGCATTTTGATTCCTGAGCTCCTGTGGAAAGCGGTCAAAAAATAAAAGGACAGAGAAAGGCGACCTTTTTGACTGCGCAACACAGGAACACAAAATGCAAGAAAAACAGGAGGTTGAGTATCTGCAATCCTACAACCCCTGAAAGAAGCCTCCAGTCTTGCCAATGATGTGAAATTTCACAATGATAGTTGGCAGTAGTTGCTCGAAATAACCATCTAAAACAAAGTTTTATCGATTTGCCGTTTTGAATCGAAAAACTACATTCTCTGAAACTGTCGATGGAAATGGAGGTTTTTCATGACGCTGTTTGTTGCTAATATGCGAAATGGGCTGCAGACTGGAGCTGGTCCTTTGTGATTTTCCATTTCTAAATGATGCCAAACAACCCACTGTTACTTCTACAGATACATTCAGCCATGGGAGAGCGAATTCATCGACTCGCAGCGCGTGTGGGCCGAGTACGCCCTGAAGCGCCAGGAGGCAAACGCTCAAAACCGACGCTTGACGCTAGAAGACTTGGAAGACTCGTGGGATCGTGGTATCCCGCGTATCAACACTCTGTTTCAGAAAGACAGACACACACTCGCCTACGACAAGGCTGGAGGGTCAGGACGGACTTCAAGCAGTACCAGGTCAGAGAGATTTGCGATACTGAGATTATTCCTTGATATTACTTAAAGGCACTTAGTATAGTGCTATTCACTGTTATCAACATTGCCATTCCAATGCGAACGTGCCAACCGTAGATTCAATAACAGACAAGTAAAAAAATTAGTCGCCAAAATCCAAAGATTTTGTCGCAAAATTAGAAAGATTTAGTCGCCACAAAGATTTAGTCTTGAATTCTGGTGCTACAGTGCTTCGGTAATGTAAAATGTAAAACCAGCTCGAGATGTAAGACGTAAAACCAGCTCGAGATGTAAGACCTGTACCGGGTCTTATATTCAGCCCCGCACTCCTCTAAATTAATTAATTAATCAAATGCCGCTACCATCTGTTAAATATATAGTAGGGTTTTGAGTCAGAGTTCAAGACCTGCATACAGCAATATAATTTTGGTGTGGCAGGTTTTTAAAATAGTGTGAGAGTCATCTCCAGTATCGATCACATGTTGTACGACTAAGCTCAACCCTAATTCATCCCCCTAACTCTATCCACAAGTCCTGAATCAGGACCTGTTGCCATGCATGAGTCACATGCTATACAACTATCTCAGTCCCCTAACTCTCTCTTAACAGGTCCTGAAGCAGAACCCGTTCTGGTGGACGCACCAGAGACACGACGGCAAGTTGTGGAATCTGAACAACTACCGGACAGACATGATCCAGGCTCTAGGCGGGGTGGAGGGTATTCTGGAACACACCCTGTTCAAGGGGACCTACTTCCCGACTTGGGAGGGTCTCTTCTGGGAGAAGGCATCTGGTTTTGAGGAGTCCATGAAGTACAAGAAGCTGACGAACGCCCAGAGGTCGGGTCTTAATCAGATCCCTAACAGGCGCTTCACACTCTGGTGGTCACCTACTATTAACAGAGCTAATGTAGTTGACTCGAAAAGTAGTTTTAATTTTCAAATAAGGAAGCAAAATTGCCGATTAGAATTTATAGGCCATCATCTCCAGTCAAAATTTGACATTCAATCAGCAAACAAAGTAGCCTGAGTATCAGGACCCTCCTCCAAATTCCGCCTGATACTCAGGCTACAACAAAGTAACAAATATAGCTTTTCCTGCCTAGACTGGTTGTTTGGAAGTGTCTGTTTTCTCTGTTTATTATATACTGTGACCAGATACCATGTGATAACACCAGTGAATAAAAATCGTATCACTGAATGATACGATATCATTCACGGCACGAATAAAATGCAATTTTTTTTTGCTATTTTATCAGACTCAGAGTATATAATAAACAAATTATGACACGGAAATTCGTGAATAAAAACGATATCAAGTTCTTACTATGTAATAATCTCTATTTAGTGCTTTTATCTGGAGCCATGAAAATGACGAGCGTCTGATGCCCTCTCTTGAAGTACAGAGGAGATTGTTCATCTCAATGGGACGCGAAGGCCTCATAGTGCGGACCGAGGCACAAAAAGAAGTTTTGAAATTTTGGGATCCCGTTACCCTGCGAGCAGTGGTTTCCTCCTTTCTTAGGTGGATGGAGAAAATTGCTCGCAGGGTAGGAACCTGTATCCAGATGCGTATCTTTGTCATATGTGGCTTTTTGACTGGCGAATGGATAACTAGACTGATAACACTGATATGTATTTGTGCTTTTTAGAGCGAATTTCATTTGACTGTAGTGAAACCAATCGCCGAGTTAATTCACCAATTCTGAACAAAACCTATAGGAGTGATTCCAAAGTAATTGCGAATTACTCACGACAGTTATCTGAAATCCGCTCTAGCATTCGCACTGACAAGGTCTCTTCTGTCTTCCATGTTCCTCAGGTGTACGTGGGTTTCCAGGTGCAGCTTGATCTGACAGGCATCTTCATGCACGGCAAGATCCCGACACTCAAGATCTCCCTGATCCAGATCTTCAGGGCCCATTTGTGGCAGAAGGTGCACGAGAGTGTTGTCATGGATTTGTGTCAGGTGAGATTGTATCCTAGCAACTAGTCCACCTCAGCTATGATCATTCCTTCTTGTCCTTAGCAACCAAATTGAAGTAGGCGACCATTTTCCTTTCAACATGGCAGCTTTCCTAGCAACAGATGGTATCGTAGCAACTAAACCTGTTGACCTTGACTACCGCAATTGCTTGCAAGTTGTCCTTTCCTTTAGCAACTAATGGCTTGAGCCGCAACATTCGTCACTAGCAATGAATAATACCTTGGCAACCAGTTCTTACTAGAAGTTCTTATCTCTGACACCCAACATTCTTTTAAGGCAAACCTATTCCTGTTCATATTTTGGTAACTAAAATATTTCAAGTTGATTTAGTTAAGGTTTTTTTTTAATTCAAACTAAAGTTTACGGTTAGTTCAAGTTAATTTTGCCTGGAAGTAGTAAAGTAATATACGCTTTTTACAGGCTTGCAGTCTGTGTATTTCCTTTAAATGGATACTTTGTTTATTTTAAGGCAAACCTATTCGTTTTCATATTTTGGTAACTAAAATATTTCAAGTTGATTTAGTTGAGGTTTTTTTTTTATTTAAAGTAAAGTTTATGGTAAGTTCAAGTTAATTTTGCCTGGAAGTATCCAGAATTTCCAAAATGGTTTACCCCCCATGCATATAGAATTCCGGGTAGGTTAATGAAATCCAGCTTCGAACCCCCCTCCCCCCCCCCCCCCCCCCCCACTTGCAATCAGAATTCCGAGCTCTTAACCCCCCCCCCCCATCCCCCCCCCCCCCCCCCCCCCCCCCCTTGCAATCAGATTCAGATTCAGATTCATTTATTCTCCGCCACCTTATACTTAGAGTACATTGGTTTTAAGGCTGGTGAATGCCCCCCCACTTGCAATCAGATTCAGATTCAGATTCATTTATTCTCCGCCACCTTATACTTAGAGTACATTGGTTTTAAGGCTGGTGAATGTATAGTAGAGAGAGGAAGGAAAAAAAATTATTTGTTTTCACGCATTTTTGCGCAGTTGAAGACGAATCCGCTCACCTCCTTTTGAATTATTGCGGGCGGGTTTATTAGGAGGCGAAAGAGTTCGTCTTCGTTTATTCTGCTTCTCTTTATTTTTTGTTTCACAACGTCAAGCATCTTTGTTCTGAGGTCCTCATATAGTGAGCACTTTAGTAAGAAGTGCCGTTCATCTTCGGTTACATTTTTAACAACACTGGAAGTGCCATGAATAATTATACCCTTAAATATCAAAACAAAATTCTAGAAAACGCTAAGGCGTTGGTTTGATCATGAGTGTAAAGCTCAGAAGGCGGACCTCAAACGACTTGGGAAAGAACTTGGGCGTCACCCCGACGACGCAATCTACCGGGGTACACTTCATAGACAAAAAAAGCAGTTTAAATACCTATGCAGTCCGTGATATCGTTTACTTGTTTATCGATATCACAGTTGCTTTCACAGCTTATGGTTATATCGCGCAGTTTTTTGTCGTATTTGTCTGAGTCTAAAAGTGAAATTAACTTCTCTTTTGCGGTTTCTCTCCACACAATTTGTTTGAAGGGTGATTTTGCGCAAGTGGTGTGGTGGTGTGTTTCATCTCGCTTATTAGATATGATCGGTATTCGAAGTAGATATGAAATAGAGCAGTGGTCTGATAAGTGAGGCAATAAATCATTCACTTTACAGTGCCGAAAGCGCCCTATTAAAGATTCATCACTTATAATATAGTCGACTGTACTGCTACCATTGTACTTATAGCATGTCTTTTTACCAGGGCAGTCCCCTATTGTCCTGCCGTTTAAAAGTCTTAAGCCTAGAGCAGTGCACGTGTCAATTAGTGCTTTCCCTCTATTGTCAATTTTACGGTCGGTTGAATACCTATAGAATCCCGAGCTCTTAACCCCCCCCCCCCCATCCCATCGGAATTTCCAAATGCCGCCCGTGGGGGGTACCTTTATTTTCTGGAATTGCCCAATGGTACTTTGTTGGTTCACCTTCAGGTGTTTGATCAAGAACTTGACGCTCTCGAGATCGAGACGGTGCAAAAGGAGACCATTCACCCTCGTAAGTCGTACAAGATGAACAGCTCCTGTGCTGACATCCTCTTGTTCGCCGCCTACAAGTGGAACATCTTCAAGCCTTCACTACTCGCCGATACCAAGTAAGCACCAGCCAACAACAGATTATGCACTAGATTACGTGTACCACTTGTAAACACTCGCTTTGATTTATTTTAGGCCGTGTTCGCGTGACACCTTGGTTTATCTCATTTTCTTCCACACGGGGATCGAGGACCCTACCATTTGAAGATCTCTCTCCCTGGAATTTCCAGTGGGCCTCAACCCCCTCCCCTGGAATTTGAACACCCCCTCCCTTGGAATTTCCGGGTTGCCTAAACACCCCCTTTTCCACAGCTTAAACAGACCCCTTCCCCTGGAACTTCCAGGATTCCCAGGGGTCCTTGACCCCTCCCTTTAGGAATTTCAAGGGTCCAGATAGACCCCCTCCCCCTGGAATTTTCCAGGGGCCTCAACCCTCCAATGCGGAAAGAAAATGCAATCAGCCCTTGCTTTTATGTGAACCAGACTTAACAATAATTGCCATGGTTTATTGTAGCGACTCTATGGACGGAACAGTTACCCAGAAGTACTGGGTGGATGTTCAGCTGCGCTGGGGAGACTACGACTCTCACGACATCGAGAGATACGCACGGGCTAAGTTCCTCGACTACACCACCGACAACATGAGTATCTACCCCTCCCCCACTGGGGTGCTGATTGCTCTCGACCTCGCCTACAACTTGCACAGGTAAGTGACGATGTGTGTTCTAGTGCTAGTGTTCATTTTTAACAAAAAAAAACGATTTTAATTTTCGGCGGCCATTTTGGAAAAAATGTCTATTTTGGACGACTTGTTCGTCCGAAAGTTTGTGCGTCCCGTTTTCACTTCACAACGGATTCATAACTGATGTTATCATTTTGCGATTGGTTTCACTGCAAACATATGATCTCCACTCAATTCGCGGCATTACCTCATTGCTTTGCGGTAAAGAGCCTGTGACCGATGGGCGTGACGAATAGTTTCGTAGCCCATAAAACTATGTGCTAATGAGGTAACGGTAAAAGTAATGAACTCAATCCGTTAAAATCTCGTTGAATTTTGATCCATCCTTTGGTCTAAACCTGATTTATGTGATGCGAAGTCAGAGAACAACAAACTAGTGATGTTATTTTGAAAGTTTCTTACCGTATTAGATAAACACAACAAACCAATCATAACATTGTCACACCCATCGGACGCAAGGTTTTTTTACTTGAACGTGTGCCACTACACAACAAACCGATCACAACATTGTCACACTCATCGGACACAAGGACTTTTTAACTTGAACGTGTGGCACTACACAACAAACCAATCACAACATTGTCACACTCATCGGACACAAGGACTTTTTAACTTGAACGTGTGCCACTACACAACAAACCCATCACAACATTGTCACACCCATCGGACACAAGGACTTTTTAACTTGAACGTGTGCCACTACGCAACAAACCAATCACAACATTGTCACACCCATCGGACACAAGGACTTTTTAACTTGAACGTGTGGCACTACACACGTCCAATAATCCACCTTTTACCTCCCCCAGCGCGTTTGGAAACTGGTTCCCCGGCATCAAGCCTCTGATCCAACAAGCCATGGCGAAGATCATGAAAGCTAATCCCGCATTGTATGTGTTACGTGAGCGCATTCGTAAAGCGTTACAGCTGTACTCCAGCGAGCCCACCGAGCCTTACCTCTCGTCACAGAACTACGGAGAGCTCTTCTCGAACCAGATTATCTGGTTTGTGGACGATACGAATGTCTACAGAGTCACCATACACAAGGTAATTAAGAAAGCAGTTTCACCGAGATGGACGGATGAGCTTTATTCAACAAATTTGAGCTGAGTTTGCACAATTATGAAAAGCGCAGTAATAAAGGAAGTTGTTACTGCTGTTGCTTCCTTTGAGTTTGTGGTTGTTGTTTGTGAGTTTTTGTTGCTGTTGCATTGGTTGTTAAGGTTGTCATTGTTGCTTCTTCTGTTGATTATGAAATCCTTATATGAAAACGTCTTCTTCCGTCGAGAAAATAGAGACGATCTTGACCATCAAACACGATCGAAAAATGATGCTTCCTTACGGAGCCCCGTTTGCGGTCGATTTCCTATAGGCGATGATTTTGTTTACAGGTTGAGCTCATAGCATAAGCAATGTTCAGCATCGGACTTTTCGAGGCAGCAGTAAAAAAAGAAGAGTTCTGTATGTCAATAGAGGATTGTGAATGAAACATAATTGGAAAATTTCAAGTTTATATTTTAAATTCTAAGCGCGTGGTGCAACGTTCAAAATGTAAACAATGACGTCACAGTATAATCAGGTATAGTTTTCTAGAAACTCACGCACGTGATCTTTGTTCCTATGCAGACGTTCGAAGGTAACTTGACGACCAAGCCTATCAATGGAGCTATCTTCATCTTCAACCCGCGCACGGGGCAGCTCTTCCTCAAGATCATCCACACGTCCGTGTGGGCCGGACAGAAGCGTCTCGGACAGGTCAGTAGGAAGACAGAATAGAGAAGACCTCCTACAAACATAGCCTGAATTTTCAGCCGTCTTGTCTCCCTACACTGCCTACACTACACCAAAACGAACTGCCGACTTCAATTGCGTGTGTGATTCTTCGGATCTTGAGATTGGATTCTGATTGGTCGATTTCTGAATGAGCTCTATAGTATGCACAGTTTTCGGTGACAAGCAAACAACACTCAAAGGCAGATTCATGGTAGCCCACATATTTTAGAACTCATTAAGAAATTGACCAATCAGAATCCATTATCAAGATCTTGAGAATCACGCATTTCCTGGGCACGCTTTTGGAAGTCGGCGTTCGGTCGTTTTTCTCGCAACGAGTGTTAGAAAGAGGGCTGATAAGTCAGGCTACTATACCCGAGTATAATTATTATATTCCATCAATGTCCATCGACATTCAAATAAGATGGTCTTTGTTTTGGCACGTGGTTTCTTTGAGCACTCCTCGTTCACAGACCACCCTAAACACATCCATTTTCTTAGAATTTGTGTATTTACAGTTGGCCAAGTGGAAGACGGCAGAAGAAGTTGCCGCGTTGATCCGATCACTTCCGGTTGAGGAACAGCCCAAGCAGATCATTGTTACGAGGAAGGGCATGCTGGATCCCCTAGAGGTACGGCACGGATGGGTAGCCTGTGGTAACCGCTCTCCGCCCCTCCTAAATGAGGCGTCGGTGCTCTGCTTTCGGTTATCTTGTTCAAAAATGTATTTGAATACTCGTTGCCGTTGGCTCCTGAACTGAACCAGCACGGGTCGTATAGTTCTGGGCCATTACTTCGATTTTCATAATTCTGCGAACTCTAAGCCAACTAACAAACCGCGCGGTTTGGCTTCCGTCAATCAAACGAGTGAACAGCTCTGGGTGATTTCACGGAGGCTTTGGTAGATCTTGAATTTTTCACGTAAAATGCAATCCCAATTTAGAAAATATGGACTTGACTGAAAAGGTTTGATTGACGGAAGCCAAAACGCAGTTGAGTTTGCAGAGCTCGCAGAATTATGAAAATTGCAGTAGCTCGCTGCAATGTCCACTAGGTTAAGGCTATTTCTTTTAATTTTCATTTGTTGTTGGTCTGTCCCAGTCTCAAAAAATCTGACCGTGCAACAGAATTTTCGCGTCGCGCTAGTTAGGCAGATACCAGGGATTGAAATGCCATCGATCCTAATTCGGAACGGAAAGTCGGCCGTAACGTCTCTCTCACGGGGTTAGTGGGTACTATATAATTAGGCGGGTTTGACCTATAGTTTTTTGGGGAGAGTCTTTGTTGTCTCGTGCAGTTTTCATTGTGGCAGTTCTGGTACACTGCGCAATCACCTAAGAGTCTGTCTGATGTTCTAGGTTCACTTGCTGGATTTCCCGAACATCGTGATCAAGGGCAGTGAGCTGCAGCTTCCATTCCAGGCTTGTCTCAAGGTAAGAAGTGTTCAAAAACAACCGGTGACTTGGACATTAATTGGAGGACAAATGAGAACAGAAAAAGAGATCTAATGAACATCCCAAGTAGCTTGGGAGGAGCCCTGGGCTGTACGCTTGAAGGGGGAGTTTCACGGTTTTAGTCGTACTTTGGCCACCTTAAAAACAGTTAGATTCGTACGGAATAACCAAAATGACCATCTGGGTTTATTGAATAACCTTGTATCTGTCAGATCAATGCAACTTTGGGGTGTCCGTGTTTGTAATCGAGCGGATGGAATTGGATTGCAATTTGACTTTTTTGAGTCGGTACTCTGTCTTAAGGAGCAAACAAGTTTCTCGTTGCTATCTTTGATTTCCCTTTTGCAAAGGTCTGGCTGCGCCACTGGAGCCGTGCTGATATTGTTGCTTTATAAGGCATAGATTTTGAGAGTCTTTCTCTTGTGTAGGTGGAAAAACTAGGCGACATGATCCTCAAGGCCACGGAGCCGCAAATGGTGCTGTTTAACCTGTATGATGACTGGCTCAAGACCATCTCGTCCTACACCGCCTTCTCCCGTCTGATCCTCATACTCAGAGCCCTACACGTCAATGCTGACAGGACTAAGGTAAGGGGGCCTTCTCCCGTCTGATCCTCATACTCAGAGCGCTACACGTCAATGCTGACAGGACTAAGGTAAGGGGCTTGTACCTAGTAGAGACATGATGACTAGCTTACAACCATCTTGTCCTACACCGCCTTCTCCCGTCTGATCCTCATACTCAGAGCCCTACACGTCAATGCTGACAGGACTAAGGTAAGGGGGCCTTCTCCCGTCTGATCCTCATACTCAGAGCGCTACACGTCAATGCTGACAGGACTAAGGTAAGGGGCTTGTACCTAGTAGAGACATGATGACTAGCTTACAACCATCTTGTCCTACACCGCCTTCTCCCGTCTGATCCTCATACTCAGAGCGCTACACGTCAATGCTGACAGGACTAAGGTAAGGGGGCTTGTACCTAGTAGAGACATGATGACTAGCTTACAACCATCTTGTCCTACACCGCCTTCTCCCGTCTGATCCTCATACTCAGAGCCCTACACGTCAATGCTGACAGGACTAAGGTAAGGGGGCCTTCTCCCGTCTGATCCTCATACTCAGAGCGCTACACGTCAATGCTGACAGGACTAAGGTAAGGGGGCTTGTACCTAGTAGAGACATGATGACTAGCTTACAACCATCTTGTCCTACACCGCCTTATCCCGTCTGATCCTCATACTCAGAGCGCTACACGTCAATGCTGACAGGAGTAAGGTAAGGGGGCCTTCTCCCGTCTGATCCTCATACTCAGAGCGCTACACGTCAATGCTGACAGGACTAAGGTAAGGGGGCTTGTACCTAGTAGAGACATGATGACTAGCTTACAACCATCTTGTCCTACACCGCCTTCTCCCGTCTGATCCTCATACTCAGAGCCCTACACGTCAATGCTGACAGGACTAAGGTAAGGGGGCCTTCTCCCGTCTGATCCTCATACTCAGAGCGCTACACGTCAATGCTGACAGGACTAAGGTAAGGGGGCTTGTACCTAGTAGAGACATGATGACTAGCTTACAACCATCTTGTCCTACACCGCCTTCTCCCGTCTGATCCTCATACTCAGAGCGCTACACGTCAATGCTGACAGGAGTAAGGTAAGGGGGCCTTGTACCTAGTAGAGACATGATGACTAGCTTACAACCATCTTGTCCTACACCGCCTTCTCCCGTCTGATCCTCATACTCAGAGCGCTACACGTCAATGCTGACAGGACTAAGGTAAGGGGGCTTGTACCTAGTAGAGACATGATGACTAGCTTACAACCATCTTGTCCTACACCGCCTTCTCCCGTCTGATCCTCATACTCAGAGCGCTACACGTCAATGCTGACAGGAGTAAGGTAAGGGGGCCTTCTCCCGTCTGATCCTCATACTCAGAGCGCTACACGTCAATGCTGACAGGACTAAGGTAAGGGGGCTTGTACCTAGTAGAGACATGATGACTAGCTTACAACCATCTTGTCCTACACCGCCTTCTCCCGTCTGATCCTCATACTCAGAGCCCTACACGTCAATGCTGACAGGACTAAGGTAAGGGGGCCTTCTCCCGTCTGATCCTCATACTCAGAGCGCTACACGTCAATGCTGACAGGACTAAGGTAAGGGGGCTTGTACCTAGTAGAGACATGATGACTAGCTTACAACCATCTTGTCCTACACCGCCTTCTCCCGTCTGATCCTCATACTCAGAGCGCTACACGTCAATGCTGACAGGAGTAAGGTAAGGGGGCCTTCTCCCGTCTGATCCTCATACTCAGAGCGCTACACGTCAATGCTGACAGGACTAAGGTAAGGGGGCTTGTACCTAGTAGAGACATGATGACTAGCTTACAACCATCTTGTCCTACACCGCCTTCTCCCGTCTGATCCTCATACTCAGAGCCCTACACGTCAATGCTGACAGGACTAAGGTAAGGGGGCCTTCTCCCGTCTGATCCTCATACTCAGAGCGCTACACGTCAATGCTGACAGGACTAAGGTAAGGGGGCTTGTACCTAGTAGAGACATGATGACTAGCTTACAACCATCTTGTCCTACACCGTCTTCTCCCGTCTGATCCTCATACTCAGAGCGCTACACGTCAATGCTGACAGGAGTAAGGTAAGGGGGCCTTGTACCTAGTAGAGACATGATGACTAGCTTACAACCATCTTGTCCTACACCGCCTTCTCCCGTCTGATCCTCATACTCAGAGCGCTACACGTCAATGCTGACAGGACTAAGGTAAGGGGGCTTGTACCTAGTAGAGACATGATGACTAGCTTACAACCATCTTGTCCTACACCGCCTTCTCCCGTCTGATCCTCATACTCAGAGCGCTACACGTCAATGCTGACAGGAGTAAGGTAAGGGGGCCTTGTACCTAGTAGAGACATGATGACTAGCTTACAACCATCTTGTCCTACACCGCCTTCTCCCGTCTGATCCTCATACTCAGAGCGCTACACGTCAATGCTGACGGACTAAGGTAAGGGGGCCTTGTACCTAGTAGAGACATGATGACTAGCTTACAACCATCTTGTCGTACGCCGCCTTCTCCCGTGTGATCCTTATACTCAGAGCCCTACACGTCAATGCTGACAGGACTAAGGTACGAACTACGCAGGGAACTTGTCCTTAGCGTAAGGGAGGAGAGGGGTAGAGTATACACCTATTTTAGAAATGGTTGCACCGTCAAAACTGTCTGTTGTATCCCGCGGTGCATCATGGGAGAAACTGAGAACGGAATTCCCGTTTTAACCCAGTACAAAATGTCTTGCGAGCGATGTATTGTACAATCATTTGGTATAAACAGGGTGATAAGTCATGGAAACCTGTGTCCATGAATCTGTTTTGGTATACCTATTTGTTCCCATGACGCATCGCGGGCTACAGTGGACAGTTGTGATGGTGCAACCTCTTATGAAATGGGTGTATATGTACAGCGTTGGCTCAAAAACATGCAATCCCACATTCCCCTAGACCATTTGGTCCTGATAAGTAGGGTGCTTAGTGTTTGCGCAGAGTTCGATTGAAAACGTAAGGGGTGGGGTGTTTTAGCAGGGATGAGGGGTAGGCTAGTGTAACCTGTTTATTCCTAGCTGAAGGCCAGCATGTCCTTCTATTGAAAACTTGGAAATGTGAACGTTTGGCATGCAGTTCGTGACTGGCTGACATGCTGTTACCTGGGCTCAAGTGAGCAGCAGCAGCACTTTGTTCAAACCGCCGTTTGTGTATGTATTGTGCAGGTGATCCTAAAGCCAGACAAGACGATTATCACCGAGCCACATCACATCTGGCCCTCACTGTCGGACGAGGAGTGGGTCACGGTGGAGGTACAACTCAAGGATCTTATCTTGGCTGATTACGGCAAGAAAAACAAGTAAGTATTGTGTTATACCTCGGGAAAACAGTATGTTTTGTGGATACACGTAACTGAAGAGAGCCAATCACAACTGTGTGTAAAAACGTGACACTGACGAAACGGAGGGAATTTTTATAAAGCGAGCTGGCTTACCATTCCACTTAAAAACGTATTAGACGAAACGTGGTTTGGGTGTAAATCATAGGTTTACTATGATTTTCATAATTCTGTGGAAATTCCCAGCGGAGCGCCAACCGATAATCACTTTTTTGGCTTCCCCCAGTCAAACTCCCGACAGTCGCATGAACAACAATAGTAAAACGCGCTCTCTGTTTGGTCGGCAAGCCGTGTGTGGTTTAGTTGGTGAGCTTTGCCTGAAATAACGACCTAAAATCGTGGAACTAATATCCTGGAATCCTGGACATAAAATTCTTCAGACTGAGAATTGTTTTCTAATAATATAAGCACACACGGTGTTCCATGTTCTCCTTTTTCAACGCTGGAGAGCGACCGGTATTATTCCTCTAGATACAGTCTTTTTACAACTGCATAACTGCTACTTCTGCCTTTCTGCTGTCACTCTGGGGATTCCCAACACAAGCGCCAATCACCAAATGACTATGTTTCAAACTTTTGAACATAGATCTCGGCAAGAGAAAATCCCAGAAACGTTTCACTTGATGAAAATAATTGTAGTCATCATAAGTCTATGTTATTGCTGTTGTATAATTATTGTACTGTCTGTCTCTTCCCCAGTGTGAATGTGGCCTCCCTGACTCAGTCCGAGATCCGTGACATCATCCTGGGTATGGAGATCTCCGCGCCATCTCAACAGAGACAACAGATCGCCGAGATCGAGAAACAAACCAAGGAGCAATCTCAACTGACCGCCACTACTACTCGAACGACCAACATACACGGGGATGAGATTATCGTCTCGACCACCAGGTAAACACACCTCTCTATGTCGGGCAGGTAATGCCGCCAATACTAGTCGAGCGACCAACATACACGGAGATGAGATTATCGTCTCGACCACCAGGTAAACAAGCCTCTCTATGTCGGGCAGGTAGTGCCACCTTTACTAGCCGTGTCTCTGACATGCGTGAGGTGACCTGGTTATATTGGGCATCTGTGAATAATATTAGAGATATTAGATATGGATTGCCTGGATTTCAGCCTTCGCTCTCGATAAAACCCGTTTTTCTGACAACGTTTCCTAGGCAACGCACGCCTTCTATTGTGTTTCGGATGAGACAAAATTCCGATGATCCGTCTCCCCTTCGAACCCTACTGAGTTTCAGGCGGACGACAAAGAACCACTGGGGACTTAATAAACCCTCTGGCAGTGACCACCCTCAGTGTCTGTATTTATGACCGCTTGGCTGCCAGTGGCGCCGTTGAGACTCAGCGCAATTCAGCTTATGAGCTGCAAGTCTGGGGAGTCGGCCTCGAACATGTCGCAAACTTTGAATTCATTCATTATCTTTTAATAGTAACTACGAGACGCAGACGTTCTCTTCCAAGACAGAGTGGCGAGTGCGCGCGATCTCAGCCACCAACCTCCATCTCCGCACCAACCACATCTACGTGTCCTCAGACGACATCAAGGAGACAGGCTTCACCTATATCCTACCCAAGAACGTGCTCAAGAAGTTTATTGTCATCTCCGATCTACGAACACAGGTCAGTTTTAAGCTTCGATTTCAAGGAGCAGCATGAAATTTGTCCAGTTTCGCGCAGGGTAACATTGCGTGGATGCGGTTAGACTGCGTAGCTACAAGCACAAAGGGAAAAGGGAGAGGGCGAGAAAGTGGACACTCACCTTACCGTTGTCTTTCCCTTTGCACTTGCTACAAATGCTGTAGGTTCTGGTGGATTTTAACCACATTGCAGTGTATTCCAACGTGCTATTTCGTCTATAAAAACACTCGTCACCGCCTGCGAGTGAACTATCTGATCCGGGTGAGGCTAAAACTGGTAGACATGTGTCGTTGCAAGACTCTGAGCATGACGAAACGCTTGCAACCCTCTGAATTAGCAGAAGCTAATAAAGGTCTTGAACTTCAAGACTATAAAAATTTTAGTCTTTGGAAACATCGTGTGAACAGGAATTATTGAGTGTATCTGCGTGACTGCGTGTGATCGGTGAAAGTTCCACCTTGCTGATAGTGATGGCTGAAATTGTTATCTTTTTGCTGCTCAAAACCAACACTAAATCAACAATGCGAAAGAGAACCCCTTGCACTTTGAAATTGGCGTTCGAGGTCTGGATCCTACTTAATTTCCACCCGTATTGCGTAACGTTTGCCCTGATTTGCGTGACATCATCATTGCACACCGTGATAGGCCCATTTCGACAGTCCCGCGAGAGAGAGGCCCATTCCGACAGTCCTATGAGAGAGGTTTACTCCTAATCCCCGAATAACTAAATGCCGATTAAGGAGGCTGCCTACAATTTTTTCTGCCCTCAACGCCCAGTCTTTGAATGCTTGCTGTTCACGCTCAAAAACCTGTACCAGTCTGAACTTTCACATGGTTACCCTGGAGGGTTTGAACTTTGTTGTAGTGTGCATTGTGTTGTGATCGGAGTTGCTATAGCAACGTTATAACCACACCCTTGTTTATAATACGCAGCCATCAGACGCGTTGCGCGACCTAAACTTTTCAAATGACACCCCTCGCACTAATCCCTGAGTAGCTAACATTAATCACAGCAAGTTTGGAGAGCATTCATTGGGCCGATTTTATGTTTTTCGAACGGACTTTTTCAGGCTCCAAAATGTCAAAGTTATTTATGGCGCAAAGATTTCCTTGAAAAAGAATGGCTAATATCTGCGGAATTAAAGATCCTTGCCGCCCGAATAATCTACAAACCCAAGGCAATGTACCAGCCAAATTTCACTTCTTGGAATGCTTCCGATTTTGTTTGGCATGTGTTCAAGCAACTGCAAAATTTGAGGAATTATATTATAAATCTTACGTTTGTTATAAAATTTACACTTTTCGCCTCTGACAAAAATCTCATATGATTTTTTTTTGATACTTCCGTAAATTAATCTTGAATATATACCAAAAATAACCCTCTAAGTCTCGAGTTCATTGAAGTATTTTAAGGCACCGAGAAAAA
>CM066919.1:6182830-6377830 GCA_033964015.1 Scolanthus callimorphus | reverse complement strand
CCCCTTTGCAAACACAGCTGATACGGAAGTCACCCCCTTGGGAATTCCGCAGCTGATCCGGATTGGTCTATGACTCGAATTACCCTGGACGATATTCTTGATCGACAAAGTCTGTTGATGGCATTTCTTATTTTAGATTTATTGTAGAGGTAGTATAGTATAAATAGAGAATAATACAGAGATATGGAATTTATCTTCGAGTGAGCGCCTTTTATTGGCCACGTGAGAAAACATCTGATTGGCTGATATTTTCACATGTAAAAATTATCGTATTTTCACATGTGAAAATATACGGTTTTTCTCAGTGGCAGAATTCCCTGTAAACCACTGAGGTTATATAATACAACGGTTTAGACATTTACGATGTTCACTTACGCTCTCATGCTCTTGATCGTAATACTGAATGAGGCCTACGGCATCAGCCGCTCTTGCTGTCGAACCTTTCCTTTTTCACAGGATGCTGTTTCATTATACTTTATAATCAAAAACTTTGCGACTCTGGCAGGCGTTTGACGTATAGTAGGCCTTAGATAATATATTATGAATTAAATTATCGACTCTAGAGGATCACGCCTCTCTCTTCTAAATCCTAGTTGAACCCCACCCCCCAATTAATACAACGTGGTCCGCTCGCGAAGTTAAAGCACTACCAACGCGACTGTAATTGTTACTACCATATAAGGATGTCCAAATACGATGCTCTCATGTCCACATAGGATGCTCTCATGTCAACATAGGATACTCTCATGTCCACATAGGATGCTCTCATGCCCACATAGGATGCTCTCATGTCCACATAGGATGCTCTCATGTCCACACATAGGATGCTCTCATGTCCACATAGGATGCTCTCATGTCAACATAGGATGCTCTCATGTCCACATAGGAGACTCTCATGTCCACATAGGATGCTCTCATGTCCACATAGGATGCTCTCATGTCAACATAGGATGCTCTCATGTCCACATAGGATGCTCTCATGTCCACATAGGATGCTCTCATGTCCACATAGGAGACTCTCATGTCCACATAGGAGACTCTCATGTCCACATAGGATGCTCTCATGTCCAAATAGGATGGTCTCATGTCCACATAGGATGCTCTCATGTCCGCATAGGAGGCTCTCATGTCCACATAGGATACTCTCATGTCCACATAGGAGACTCTCATGTCCACATAGGATGCTCTCATGTCCACATAGGATGCTCTCATGTCCACATAGGATGCTCTCATGTCCACATAGGAGACTCTCATGTCCACATAGGATGCTCTCATGTTCACATAGGAGACTCTCATGTCCACATAGGATGCTCTCATGTCCACATAGGATGCTCTCATGTCCACATAGGATGCTCTCATGTCCACATAGGAGACTCTCATGTCCACATAGGATGCTCTCATGTTCACATAGGAGGCTCTCATGTCCAAATACGCGATGCTCTCATGTCCACATAGGAGGCTCTCATGTCCACATAGGATGCTCTCATGTCCACATAGGAGACTCTCATGTCCACATAGGAGACTCTCATGTCCACATAGGATGCTCTCATGTCCAAATAGGATGGTCTCATGTCCACATAGGATGCTCTCATGTCCGCATAGGAGGCTCTCATGTCCACATAGGATACTCTCATGTCCACATAGGAGACTCTCATGTCCACATAGGATGCTCTCATGTCCACATAGGATGCTCTCATGTCCACATAGGATGCTCTCATGTCCACATAGGAGACTCTCATGTCCACATAGGATGCTCTCATGTTCACATAGGAGACTCTCATGTCCACATAGGATGCTCTCATGTCCACATAGGATGCTCTCATGTCCACATAGGATGCTCTCATGTCCACATAGGAGACTCTCATGTCCACATAGGATGCTCTCATGTTCACATAGGAGGCTCTCATGTCCAAATACGCGATGCTCTCATGTCCACATAGGAGGCTCTCATGTCCACATAGGATGCTCTCATGTCCACATAGGATGCTCTCATGTCCACATAGGATGCTCTCATGTCCACATAGGATGCTCTCATGTCCACACATAGGATGCTCTCATGTCCACATAGGATACTCTCATGTCCACATAGGATGCTCTCATGTCCACATAGGAGACTCTCATGTCCACATAGGATGCTCTCATGTCCACATAGGATGCTCTCATGTCAACATAGGATGCTCTCATGTCCACATAGGATGCTCTCATGTCCACACATAGGATGCTCTCATGTCCACATAGGATGCTCTCATGTCAACATAGGATGCTCTCATGTCCACATAGGAGACTCTCATGTCCACATAGGATGCTCTCATGTCCACATAGGATGCTCTCATGTCAACATAGGATGCTCTCATGTCCACATAGGATGCTCTCATGTCCACATAGGATGCTCTCATGTCCACATAGGAGACTCTCATGTCCACATAGGAGACTCTCATGTCCACATAGGATGCTCTCATGTCCAAATAGGATGCTCTCATGTCCACATAGGATGCTCTCATGTCCGCATACGAGGCTCTCATGTCCACATAGGATACTCTCATGTCCACATAGGAGACTCTCATGTCCACATAGGATGCTCTCATGTCCACATAGGATGCTCTCATGTCCACATAGGATGCTCTCATGTCCACATAGGAGACTGTCATGTCCACATAGGATGCTCTCATGTCCAAATACGCGATGCTCTCATGTCCACATAGGAGGCTCTCATGTCCACATAGGATGCTCTCATGTCCACATAGGATGCTCTCATGTCCACATAGGATGCTCTCATGTCCACATAGGATGCTCTCATGTCCACACATAGGTTGCTCTCATGTCCACATAGGATACTCTCATGTCCACATAGGATGCTCTCATGTAACATAGGATGTTCTCATGTCCACATAGAATGCTCTCATGTCCACATAGGATGCTCTCATGTCCACATAGGATGCTCTCATGTCCACATAGGATGCTCTCATGTCCACATAGGAGGCTCTCATGTCCACATAGGATGCTCTCATGTCCACATAGGAGGCTCTCATGTCCACATAGGATGCTCTCATGTCCACATAGGATGCTCTCATGTCCACATAGAATGCTCTCATGTCCACATAGGATGCTCTCATGTCCACATAGGAGACTCTCATGTCCACATAGGAGACTCTCATGTCCACATAGGAGACTCTCATGTCCACATAGGAGACTCTCATGTCCACATAGGATGCTCTCGTGTCCACATAGGAGGCTCTCGTGTCCACATAGGAGACTCTCATGTCCACATAGGAGGCTCTCATGTCCACATAGGATACTCTCATGTCCACATAGGATGCTCTCATGTCCACATAGGAGGCTCTCATGTCCACATAGGATACTCTCATGTCCACATAGGATGCTCTCATGTCCACATAGGATACTCTCATGACCACATAGGATGCTCTCATGTCCACATAGGATACTCTCATGTCCACATAGGATGCTCTCATGTCCGCATAGGAGGCTCTCATGTCCACATAGGATGCTCTCATGTCCACATAGTAGGCTCTCGTGTCCACATAGGAGGCTCTCATGTCCACATAGGATACTCTCATGTCCACATAGGATGCTCTCATGTCCACATAGGATACTCTCATGTCCACATAGGATGCTCTCATGTCCGCATAGGAGGCTCTCATGTCCACATAGGATACTCTCATGTCCACATAGGATGCTCTCATGTCCACATAGGATACTCTCATGTCCAAATAGGATGCTCTCATGTCCACATAGGATGCTCTCATGTCCACATAGGAGACTCTCATGTCCACATAGGATGCTCTCATGTCCACATAGGAGACTCTCATGTCCACATAGGATGCTCTCATGTCCACATAGGAGGCTCTCATGTCCACATAGGATGCTCTCATGTCCTCATAGGAGGCTCTCATGTCCACATAGGATGCTCTCATGTCCACATAGGAGGCTCTCATGTCCACATAGGATACTCTCATGTCCACATAGGATACTTTCATGTCCACATAGGATGCTCTCATGTCCGCATAGGAGGCTCTCGTGTCCACATAGGAGGCTCTTGTGTCCACATAGGATGCTCTCATGTCCACATAGGATGCTCTCATGTCAACATAGGATACTCTCATGTCCACATAGGATGCTCTCATGTCCAATGACGCGATGCTCTCATGTCCACATAGGAGGCTCTCATGTCCACATAGGAGGCTCTCATGTCCAAATACGAGGTTCATTTGTATTTATACACATTGCTTCGTTCTATTGTTGAACATGTATTCCAAATGATCTCGCGCACGTATCTGCAGCGGGCTGCCTGTGGTTTTAAATTTCGTCTCAGGGCCTTTGTCCGAGTAAAAAACAAACAAAATTGCGACCAAGAGTTCGGTTTTTTTTATCTACAGTCTAATTAATATAGGCATTAACGGTTTGAAAATTGTATTCGGCTGCAGTTATTTCTCGTTTGCTATCTTCCCTTCCATAATTAATTTTTTTTTTTTAAATAGCAGATAAAATGCGCAGAAACATAAACGTTTTAGGAGGTTTAATTGCGTAGAAAGACAATACCGCAGTAAAATAAACATCCAGTGGTGTACTAGAGCATGCGCAGCACGGCCGGCCAGTGCAGCGAGGACTGGGTGCAACTCCCAGCTGGGTGATTCTGTGGTTGTAGGAGTAAGATACAGCGAAAACTAGAGGAAGATATCAAAATGAGAGATACCGGTTTGTTTTTCATATGCTTGTTTCATAAGGCCAAAAGCCTTACAAATGAACATTTTGTAAATAATAAATACATCTTGAAGCTCTATACTCGCCGCTCTCGCAGTCAAAAGGAACTTGTACTGAATTACAGGGACGCTGCTCAACGTGCGCAAGAGGACGCGCAGAAATATTAAGGCAATTAGATTGAGATCCAAAGAACAGACAATAGAGCGACTTAAATATTAAGTGACACAAATATGCGTTATATCTCCTTACGTAAGGCGCTTTAGTAAATCGAATCCCTGATGTCTTCTTTTTTTCTTTTTCAAGCAAAACTACCAATCCAGTTTAATGTAAATTGGTAGTTTGCGAAAAGGAAATTTAGAGTGCCAGGCCTACAAAAATTTGCAATGCGTGCAGATTACGATAATGGTGATTAGAGAACCGTTTTCGGGCAACTCAAGTGAGACGCATCTCTGAATGGTTTTAGTTAAGAACGCAACCGAAACTTATACATTGTACAACTCTATATTAATGATCATACCAGCGCTGTCTACAGTGCACAGAACTTACATGTAACTCCATAACGCATATAGTAAGGCGTCTTAGAAAAAAAGCCCTCAGATGAGATAAGTGACCAGGAAGAGTGAATTAGGTAGGAGGTTATAGCGTCTAGAACGTGGAGCGGCAAGCTCTCGATGGAGACTGGGAAATTTCCCATTATTCAGAGTGAGATTTACTTCTCGTCTCCGCTTGATAGCCCTAGAAGACAAGAACACCAAGAGGACATTAAACACTATTTCAGCTTGCATAAATCTAGTGAGATTTTGTTTTGATTTTAGCGCGTTTCGAATTGATGAATATTTTTTATATGGGGTGTTCGTTAATGAGATCTCATCAGTCTGATAAACCTCTCACTCATTGTCTCTTGTGAAAATATTCACACAGCTTTAACTTTATCAAATCTTAACAAAATCATATCAGATTTACACAAGAAATAATGCTTTACCTGCACGACAGTTTGACATAAACCTTTTTTTTTATTTTAGGCGTTTTTTTAAAATTCAGCATTTTCCGGCTTTTTGGGCCAAATAATCAGCTGTCTCAATTTTATAAGTATCAAAACAAATCTTACATAATTAAAAAGAGTATGAAAAGTTTGACACAATATCTAAATATAGGCTTGATCAGATGGTTATTGACCGAATTACAGTGGTTTGAATTTTTTAGGGAACTCGACAAAATTCAGCCAGGAGTGTCAGGCGTTCCGTGCAAAATGTCTGGAAGTCTATGCGTTCTTCTAATCTTCTAACTTTTTCAACTTGTATATCGGTCAGCATTGATATCCAATCAACACTAGAATTCAATCATTTTGACGTCTCAAGCGTGGTACAAAAGAATATTGTTATTGGAAATCTTTTAAACCATGTTTCAATTTATCATATATTCGGCGAGAAAAAAAAAACTAAGAATAAACATTTCATTTCGCCAGGAATGCCTGACACTTCTGGCTTAATTTTAGTCGAGTTCCCTAAAAGTTTCAAACCACCGTAATTCGGTCAATAACCATCTGATCAAGCCTATATTTAGATATTGTGTCAAACTTTTGATACTCTTTTTAGTTATGTAAGATTTGTTATGATATTTATAAAATTCAGAGACTTGATTTTTTAGCCCAAAAAGCCGGAAAATGCTGAATTTTAGAAAACGCGTAAAATAAAAAAAAGGTTTATGTTAAACTGTCGTGCAGGTAAAGTATTATTTCTTGTGTAAATCTGATATGATTTCTGTGAGATTTCGTTTTGAGTTTAGCGCGTTTCGGATTTATGAATATTTTTTATATGGCTTTTCGTTAATTAGATCTCATCAGGCCTGCTAAACCTCTCACTCATTGTCTCTTGTGAAAATATTCACACAGCTATAATTTTATCAAATCTTAACTAAATCATATCAGATTTACACAAGAATAATGCTTTACCTGCACGACAGTTTGACATAAACCTTTTATGTTTTACGCGTTTTCTAACATTCAGCATTTTCCAGCTTTTTGGGCCAACTGTCAATTTTACAAGCGGCGCTTCCGCTATTAACATGCAAAGTTTGGCGCCTTTAGTCAAAAGTGCGCAATTTTTTCGCTAATTTCCGCCGGACTATATGAAAAACAAACCGGTATCTCTCATTTTGATATCTTCTCTTTTTTCCTCATGCCTATCTTCCTCTGGTTTTCGCTGTATCTTACTTCTGCAACCACAGATCACCCAGCTGGGAGTTGCACCCAGTCCTCGCTGCACTGGCAGTGCTGCGCATGCTCTGGTACACCACTGGATGTTCATTTTACTGCGGGAGTGTCTTTACGCAATTAGAACTCCTAAAACGTTTATGTTTCTGCGCATTTTATCTGCTATTTTGCCTTTTATCAGCTATGTACAGACCGTGTAAAAATTATATGGACGGGAGAGCGAATTAGAAATCTGCAGCCGAATACAATTTTCAAAGGAAATAAATCACCAAATGTTATTTCCGCTTTGCCTCGCAGAATATACTCTAATCTGCATCTGATGTTCTGTCTCCTACTACTACATGATTGGTTCAGATTACTTGATTGACGCAAAGAATAAACAAAGCCATTTCTGTGTTTTCAAAGCGCAGCGTATAAAAACGACGAAATGTCAAGTTTCGAATTCTCTCATGCTCAATCGCTGAATATTAATCAAATTAATGCGCATAAAAACTGTGGGAGCCTTAATTTTATGAAGGCAGATTCGAGACAAAAATCCGTAATCGTCACTTGCCCATCTCGCCGTGTTGTGAAGTCATCTCGTCGTGTCATCATTGATTGGCCTGTCCAATGGACTCGTCGACTTCCCAGGTTCGTCCCGCCGTTCTCTGAGCGTGACTCGTCGTGTTCCAAGTTCGTCCCGCTGTTCTCAGAGTTCGACTCGTCGTGTTCCGAGTTCGTCCCTCCGCGTTCTCCGAGTTCGACTCGTCGTGCTCCGAGTTCGTCCCACCGTTCTCCGAGTTCGACTCCTCGACTTGCAAGCTCGTACCCCGATCTCTGAGTTCGACTCGTCGTGTTTTCAGTTCGGTCCATCGCCTGTCCATTCGTCTCGCTGCGTTCCACTTCGAACCGTTGCTTGCTGACCACGCTTTCGTCTCGTCGTGTTCCGAGATCGTCTCGCCGACAAAACATTCCTACCCCCACCCCACTGGATCAATATTTCCAGTCCCATAAGTCACCACGGCCCAACACGAATACGCGGGAAATCAATATGGCGAGGAGCATCTTGAGAGATGTTGAAAAGGGATATTTTCCACCTAAAAAAGACGAAAGGTTTGGGCACGCGGGAAATGACATGATTTATTTTTCTGACATGAACCTCTAGATTGCTACCGCTCTCGTAGTCAATGTAGGGAAAGTAGGTGTTGATAGATAGATAAATAGTTTTTAATAATACACAGCTCTTTGGAAGAGCATATTTTTACATTGTAATTTTATGAAACGATTCTGTGTTGAAATAAAGTTTGATTGTTGTACTAGTAGAAGGAGTAGCAGACGAGGAAGTATTGCCAATTATATCATGCTCTCTTATTACAATCACTGGTATACATTTATTGTATATCTTGTAAAGTGAAATAAAGATTGCTTGATTGATTGATAAGCTGGTCGGCACTCTGAGGAAAAATAGAAAAAAAAACATGAGATATTGGCTTGATAATCGAGTTATTGATTGAGTTTGAGTTAAGTGTGAGGCCTTGAAAAATATGGGAACGATCTTAAAGAAAACTGTTTTGGGCTCATCCCAAATTAGATAAGTTGTTTATCCATGCCAACTTTGACACTGCTCGTCGCCATTTTGTTGTGGCTCGGCACAGGAAACCCAACCGAAGAGATCAGAGATTGGTACTTAGGGAACTATCGACGAGTAGATCTGGCACTCGATGAGACGAAAGCGTGCCAGCAAAACCACCAAAACGAGAACTACTCAGACAGCGATCGATCCCGAGAAATGACGAGACGAACTCGGAGCACGACGAGTCGATATCGGATACGGCGGGACAACTTGCACTTGACGAGTCGAGAGTGGACAGTAACCGTCGAGATGAACTCGGACAACGACTATTCGAAGCCGAGAAACGACGTGGCGAACTCGGAACACGACGACTGTCGAACTCGGAGAAAGGTGGGACGAACTTGGAAGTCGACGAGTCGAATTCGGAGAACGGCGGGACGAACTCGAAACACGACGAATCGAACTCGGAGAACAGCGGGACGAACCCTGGAAGTCGACGAGTCGACCGGACAGGCCAATCAATGATGACACGACGAGATGACCTCACAACACGACGAGTTGAATGGGAAAGTGCCGATTACGGATTTTTGTCTCGAATCTGCCTTCATATAATTTGACCATTTCAGCTTCAAAATCGAGGCTCCTACTGTATTTATGCAGCGTTAATGCCTATTAATTAGCGCGAGAGTAGATCTCGAGAAATAAAAAACGTACTCTTGGTCACAGTTTTCAGTTTTCTTTTACTCGGCCAAAGGGCCTGAGACGAAATTTTAATACCACAGGCAGCCCGCTGCGGATAGTGAACCTGCGCGAGAAAACTTAATCACAATTACAGCTTCTCTTGATTACAGCGAAGACAGCGTGAGTACGTTTGATCTCTTGTGATTGGTTGTCCCTGTGAAATCAGGAGCTAAAAAGTGAAACAAACTTTGTCGAAACACCGACCTAAAATAGAGGATTTCAGATGACTGTCGTGAGTATTCGCAATTACTTTGTAATTACTCCTATAGGTTTTATTCAGAATTGGTGTAATTACTTTGCGATTGGTTTCACTACAGCCGTATGAAAACCGCTCTAAAGTCATTTCAATATTGCAGTAAAGCAACTGACTTACGACGAAATGCAACAGTACAAACAATACAAAGTACAAACAACTGTGATGCGCGATTCGTCAAGTGGTTCATCATTTTATTATACTTGGAAAAGTACGTCAGTAAATATGGAAATTATGCAAGCAGTAGATGCTAGCATGAAGGTGGCACAGATACTGGAAGTTTGAAGAGCTGGATTTTGTAGCGTCTGATGAGCCTGTAAGAGAAACAAAAAACACGTTATGTGATCGGAATTGGCACGAAAAAGAAATTTGAAACTTGGACGGCACTGGTTTTACAATTACCAAGGAGGTGTGCGCGCGCTACGAATAGAGCGACAAATAGGAATACGCTTGGCAAAACGGGAGGCTATTGGTATTGGCTGATGTTGACCAAGAATTTCAAGAATTTTTTCGGTCAGAAAAATTGATACATCAAATCATTTATTTCCTTGTGTGCTCTTGGTTGGAGAAGTCAAAGAAAACTATGGTCACAATGTCATTCATTTATCAAAGTTTAACAAAGACCTGTACGCGTCGCAATTTGATTGATGTGACGCTCTTAAAAAGGAGCCAATGATAGGAAGAGACGTCAAAACACGCGTTACACCCTGTCGAGGACCTAAAACTCCAGGGTGAGGGTCTTAGGCCTGGTTTAGAGCAGATTTCGTATGACTGTGAAAAGTACCGTGACACGGCGCGGCACTGTCGCGCGGTGGCGGCACGGAACCTGGCCTGCTGTAGATACCGAACGAAATCACGTAGTCGCGGCACGGTCCCGGCGCGGTACAAGTCTTTCTCGGCGCTTTACACAGTCATACGAAATCTGCTCTATACAAGAACGCAAGCGCAGTATAAGGCAGGCAAGTATAAGTATAAGGCAAGTACATAAATCACAGCGACGCAAGCGCAAGCTTAAAATTAACACTAAACATTTACTCGCGCTTGCGTTCGCTTGACTTACACTTGACGCAAGGTAGCTTAAAGCTACGGCTAAACTAGGACACGTGTAGCGCGCAACATTTGTGTCCTGCATGTTTCCCCGAGTGGCTAAACTAGAAACATCACACGCGTGTGTCTCGGACACATCAAATTTTTCTTGTCTTGTGAAGAAACATTTCTGTGTGTCCTGGCTACAAAATGTGTTGCGCGCAACAATGAAGGAAACAAGAAGGAAACATGAAGGAAAAATGTGTCCGGCTTTGTTGCGCGCTAGCCAGGACTTTACACTTGATGCAAGCACAAGCGCATAGGAACCCAACGTCTCGATTTCCTTGCGCTTACGTCTGCATTTGCGTTCGTCTGTAGACCAGAGAGCAACCATGGTGGCTAAATCACAGAAATAATATCCAAGGGTTTGAATTTCAAAAATTTAAAATAGATTCTTCTCCTAAAGTGCATGTGGCTAGATGGAAGGGCCCTTGCAAATCATTATCAGACAAGTTTACTTACCATGGTAAGAATGCCTTGAACAGGATGATAATGAATACATATGATATCTTGAGGATTGCCGCGGTGCAGATAAGTCTAAAGTACATTCGATACAGCGCCATTTCCGCCACGTCAGGGGGAGGGACGTCGCCCTCCAGAAACAGATTTATAATAAAGTGGATCACGCACAAGCTTCCCCGGATGTATCCCTCCTCCATGGTGTTAAGGTCTCTTGAGCAAGGGAAGTGAGATAGTCAATTGTGATTTGGTTATCTTCCCATGATGTCTGATACCGTTCACAAAGCTCGCGATGACAACTTGGTAGATATCAGGAGTTGCTGGGGAGAGAAGATTAGCAATTTTTACCCTTGGCCATGAAATGTTTGAAGGTCTGTCTATACCACCAAGTTCCTATTTGTCTGTCCGGAATTTCCCGAAATCCTTGCATTTTCTAGTTAAAGTTTATGGTCAATATTTGATGAAAAGAAAACATGCAAAAAGATACCGGATCACCACGATTTCGACAGCTTGAAAACTGTCGAAGACGCGATATTGTGTAATGTACTCGTGAGCGCTGCAAAAAAGGCGTAACCAGCAAAATTCTTTTTTTTTTACATTTCGCGTACATTTTTGCAACTTTCATCTTTTGTTTTTGTTTTCTATTTCTTCTTCCAATGATTTTCCTAAAATTTGCACGTTTTGTTTTTGGGAGCTTTCGATAATTTTCTTATTTCACGAACATCTTAAAGTTTTCCCTCATCTTACCTGGAAAATCGTGAGTCTTGATGATAGCAAATACGCCGATGACACCCAACAGAGCCACAAAATAGCTGTGATCGTCTTCATGATTAGAAATATTTTCAACACGCCTCAAAAGTAAATTTTTGGACAGAGAAACTCAAAGAAACCATCCGGAGTGGTACGACGAGATCCGAAGTACGAGTTCCGTTGCTATTGGCAACCGGCTATCAGCATTGATTACGTGGATATTCTCTGATGGAATTGTTGCGCGCGCCGTGAGAGCACAAGCAAGAGCGCTGTGGCCATTCTCGAACCCAGAGCTCCCCGGCTCGTCGCCTCGCAGGGGAGGCTCTGGTGACATCCATTTGAGGGCCTTCGCTGATTGGCTGAAATGGCGCGCACGTACATAAAAGTAACTTAATCTCGATGTCGCTTTATAAAACGTCTGTCGAAATAACACTGGCATTAGTTTCCTAGACGTTTGTTGAACCTCTTCGACTTGAACGCTCTAAAAGTAATTGTGATGCATAAAACCACCATTTTCTTTTGAGCATGCGTCGGTTGTTGTCACCAGAGCCTCCCCCGCGAGGTGACGAGCCAGTGAGCCCTGGGTACGAGAATGCGCTATGGCTCGTTCAAACGCTGCGATCTCAAATGCGATTTCAGTAGGCTACCTAATTTTGAGACACGGGCATCCCAATCACATTTTGTATAGAGGTAAATAATTTCTAGGTTTTTTTTAAATAAAGAGCGATAAACAGTAACAATACTTTGATTGAGTGTCTTCCTTTTTCTTCTGCGTCATTTCGCGCGAACGGCAGTACGAAGCTTGTGCGAAGTATCTGCATACATACAGCTCGCGAGAAAACGACACAAATAAAAATAGAAGACAGCCAAAGTAATAGCTACTTTTTGTCCCTCTTTATTAAAAAAAACCTTTATTATTTTACTATATCCAAAGAATTTGATTGGGTAATCTTGTAGGTTAGATAGATAGATAGTTTATTTAACAAAATCTTTGCACCCAAAGGTTGAATTATGATATCATTTACAAATTATTTAATTAATAAAAGCTGAAAAGGTAATTATTTACAAAAAGTTGCGGGTAAAGGGCCATTCTCGTACCCAGAGCTCACCGGCTCGTCACTTCGCGGGGAGGCTCTGGTGACAGCCACTGACGCATGCGCGAGATTTAATACAGAGCCGTTGAGAGAAAGATCTTTCTGCGCATGCACCAACGTTCAAAACCAGCCAATCAGCAAAGGTCTTCAAATGGATGTCACCAAAGCCTCCCCTGCGAGCAGACGAGCCGGGGAGCTCTGGGTACGAGAATGGTAAAGGGCGTGCCACGATTACTAACTGAAAGAAAATAATTCTAATAATAAATTAGACAACGAATAAGAAATGTAGATTTATTGAAAATTTTGATTTAATTATTGAACAGGAATGGATAAGATGTATAACCGAAATGTCCCACATGGATCTGATTGTGAATGTTCTGACCTATAAAAACTTTGGGCGAACTGTTAACTATAGGGATAAGGCTGATTGTTCACTACTCATACAAGGGGCGTCCTTAAAATGGTCTGGTGACCGGGCGTACTCTCACCGCTATAGGTCACTGAGTCGCTACCGGACAATTACTGAGTTCCCTCCGGGATAGCGGCTGTCAGGGCACAAATCTCTGGCGTGGACGTAAGAACCGTACGGTCGCCATACGATGCTTCAGCTCTCGGGGAGATGTCTGGATGTATGGTCTCGTTTTTTTTTTACCGAAGTGAAGTCAAAACAATTTAATAAAGGTAGCAGATCAGCCATTTACGTGATTCTGAGGAAGCAGGACTTTGATAAGACACAAGGGCATAAATACCCCGTGACCAGCCGCTCTCTTCCGCTCAAAATTGAGCCAACAAAGCACTTGCCTTGTGAGAATTTAAGGAAATTTCGCCATGTCAAGGCAGTCTCCTGACTTAAAAATCGGCATTTAATTTTTACAACCTGTTACTCAGAGCATATTTTTTTTCGAGCACTTTTTGCAGCCGCTTGTACAAAATTTCAGTTCCCAGCAAACTAAGAAGGGGCTACGGAACAAATCATTTTTGTGCACCTAGATATTTGGCTGAAAACTGCCGTTGTTTGCTCCTGTCTTTAACGAAATTGTTATGAGCTTTTGTTAGAAAAGCACTATCGATCTTTTAGTTCATCAAAAAATATTGATTTTTTCCCAAAACCTTCGGCACTCAAGCCAAGGTAACCGCCATCCACAGGGAGATCGATGGCTGTTATAAACGAGCATCCTCACTACACAAGAAGCAAATGCCCGCAGCGACTTCTGATGGTTCGCCAAGACGGTTGAGCATGTGGTATGGCCCCCAGATGGCTCCCATTTGGCCCTGTCTCCTCCTGTGGCCTTGACAATCTACAAAAAGACAGTAAGATGGTGTTACAACACGTTCCTCGGAAAAATGTCCCTCACCCTTGTACGTCACAGGAAACTTCTGCAGAAACCGCATTCATGGGAAAAGCTGAACATGCTTACTTCTGTTAACTAGATCAGTTTCAAAACCTTTCAAAATAAAAGAAGGTTTCACTGCTCTCGATAAGCACTCAGCTTTCAGCGGCATAGCCAGGAATTTTTGAAGGGGGGGGGGGCGGATAGTGAAAACATGGGACGAAAATGCTCAAATTTTCTCCAGCAAATACAGTAAATGTATGCGAAAATTTCCGAGAAATGGGGAGGGGGGGGGGGCTGGACCCCCCTGGACCCGCCTTCTAGACTTTGTTCCGTTGTTCCGCTTTTTATTAATTGGCTTTTTTTTGTAACCGTCCGCTTTTTTCTTCACTTTGCCCTAAGGAAAAACATAGAGGACGGCTTTGGGCAAGTCTAAGTTTCTTCAGTCAACAATCTTAGGGGAGGGGTGAGATGCTAATTAGTGAAGTTAGTCTATAGTTAGTCTGACAAAAGAAGCATCTCTTCAAGTAACAAACCTGAGACGCCTCCCTTTGTCCCCCTTTGCCTATCAGAGCTCCAGGTGAAAGGCCGGAAATTAACGTCATAAGCAAGCTACTCGGCACAGGATAAATTGAAAAAGTCCGTCCCACTCCCAAGGATCTTCTACTGTGACTAACCTGGGGGTGTAAGTCCATGCTGGTGATACTGAGTTTACCCTGATGTGTTCTGGGGCGAGGTCCACAGCCATGCACTTGGTCAGGGTCAGTATAGCGCCTTTGCTACAAGAATACGTCCAGCGTCCGGGTTTAGGGCGACGTGCAGCTGTACTTGCTACGTTCACTATTGCGCATGTGCGGTCATGAGAGGCTGGGAGAGAACCGTTTGCTAACATGAAGGTGGTGTTACACAGGAAAACTCGCAACAAAAACTTTCCACGATAGGTATTTAAACCTAATTCAGAAAAGGTTGCTTTGGTTATTGGTCTTCGAATGCCTTTGTTTCGTGGTCACTGAAGCAAAGAATTCCTTTGTTTCGCGCTATAATTGAAAGACCAAAGACCAATGACCAAAGCAACCTTTCTGAATTAGGTGTAAATATCCACTGTTTGATAGGTCCTTTATTGGAATCAACTGCAGCTTTACTTGTATGCGGTTCTGCAAATACTTCACCCGTATTCACATTGTTTTGAGGCTTCTTTTTTTGGTTGAAGCTTTTTTGGGAGCTCTACCACAGGAACCCCACACAAATGAGAATTCGCAGGAATTCCCATACAACCATGCACATGTGATCCACAAAGCAACCCAATATTTCTGCCGTGCTCTAAATCAGAAACAAAGAAAATCTGTGGGAAGGCTAGCTGTTTCACTGTAAACAACTTTTCGTGCAACAACATATCATGGAAATTTTTGCTGCGAGTTGTCCCTGTAACACCACCTGAATGGATGTATGTATGGTTAAAAATTTCCAGCAAAAAATTGCCGCAAATGGTCTTCGCTTACCACATTGCTTCATGTAAGGGTAAGAGGCCTGGGCCATGTTGGAATACCCTTCAACATTTACTGACATTGTGTTTGTCCAGTCATCAGTACATGCTGTTAGACCTGCAGAGCAAGAAAAACACATCCTTTGATTTTTACTGTTCTTTGGAGTTTTGATAAGAATGATATTATGGTATATATGCTGTTATCAAAAGCTTCTATGCGAAAATGCAAGAACAAAATAGCTGATTTGAAATTTCACTGTCAAATATTATTTCATTTCAACATTGAGTGATTCCAGAAAAATCCCCCCCCCCCCCCCCCCACACACACACACTCCCTCCCTCCCACGGAAGATTGTTGAAAAGTGACCCACCCCTCTGGAATTTTCAAAGGAACAACTACAGTATTTGTATGGAAAAATATCAGGTAAATTGACTGCCTACCCCTCTGAATTTCCAATCCCTTCCATGGGGGATGGATATTTTCTGGAACCACACACATTCAGGAAAGTTTCTCACTCAAACTTAGTGGGGACTTCAAAATCTTCATTTTGTATACCCAGAAAAGGTTGCAGTCACGACAGTCTGTTATAGCCCAAGATGCATAATGGTAGCAAATAGGTAAGCAGAATCATAAGCACTGGATAATAGGACAAATAAACCATCATCTTACTATCACCCCACAATATACATCACAATACATCACTTGCAACAAATTCACAATTTTTGTTCTTTTTAGTTTCTCTCTTGATGCACCACAGGCTACAACAGTTATGACCATGCAACCTTTTCTGAAACCAGTTTCCTTTCTTGTACCCTTATGCCTGTTGCCATGGTTACCTTTTGCACCAAAGTAGGCAGCATTATTGACTAAAACATGAATTAATCCATCATTTGCAGCAGCTACCTGCTCGACTGCATGTAGACACTTGCTCTTATCTCTGACATCAACAGAGTAAAACGTTACTGATAAACCTGTAAATATGAAAAACAAAAATTATTTAATATTACTTGTGAAATAAATCAACATCATATGGGACCTGGTGATAATGTTCATGTTTTCTGTAAACTCAGCCCCCCCCCCCCCCCCCCCACCCCCGCCCCCACCCCCCACACACACACACTTCATAATCTTCCACACATTAGATTTTTATCTCCATGGATCATTCTGAAATTTACACAGTACATATGATGTATAGGTTCAGGGACGTCAACCTCATAGGACTTTAAAAATCTGGAGACTCAAGTGTATTAAGGCATGGGTCAGCTCAGAAAATCGACAAAATTACACAATTTCAAATATCTTTGCTAATCATTAATGATGGAGCATGAACTTTTCAGGATAGTTAACAGGCATCGAGTGAAATGTTTTAGTATGGAATTTGGAATTTGGAACTGGTCACGTGGCCAGTCATGTGACATTTTCATGTTTCAAAGTTCAAAATTTCTCCGGTGGTGAGTTTCACTCCTTATGGAAAAGTTGATAACTAATAATATTTCTGTTTTGGGGTTCTATATAGTGGTGTCTTAGCTGGTGGAAAAAATTTGCTCCTTTAAGTTGTTTTAAGGGGCTGATATGTTGATTGGGTCACATGACCTGATTCCGACCCTTATATCTCGTTAACGGTAAATGATAGCTCAGCAGCCAAGACAGTAGGATGTTTCTATTCCTGAGGCCTATCCATTTTCACCATAATTGTATAGCTAGATGTTTTCTTCATCACCGGAAAAGCAATTTACTGTTTAGTCACGTGACATGGCTTGTGACGTCACTCCGTACTAAAAATGACACCAAAATTTTAAGTTCGTCGAGTTTTATCACTGTACCAAAAATTAGCCTGCCTTAAAAAGATTAAAGCAATTTAAGGCGCATTTTACGTTTTGGGGGACTAGCCCCAGCCCATTTAGAATCCCAGGCCTTATAACGTACTTGAGGAACACCTTGAAATTGCAATTCCAGGAGAAATACAGTAAATGTATGCCATTCATCTTGAATTTTTACTGGTAGACAAAGTGAACAATCTTGAGACTCCTGGTGAAACCGGGAGAGTTGACGTCCCTGGGTTCGGAAAAAAAACCCTCATATCATAAAGCTGAAAACAACTAGCATTATCGACAAGAAACAACCAGTACTACGGTGCCTGGTATTAACATATCTCAAGAGGTGCCATTGGTGCCTAAATAAAAAAATTCTAGTCACAAAATAATGAAGTTTGGTCACCATGATAATAGAAATCTGGTCCCCAAAAGTATGTGTAGGGGCCGGAATGGGTGGGGGCCTTCTGCTCCCAGCAGCTCCCCCCCTCTCTGTGTGGGGCCATTGAGAGGTGGTGTATTGCTACAGTATGTCTCCAAGGTTTTGTCAGAGTCATGTTATGCACTAAAGCAGTTATATGTAAGTCTAGTATTTTTCGTGTTTGCTTGCCGCAGGGTTCCCGTTAACTACATAAACATACAATTTTTCTGCACGCGCGATTCTCGTCGTTGAGCTCGAAGTAGAACGAAAAAAATGCAAAGAACAGCGCATCTGGTTCAATATTTGTCTCCACAGCAGAAGAACAAGACTGCAGAAAATATGTACATTTACCTGAAGCCCGTAATCTTGCCTCGACTTCCCGTCCACCCTCCTCGTTGATATCAAAGATGGCCACTGTGCCCCCTTCACTCGCCAGTCGTTCAACAGTAGCTAGCCCGATACCAGAAGCACCGCCAGTTACAATAGCAACTCGACCCTGGAATCTACTGCCAGTCTGTTTGGGAACAAACTTAGTTGCCATAATAAACGGCAAAATAAGAGTGTAGTAGTTGTAGTGGGCAGCAGGGGGACGTTCGTAATGTTACAGGCTGCCCGCAACACAGGTAGCCCAAGCACAGTATATGTCACCACAGGTTTCCCAGGTCTTTGTGTACATAGTTTCTGCTGGTGAATATCGGAATATTCGGGGAATATATATTCGCCACGATGAAACGTTCTGTTTTCCGATAGTGGACATTCATCCTTTATTGAGTAAATGAGCCTCTATCCTTACTCAGAATTTCCTACAACCTTTTTAGTCCAATAATTTCCTTTGCCAGTGGCAAGAAGTCAAGATGTTTCACTCCTGTTAGTCTCCTGGCAAGTGCCATATTATATTCTCAGTTTATTGGACGTCAACCCCAGGATTTCCCCAATAATTTCATTAAATCCTCCCGAGAGAAATACGGTAAATGTCATTCCCAGGAAAGAAGAGCAATCACAAGACAACCACCAGATCAACAAGGAGAAAGGAGAAATTACCTCAAGTGCTGGAGGAATATTTCTCTCAAAAACCATGCTATCTGGCTATCGGTATTTCCACATCTCCTCTATGCATGCTGATGTCTACGAGCTTCGGGACAGACCTGCGTGCTGGATGTAACACTAGAACTCTTGCAGGCCAACATAATGGACTGCAGTCGAATATAAGCAGCCGCGTACTACAGTTAGAACGTGCGAAGTTTTCAGCGATGCTTAGAAGATGCGCGCGATGCTCATGTCAGTTCATGGCAGCAGTTATTTAAAGCAATTGGCCGCCTACTTAATATTTCCTTTGTTTACTTTTAAGGGAAAAAAAGGGACCATATATCCAGACATCTCCCCGAGAGCTGAAGCGTCGTACGGCGACCACGTCCACGCCAGTGCCCTGACAGCCGCTATCTCGAAGGGAACTCAGGGAACTCAGCCCCTTAGCGACTCAGACCCCGTCCACACTACATCGTTTTCAAACGAAAACGATACTTTTTACTCCGTTTTCAAAAAGATTTGCGTCTACACTTATCGTTTTCGTATTGTTTTCGCCGTTTTCGGTGATCGTTTTCGGCGTTGTAGTGTGGACGATAACCGTATCCGGAGCAAAAAGTATCCGTTTTCGTTTGAAAACGGTGTAGTGTGGACGGGGTCTCAGTGACCTAGCGGCGAGAGTACGCCCGACCACCAGACCATTAAGGGCGCCCCTTGTATGAGTAGAGTGAACAGTCAGTTCGCGCAAAGTATTATAGGTCAGAACATTCACAATGAGAATCCATGTGGGACACTCGCTATTTCTTCGTTAAAAGTGCTCACAATATAGTTGGAATTTTTACTCCTCGTTCAATTCGACAATCATTTCGTTCTTGTTATAGTTGTATTTGGCATAGACCTCGTGTGGTGCGCAGTGCCAAATTTCTATTTGCGCATGTGCAAAAACATTAACACAGGCATCCCGCTTAATAATTTGACCCGGCAAGATACAAGGCGTCCTTTTCGAACAGCCAGCTTAGCGCACTCGGCGTCGGCGAAGGCGAGTGCGACAGCACGAGATATGTATCGAGGGGCGCTTTCCATTTGACAAAAATCCTGGATCGAATTTTCGGTTAGAAGTCAAATGGATAGCGCCAAACCCGGGAAAAAATTTCGGAAATTTGGGACAAACCTTTTGAGCTTACCCGGCCAGAACCCGGAATTTTCGAAACTTTCGGGAAATCGCTTTCCATTTGACATCATTCCCGGTTATTTCCCCGAAAAGACGCTTTCCATTTGATTTCCAACCGTTTATTGCCGAAATTTATGGTAAATGGAAAGCATCCCAGCCTATTTCGATTCCCAGTGGAGACTTTCCATTTGACCACAGGAATTCCCGGAAACTCGAACCAGAAGTTTTTGCCAAATGGAAAGCGCCCCAGGGCGCCTCGATTTCGTGCGCGCCTGGAATCTGTCTCGTAACAAACAGAGCCGGGCTACGCAGGCTATTTTCGAATCCCTCTGCCCTCAAGTTGAGGCATCCGCCGTCAGCGGGAAGTAGATAAACGATGCATCCAATCAGGGAGTAGCGCACTCTGAAGTGAGGGGCGAGGCTTATAAAGGAGTATCACAAAACAAGTGTGTTTGACCATGGAAGGTGGGAGGCAGAAAATAGACCATGTGAAAAAAACACCGCAAGGAACGTTCTTTGGCTCGTTTCCATGCCTGGATTTGCCCGCACGGTGTAACTTGAGAAGGCCAATTAGGCGTCCCGACATATACAATAGCCCTTGTCAGCCAGTTGTCTGTTGAATGGGCGTGTCATTCGGGGTCTGGCGTATTTGTAGTAGTTGGACTCAGCAGTTTGCGGGGACGGGACGTGAATCATAGCAGTGGAAATTCGCAATGGTGAGTAAATTTCTATTATCAAGCGCGCAACTGTGGCTGCTGCTTGATTTGGCGATCAGCGTACTAGCTGTTCAGCTGGATTCTGTTCGGCATTTGGGTCACGCTCTTCACTGTTTACATAACTAAAACTTGATAAAGTAAAGTACATCCACAACTCTTAGAAAATACGCTATAAAACTAGTAGCAATTCCAGCCTCCTAAAAATCATTTTCTACAGTTTTAAAGAGCTGATGAAACTCAGTGTGTAGTAAAAGATTCACTTTGCAAGCTAGGAATGCCATTAGACAAGACCGTGGGAAAATCGAGAACAAAACTTTAATTCATTCTATCGAAGCTATTAAAGTAGACATTTTGCCTTCTGGATCTGTTAAAACTCCAATACTTTAATTCCAGTGATGTTAAATGGCTTCTTTCTGATGAAATCCTTTTCTTTTCTTTTTCTGTTAGCTGATTTCGGAGAGATATTTTATCGTACGATTTGGTGACTTCGACGCCATTGTATTTACGCAAGCTATTGACATTACTGTAAAAGTTTCCAAATGGTATCCCATCTTCGAAGAAACGCGCGGTTTAAACATTTAGGCCTTTTAATCTGTAACTTAAATTGTAAGCTTTGATATGTCTGTGCGCAAGTTTTCGCTGAACTTTGGTTTTCGCGGTGCCCTCTGCGAGCACACCTGGTCCGATAAAATCTCACTAGCAGAGAGAAAATGGACAAAAATAAACAACATTCTGTTGATGCCACTAGTTTCAGACAGATGTTTGGGAAAAACTTAGATGGTGTTTATTTTCTTAATTAACTTAAGTTTTTATCTCGTTTTTGTTTCTAGTTTTGAGGATAAATTCTCATGCCGTAACGTACACAAGTTATTTCGTTAGATTTCGCTAGGTTTCATTCTTCCCTCTGTAGTGAATTTGCCACGAAAGCCTGCTGCCGCAAGCATCGTGCCAGAGCAATGGCGGAGCCTTCGAAGGGTTCCATGGAATCGATCCCTCTTGAGTACCAAAACAATGAGGACTTTTATTTCGATTTTATTGTGATATAAGACCACCCACGGCCAAGCTCTGCATATTATTGCCCGTATCAGTCTTCCTTTGTAAAATCCTGGACCGCCACTACTACCCTGCTATAGCAGAGGGTTTTTTTCTGTCAGTCTTTATCACGCGAACAACTTAATGCTAGCTAATAAAAGACAGAAAAGAACCTCTGCTACAGGGTAGCCACTGCAGAGTACGGTCCGACTCTTAAATAACTTCACTATAAAAATAGAAAGTTTTCGAAGAATAAAGTGACTTACTTTCAGAAAGAAAAGTTCGACAGAAAAATTCGACTTAAGACCGACCTATATGCGGTGTCTAGGGAAAGTCGGCAATGATAAACACGTCCGAGAAATGCATAAAATCAGAGAAGTAGCAGCATGTCTTTCAGGGGCGTATCTAGAGCGTTTTTGTAATACGCAAGAGAGTAGTCTGATAGACATTTAATCATCAGAAAAACATCAGAAAAGTGAAACAAAGTGGACATTTTAGTACACAGCTGAGTACTTTCCGTATTGGTAGCTACGCCCTTGCCTTTTATAAAATCCTCGAAACATCAGCGGTGGACAAAATTATCGTGAACACCCCGTTCCTCTTCCAATGTTGGAGCCATTCCAATTTGAATTGAACGCTGCGCGCACCAAACATTGAACAGGGAACGGGGAACAGCCTGGATCGATAGCCAATAAAATAAAATGGGTTACGCAAATTGGCTCCACACAATAGGTGATTCTTCTCCCGTTGCGGGACCTACGGTTTTACGCCTTATCCGAAAAAGGCGGAAGGTTTGTTTGGAACAATGGCAGCACCTTCTCCTCAATTATTTAGAAAAGATCCTGAGTGTTGGTCCGGCTAGGTCCGGCTTTGAGCCAACGAGCTGCTGCACAATAGCCCGGCGCTCTACCTCTCTGCGCGCTAACCCGTCAGCGGCCATTATAACGTCCCGAGAAAGATTGTACATGACTTCCAATTGTTCTCATTTCTTTTCCTAGGAATATCCAGCTGGTATTATCAAATATTCAAATAGGATTTTTGTTGGCGGCATCGCGTTTAAGGTAAGTCTCAGTCTCGTTCAAGGTTTTGCGAAAATACGCTTTTTCGTCCCAGTCGCGTCCAAGCGGTTGTCAGACTTGTCACAAAGCTACATCCACGTGCAAATATTGATATCAAACAAATATTAATATAATTTCGTCAGTTTCCTTGTTTTAATTCTGGACCAAGGGGTGTTTGATTCACGTAAAGTTGCCTTGAGCTTGAGCAGACCCCTAAAACGAGCGGATTCAGGAACTTCCGAAAAGTCCCCAATTTAATTTCCACCTCGCCCAGGGGAGGATTTAGGGTTTTCACTATGATGCATTTTAAATTATTTCACGAGATATGAGCAGTTGAAATTCTTATTTTTAGGAAAATTGCAAGGTGGGTCTCATGTGTACCCACCTCCCTAAACTGGATACTAATAGAGTACTGCCGTTGTTTTGACATCTTCCCTAACTTGCTGGCAACCATGCCAAACTCTTTCTTATTTTTAGACGACGCCGAATGAGCTGAAAGAGTTCTTCTCGAATTATGGTGCAGTGAAGCACTGCAAGATCACGAGGGACAAGATGGGGATATCAAGAGGGTGAGTAACGGGTCCATTTGAATCCCGAGAGGAGGGGTACCAGGAAAAATTGTACGCAGGCACGGTTTTTAAGAAGAAACACCTTTTAATAAGGATACTACGGTTTTTGTAATTCTGCGAACTCTCGCTATCGATTTCCAACTGTAAAACCGCCTTCTGGCTTCCGTCAATCAAACTCCCGTGTCTTTTCGTCATTACTCTTTGTGCTTTTTGATTGGCCAGCGCCTAAGCAGTGCTAAAATGGCTTCCTGTCACACCAGCAATGGTTACGTGCTGGCCAATCAAAAAGCACAAAGAGTAACGACGAAAAGACTCGGGAGTTTGATTGGCGGAATCCAGAAGTCGGTTTGACGGTTGGAAATCGTTAGAAGTTATTTCTTTTTGCCATAGCCCGCTAGTCCATTTTATAAACTTTCCAACGATATATAGGTTGACATGAGGACGTGCGCGAAGGTTCTCAGTAACCTTAACAAGACGCGGACTCGAAAGCACCGTAACTTTTTGAAAGTCGTTCGAAATCTGCCCGATTTTGTGGTGCGTATGAAAGCTTGGCATTGAGGTGGAAGCAAGCTCTGTCTTTTGATTTAAGCAGGATTTTGGGGTTCAAATTTAGTAATAGGATTTTGTCCGGGTTTGGCAAAGCTACCATGGGATTTTACTTTCATGCTTTATTCACCTCATTCCCGAATCAAAAAGTCCAGAGTGTCCCGGCACCTCTGGGTTACCAAGTTGATTATTGACTCATAGAGCTCGGCCCATATTGTGTTATAGATTTCCATTAATTTGCTAATCCCTGTTTATCATTCAATCCAGATACGGGTTCGTCACATTTTTCCGCGAAGAAGACGCTACTAAAGTCCTGAAAATGGTAAGCTTTGGGCAGTTGTAATAATATACACTTAATGACTGCTCCCGAAGGAAACAGTGAGTTTTGTTTTTCCCGAGAATCTCGATGTCTCCCGAGACCGAGGGAAACAAAACTTGCTGTTTCCCGAGGATGCAGTCATTAATTGCGGACCAAAATCACAAGTGTAAACTGGAGGCCCTGAGATGCTTTGAAACCGGTGAGTCACTAATATGTCAGTTCTTTTTTCTTGGAAGATAGCCACAGTACAGTGGACAATACCCAGATTTTACGATGACTTTTCTGCTGTTTCTGGGTCCCGGCAACAATACCTCGCCTTTAAAATCCTTATATATCGAGAGTTTACAACGATACCCCGATTTTACCATTAAATTTTGCTGCCCCCGTGGGTTATAGTAAAATCGGGGTTTTACTGCATCTTAAAGTGTACAAGTGCTCTCAATCCAAGAATCAACACTTCTTCCGTGAGTCGCGTGCGTTTTTCTTTTCCGATCTCGGACATTTTCTATCAGCCCGCGACCCTTTGTCTACCCGCGACCCGCGACGATTAGATGCTTTCGTGCGTCATTGGCTAATACTCGTCTCTTATTGAATTTTTTTAATTACAGGGGACGATCTTCTTTCGTGAGAAGAGACTACACGTCGGTGAAGCCTACCGTAAAGTGGTGGGTAACACACCAATCATGACCATTTGATTTCAGCAAATTCTTTCATTATATTATCCATTTTGATAGTTGAAAATAAGAAAACTTATAAACAGCGGCGCGCGGCTCTGGATCTAGTCTAGGAATACAGTACTTTAAATATGAAGACAAAGACCAAACAGAAGCAGGATTAAAGCCAACGTTCGGACATTTAATTTTGCCCTTCATCAGGGCGGTTACAAAAACAAGTTACATGTTTTCATTATCCATTTTGATATCACGCGAGCGTTCTGCATTGTTATTGGTCCTCCCCTCGTGATTTCCTCAATTTGGTATGTCTAAATAATTCTTTTTCAAATCATTCTCGTACCCAAAGCTCCCCGGCTCGTTACTTCGCGGGAGATCAATCTCGTACCCAGAGCCCGTCATCTTTTGGCCAGCGGCAAGATTCAGGGCTCTGGGGGAATCGATTTTTTTAAAACCCAGTTTTGAACGTTGTATGAAAGTACGTTTTTGACCTATCACGCATGCCCACAAATCGGATTCCCGATTCTCGGCTCTGGGTACGAGATTGGCGGAGATGCTCTGGTGACAGCCACTGACGCATGCGCGAGATTCGATAGAGCCTTTAGAAATATATTTATGCACATGCTCCAACGTTAAAAATCAGCCAATCAGCAAAAGTCCTCAATTCGGTTATTATCGGTTTCTAAGTCTAAGTTGAAGTATAATATATGATTCTGAGTTGTTTATGTACACAGCTAGTTTTATAATATAACATTTATTGTTGAAACAATCGTCACATAGCCCCATTAATGACCCTATGATGGGTTCCTATTTGGATAAAAGTCTATTCATAAATTATTCTGCTTCGTTTAGTCCTCACAGAGATCTTGGACACAGCAAGCGGCAAGTGTCCCAGGTAGGCTGGTTCCTCTTCACTCATTCTGGGTAAACTAAAGTAGCTAAAATCTCTATGCATATCAAGAACATTTCGCCAAAACCTGTCGTTTTGCCGACGTTGCAAAACTTCCTTATTAGGAA
The DNA here is from genome assembly GCA_033964015.1 of Scolanthus callimorphus. Lineage (NCBI taxonomy): Eukaryota > Metazoa > Cnidaria > Anthozoa > Actiniaria > Edwardsiidae > Scolanthus > Scolanthus callimorphus. The sequence continues at coordinate 6,351,795 of CM066919.1, read as the reverse complement.
ATTCCCCCTTATCTTATTTGGAAGGTCTGTAAGTATTTTCCCTCACATCTTAACGAAAAAAAGCAGGAAAATTTACCAAAGCTGCACATACTCGAGAAACATCCTTCTTTTGGTCGCCATTTTGTTTTTGCCCCCCGCCGAGGGGCCTGAGTCACGTTTTGAACACCACAGGCAGCCCGCGCGGATTTGCCATAAAAACGACAGCACTTTCTTGATATGAAGCCTGTGGGCTTCTAGAGTAGGCGCCTCTGTCCTTATCAATCAAATTATTGTGTTCGTATTTTTCAGCAGTGGGTTACCTGCCAGTAGACGCACGGCCCCAGTACCACTCCCACTCCCAGTCCCAGCTCCAGGCGGCGGCGCAGGTGCAGGCGCAGCCCCAGTACTGGTACTACGTACCCAGACAGGTATGAAGTCTGACATATTATATTTTAGTATAATTACTCAAGTGATTATAAGAATTTCCGCGCGCTGATTGGTCGGGAGATTTGTATTCTGTATAATCACCTACTGGTAATTATAACATTGAAAGGATTGGGAGTGCCGCGCGAGTTTTGTTATGATCGTGGAAAAATTCCCCAAAACAAGATTTTTTTGTCTAAAAAACCGGGTATACCTCCGTGTAAGAACCATTCCCAGAGGACACCATTGTGTTCAGTTAATATTTTATCATGATTCGTTCTACTCAACAAAAGAGGCTTTGTGACGCAACTTGTGAACAATACACAGATTCTTACACGGTAGAGCCAAAAAAACCTTATGAATCACTTGAGAAATTATACTAAAACAATTAGTCGCCTCAGGCTCCGTGATTATCGGCGAATAGTTACCTCGAGTTCGTCTCGGTGATTATTCGCCGACAATCATATCCCCTTAGGCGACTAATATAACATTATTTATTATTATTATATTATTATAAGTTATAGCTATATCATCAGCACTTGTATGGGACAGATTAACGTTTATATACGCTGCGCCAGGTTTCACATTTTTAACGAACCTTGAGTCGGCCGCCATTTTGTTAGCCTAGCAACATACCAATTCGGAAAAACACAACGAGTCGGTGACTGTAGCCCTTCCTCCGCTTACCGCGACTCACGATGTCTCCCTTCTTCCAGACTCCCTCCCTCCCCCTTTCTGGCCGCTATACATAAAATCCTCTTCTGTGATTTATAGTTTCTGCATTCAGGGGCTTATAAGTATTTATAAATATTTATGAGCGCCTGCTGCAATGTAATAGACGAGGAATGGGCTGTTCCATTCTTATCCGCAACCCCCTATCGAGGAACGTGGAATTTCCACAGCGGTCGCTTTTTTCGACCCCGGAATTTCCACAAGGCCTTTCTTTTTACCCTGGAATTATCCACACTGGGTATTAACTCCCACAGGGGGACACAAGAGAATGTGGAATTTCGTTCCACTACCCTGCAAGCAGTGATTTCAAGAGAGGAGGAAACCACTGTCGCAGGGTAAATTTCCACAAGGGTTGTCAAATTTCCCCAGGAGGTGTGCAGAAGCCTGGCATATCCACAGGGGTAGAGCAATTTTCGAAAATTAGGCGTTCATCGATAGCTCAACATCATAACTTATTTTTCTTCTCCAGAGCCCCGTGCAGTATTATTACATTAATCCCCAAGTAAACTAGATCAGACTTTCATGCTCACAACCTAACCGCACCAATCGTTTTGAAAGTTCAGGTGTCGAAGTTGTCAGGTGCCTCATTGTTAGATAGGTCGACGTTCAAGTTTAGTAGTACAAAATCAAAGAATGATATTGTAATGAGCAAAGTAAAGTGATTATGTTCTGAAATTCCGTGAATAGTTATAAAAAAAATGCACGACCAAAATAGGAAATAGTTTCTATAACTTAGCTATATGTACAGTAACAAACTCAGATAAACGATGTACAGTAAAAGATGTAAATATCATACATTATATTTTAAATAAACGTTTATAATTCTATTGGGTCATTTTCTTTAGCGGCCATCAAATCGCGCTTTCTGATAAACTCGCGAATGGTCCTACTAGTCCGGGAGCCAAGAAAAACAAAAAGTGGCTAGACAATAAACACCGTAATATTTTTTTTATTTATACTTTGTTTCTATATACATTTTCATTTGATTTCCAATATAATACTAGCAATAAAAATGATACTACCTAACTTTCATTCCATGACATTCTTTGATGGGAACGAAGCTGTAACACAAATCTGAGTTTCTCAATATGATTTAAATTTTTATGAATTTAGGTCTTCAACCCAGGTTTGAGTTTCGGCTGCCCCGTCCTGAACTAGGACACATGTAGCGCGTAACAATTGTGTCCTGCATGTTTCTGCGAGTGTCTAAACTAGGAAAGATCGCACGCGCGTATCTCAGAGACGCAAAACATAAAAAAAAATATCTTACGAAGAAACATTTCTTTGTGTCCCGGCTACAAAATTTGTTGCGCGCAACAATGTTCTCGCGTGGTTAAATTGGGAAACAAGTGCCCGGCTACAATGTTGCGCGCTACATGTGTCCTAGTTTGTCAGGGCTTCACTGTTCTTGAGTTAGAGTTGCTCGCTACAGCAAAGAGATTAGAGCCAGCAAAGTTTGAAACGTTTTCATGAGTGAAAAAACGTTCTGCTCCTGGGTAAAAGGGGATCCCAGACTGCCTGGGAAATACTATTTAAGAATTAGACAACGAGTTCGAGTTTTCTTTGAGTCAATAGATAGTTATCGAGGCGCGAGAACGAGTAGTGTACTTGTTTTAGTAGAAACCCACTAGCATACTACCTTCGCTAAAACGTATTTATTTTCATGGTTTTTAGAAAGTTTTGCGCTAGCGTTTTCGCTACTCACTATCTATTAAGTGATAGATAGTGAGTAGCGGAGCCAATCAGATTGCAGGATTCGTGATAGTATGCGAGTGGGTTTCTACTAAATTTGCTAGTTTTCTGGTTGGCTAGCTTGGATTGAGGGATGATTCTGATCGGCAAAACTCACAGACTCTTCTCTTTAGAAGTCCCTGTGTCATCTGTGTTTTCTCCGCGTTTTTCTCGACTGTTGACTAGTTCCTGATGTCTCGCCCACGTACATCTGGCCTTCTTGTAGTTCCTGAAAGAAATGGAGTTAAGTTGTTTGCATGTCAAAAGAATAGTACGCGCATTCTGATTGGCTGCAAGAGCTGTGCATTCTCACTCTCGGGCTTCTTTTCGCATGTGCGTTCTGTATCAAAATGGCGGAAAATTAGTAAAAAGTTCGACATGTTGCGAGCGATCATTGCGAGTTAATATCAGCTGCAATGGCTCTTGCAACTCGCCTCGCAATGGATTGCGCGACAAGTTGCAGAAAACATTGCACCGTGTAACTCCACCTTTACACCCTCTGCAACGTTGCGTGACAGGTTGTTGCAATCGTTGCAGCAAGTAGGATACGATTCTACTTCTCCAAACGGATTGCACTGAGCAACTTGCCTCGCATTACAGTGTGTAACAGCGAATCTTGCAACTTGTCTCGCAATTTCGTTCCCAGAAGCACTCTCTGGCTTCTTTGCGCATGTGCGTTCTTCATCAAAATGGCGGACGACTTCGAAATTGGCGCGCAAATAGTCATTCTCGTACCCAGAACTCCCCGGCTCGTCTGCTCGCAGGGGAGGCTCTGGGGACATCCGTTTGAGCGCCGTGGCTGATTGGTTGATTTTGAGCGTTGGAGCATGCGCTGAAAGTTCTTTCTCTCAGCGGCTCTGTATTAAATATCGCGCATGCGTCAGTGGCTGTCACCAAAGCCTCCCCCGCGAGATTACGAGCCGGGGAGCTCTGGGTTCGAGAATGGCAAATAGTAAAACCTTCGATACGTTGCGAGCGACCATTGCGAGCTAACATCAGCGGCAATGGCTCTTGCAAGCGATGGAAGTGTAGCTCCACCTTTAAAGTGCGGAATGTTCGGATGGCAAAATACTGACTCACGTGTTGTGTCTCTTCCGGTGCGTGTGCAATCGCTTCTTGAGCCTCGAGATGACGCATTAGATCGGCAACTTGCTCCTGGAGATCACGGACTTCCTAAACAGAACAATGAAAACATTACGTCAAAGTATGATTTTGTCCTACTGTGGTTTTCGTAATACTGCAAACCCTACTTCAACAGTCAAACGGCTTTTCGGTATCCGTCAGTGAAAGTTTTAATGAGCCATATATATATATTACGAACCCACTGCGAGATGTTTCGGCTGCTGCGTGTTAAAGGGGCTCTCGCACACTTGCTGGCCACTTCTCTGACAAGAAAATAGCTCAAATCGCAATCCAATTCCATCCTCTTGATAACAGGTCAAAACAACCTCGAATTGCATTTGTCTAACACTTGAAACGTTTTTCTATTAATCTGGATGATTATTTTGATTACTACGTGCAAATGTGCATGTGTTTTCACGGTTACAATTGTACTTATTTTATGTCCACGGTGGACAAATATTTAGCGAATTTGAGCAACAAATTGATGACTTAAGTTTTCTTTCAACTCAATTTTGGTTCAGCCAAACTGGCTAAAACTTTTAAAATATCTCAGGTGGCAATTAAATTGAACACCAAATTTCGTGCAAAAATGGCAGCAGAATTTGTTTTCAGAGACGTCTAAAGAGGAACAAGGGGGTTTGTAGCTGGGATATTATTAAAAGTATTACCGCAGATAAAGATCGAAATATAGCTAAATGATAACTCTTACTGTCGACCAAGTTTGACATCCCTAACGCGAATATCATAAAAGTTCTGACCGAATTTATATTTACAGAAAATGCGCTTGGACTTTTCGTGGAGTCACCTTACCGCTGTTTCAGGTAACACGCGACCAAGCGCGTTCAAAACACTTTTTGGCAGTTTTGGGTTTTTCTGGTGCATTGAATTGGCTTCTTTCGCGACATGTCTCGCAAGAGAAGCGAAACAAATGCACTGGGCAGAGATTTGATTGGCTCACACGGATTGCACTGATTGACAGCGCAGAAAAACCCAACAGACAAACTCCATGAATTAAATCTGACAACGGCGAAGTCGCGTGTTACCTGAAACAGCTATAAGACCAGCGACCATAAATTCACTCACCGTGTTCCTAATCCTTTCTGATTCATGTAACTTCTTTTCAGTCGTCTGAACTTTTTCTTGCCACACCGCCTGGTTTTCACGGAGGCACTTGTTCAGCTGTGAAAATACACATTTGATTTTTATACTTTCTATCTACTTTCTACGTCTTTCTAACATATTTTTTTTTACAGACCTTAGAGAAGTTCAAATATGTTATAACTGTAAGTGCCAGTAAACCACTAACCTCACGCTCTTCTTTTAAATCATTCACAAGTTTCCCGACTTTGCCGACAACCTAAAACAATGAAAAATATACAAACAAAAAGTGTCCAGGTTAGAGCATTTTACTGTACAAACGCAAGTAAACTCGTAATAGTAATAATTCTTTGCAATAAGTCAAGGTTTCTGATGGTAATGACTCATGTGAACGAAAACGGAGCAATGCATTATGGGTAGGGTGAGAGGGATCCTTTAAACAATACGTTCTTGAAAAGCTTGAAAGTTGGCATCGCCGAACGCCTGTATTTGACGCACTTAATTTCTACCTGTCGTACAAGTTTGTAGTCAGCTACATGACATTTTCGTCGGCTCGCGGGGGAGGCTCTGGTTGCAGCCAGTTGATGGCTTTCGTTTATTGGCTGAGTTTGAACGTTGGGACATGCGCAGAAAGTTTTTTCCCTCGACGGCTCTGTATCAGATCTCGCGCATGCGTCAGTGGCTGTCACCAGAGCCTCCCCCGCGAGGTGACGAACAGGGGAGCTCTGGGTACGAAAATGGCTGCGCGATGCATCTATTTTGTGCCTTACAAAGTCGCATCGTTAAATAAAAGTGGAGTGAATGCTACACTGTTCTAAGCCGTGGGTTTTTCCAAGGGGGTGCAATCCCCAAAAGACTCTTCCGTAGGTATTTCCGACGGGGTAGAGCAAGAATTTCCGAGGGGGTTACTAAAGAAAGGGTGCGGCTAAAAAAATGGAATGGCCCAGATCCTGACGGGGTGAGGCATGCAGAGAATTCAAATCTACTCACCTGTGTGTATTTCTTGTCAATAGATTCTTTTCCTTTTCGCAGCCCACTAGTTTCATCTCTAATTTCTTGCATTCTTCAAGTGTTTTCTTAGTTCGCTCCTCTTGCTTGGCGACCTGAAAAGAACGTTTGAAACTTCAGTTCTTGTATTTCGATCACGTTTGGTGCAAAAATCATTTCCGGTGAGGTTGGATGGGGTAAAGTCCTGAAATGGCTTCCCATTTTTATTTATTTGCAGTACATAAAAACCCGTATATAAGAACCTGGATTTTAGGCTAGAATTATCCATGTGAACCCCATGTTTCCTTGTATTTTCAAATCAAATAAGAACCTGCTTTAGGCTAAAATTCTAGGTTCTTATATGCGGGTTTTTACTGTATTGCACTCAGAAATTGTTCAACAAACATTCTCAAACTCCTTAATAATTCATCAAGCTAAACAAAAACAATCACAACATAAAGGAAGTTTGGATACGCGATATTAATTTGCATAGATTTTTGAGATTTTATCCCTTCATTTTGTTGACATAAAATTCATCACTCGACAGTTTTTTCATCATGATTTCACTTGCGTGGAAATAGGTGAAAAACACAAACAACGCGTCTTGATCCGTATGGATACGACGTCATTATCATGCTTTCAAAACACCAAAAAAAGCTCGCCTTTGCCTCGTCCTTTTTCAACCCACTTCTCAGTGTTTGTAATTAGCAAATAGATCTCGTTTTGCGCGCGTGTGTTCTGTAATAGATACACAGATGACGTCACAGAATGCCATGAACAAAAACGTACGCAACGAGATGCAGTCGAGTTGGGTGACTGTTGTTCATGACATTCTGTGACGTCTTCTGTGTATCTATTACAGTACATACGCACAAAAAACGAGATCTATTTGTTTTATACAACAACAAACAGGGATTTTTGTCAGCCGTGTATCTGTACTCCTATAGCAACATGGCTCTCGACCAATCAGAGCGCGCGATTTACTAGTGTTGTTGTATAATTAAGCAATAAAAGTACTTTCCGCGTGCTCTCTGCTTTCTTACAAACACGAGGGGGATGTTTGGAGAACTGATCAAAACTTGAAAGACACGAGCCGAAGGCGAGTGTCTTTCAAGTTTTATCAGTTCGACCAACATTCCCCGAGTGTTTGTAAGAAAGCAGAGCACGCAGAAAGTATTTTTATTGCTTTTAGAAAAAACATACACACGCGCGACAGCGTTGCGTGACAATCGTGTTTCTCAGGTCTCTTACAGACACGCTTTTTAACCAATCAGAATGCGCACATTCACAATACAACATAGGTGTTATTTTCTAAATCCTGATGAAACAAGCTGTCTCGTGTTTGATATATTACTCCACAAATGTTGAAATGGTTAGAGCATCACATTCCCTTTCACGTTCTCTATTTCGTCACGTTCTCTATTTCGTCACGTTCTCTATTTCGTCACGTTCTCTATTTCGTCACGTTTTCTATTTCGTCACGTTCTCTATTTCGTCACGTTTTCTATTTCGTCACGTTCTCTATTTCGTCACGTTCTCTATTTCGTCACGTTCTCTATTTCGTCACGTTATCTATTTCGTCACGTTCTCTATTTCGTCACGTATTCTATTTCGTCACGTTCTCTATTTCGTCACGTTCTCGATTTCATCACCTGAGCTGCCGCCTCTTGTTCTATACGAGTCACTTTCTCCTGAAAGTACATCCGCTGATTCTCAAGCTGGTTTGTAAGCAGGTACGTATACTAGAATGAATTCATAATAAAACATGCTTAGATTAGTACTGAAGGAAAACAATAGATTTGAAGCTAAGCGGCAATTAGTTCAGACACTGTCAGAGGGTTTATTACGTCCTCAGTGGTTCTTCAACGTCCCCCCGAGACGGGACCTCGGTTTATTGACTCACCCGAAAGGCCATTGCGCCGACGACAGAACACATCAATCACAAATTATTATCTTAAAACAAGCGTGTACCTCAAGGGTTAACGAATCCAGCTTTTCATCATCACCCAATTGCTAATAAACAAACAAAATAAAAAACTGAATACGAACTAACGGTAAAGCTATTATAACATGCGAGCAATGTACAAGAACACATGAATACACAAACAAATAGACCTTTCTAATTGAGCGGGGGCCCTGTGGTTGTTTCCCCAACTTGCACTCAAGCGAACGAAATCTTTTGTTTTCCCTTAACGCACAAGCAAGCTCTTTAATATTCGTGTGACCAAACAAAGAAATTGTTTTGCATGAGTGCCAGTTAGGGAAACAAACCACAGATCCCCCGCTCAAGCGGAAAAGTTATATTAAATTTAAAGCGTGAGTAAAAAGTCATCGAGTTAAAGACGTTTCAGGTAACACGCGACCCAGTGCGTTCAAACACCAATCGGGTCTTTTTTTCGTAGTCAATCAAACCATCCTCTTTGCTCCGACGAAGGGCTAACGCTCGAAACGTCAGCAAAACACCATTTTTCCACGGCGTTTAACATAAATCTCAACCTTTGGTTGTTGTTGTTCATGTTCACGTCTCCGCCGACGCAGACCACCTAGTTTTCCCGTAAAACTAGTCATACCATTACCTCAATCAAACCATGTTAGCCAATAAGTTCCTTGCACAGTTCAGTGCAGCGAATTGTCTTCTGTCGCGACATGTCTCGCAAGGGAAGCCATGTGACTGCACAGTCAATCAAACCTGAGCCAATCAGATCCTTGCCCAGTTTCACCTGAGTGCAGCGAATAGACCTCCTCTTGGCGTAATGTTTTGCCCATTTGAGATCACGTGGCATTCCCATGAGTATTCTTTCTTTGTTTGGGATGCTCCATATTCATATATTCTTCGGTGCGTAGCAGAAAAACAAAGAAAGAATACTCACGTGATCTGAAATGTGAGTGATATATACGTGATCTATTGGCTTCTGTCGCGACACGTCTCGTAAGGGAAGCCATGTGATTGCACTAGACGAAACAGGGCAACGATCTGATTGGCTCACACAAATTGCATTGATTGACAACGCAGAAAAAAACAACTGACAACAACCAGAAACACCTGTAAGGTATCCGTACCCGGTCTCCCGGTCCAAATTCTACAAGCTTGCCATCAGATTTATTCTGTACCAGTCGATGGACGTAGTTATCTGAAAAAGATATCAAGGCAAGAGCATGTGGTGATCTGTGGAAATTCTTCAGCAAAGCAGAGAAATAGGCATGCTAAAGCACGCATGGGGCTACTGTGAATCTGCTTGAATAAAGTTTCAGTCCCTTTCGTATTAGAAAGTACTTCAGAGGGTCAACGCCGCAAGCCGTAATCCACCCCGGGTATCAGAGCCTCCAAGCTTCACTCACAGGGAATTTCTACAGAAACCCATCCATGGGAAAAGCTGAATTTCCCAAGGCACACGCATGGGAAGTGTTCGGATTTCACATGGTTATCCATGTGAATTCCGAACACTTCCCATGCGTGTGCCATGGGAAAATTCAGCTTTTCCCATGGATAGGTTTCTGCAGAAATTTCCTGTGACTCATTCACGTGTCAGTAAACGGGTGAAGATTGAAGACTCTTGGTGCCCAGGATAGCCGTGCTTATGAACTCACTTATATTTAGAGAAACATTAACCACCACACAGTTGCTTGTAAGCGGGCAACCACTGTTTCGACAAAAACCCAAGTCCGTTCGACACACGACATTCAGGTGGGAAGGACAGGACTCTCTATTGGGGACCCTGTGGTATGTAAGGAACGCCTGGAACTGATTAAACTATCAGTCCCACCACTTTTGACGGATGGCATATTGGCTCCTCCTTTTAGCAGTAGCCACAAAAATGGTAGTTTAAAGCGCGCTCAGGAAGCTGTTTGTGGCTTAAGCCGGGGAAATACGAGGCACAAAATCCCTCAACTTGTCGCGCAACATTGCTGCGCTGCAAGTCTATTGTTTGCTGCTCGTTTTTCATCAAATTCACAACTTGTCGCGCAACATTTTGTTTTGATGATCACACATGCGGGCCAAGGCAGATTTGGCCCCTTAGCACCTCATTTCTACTGACTAATCGACTTGAATTGTAGGCAAAATGTTGCGCGACAAGTTGTGTGTTTGATGAAAAACGAGCAACAAAGCCAGAATTTGTGGCTCAAAGTAGACCCCCGCTCTACGTCACGCAACAAGTTTTCACAACTTGCAGCAAATGTTTTTGTTGTATGACAAGTTGTGGCCCGAGATGAAAAACACCCAACATCGATCTTCAACTTGCAACACAACAACTAGACTAAATGTTGCGCGACAAGTTGAGGGATTTTGTGCCTCCTATTTTCCCAACTTTAAATGGTCAAGCAACGCACCTCCAGTGTAGTCCCAGACCCTTTGTGTCCCCAGTTGTAGCGAGTAAGTATGCTGCGTTTTCTTCGTAATGTCTGCGAAAACAAGAGTTCAAAGAGCCTGTGTCAGACGCCATTTTGACAGCATAGCAACGAGGTTGTCTAGCGAGCACCGAGCCTTTTCTGGCGAGCCTTTGAAAAACACATGAAAAACTAGAAAAAACAGCAGACATATAGTACGGTGGTCATTTTAAAGATACCAAGGATTTATATTCCCCTCTTAATTCGACAATATTAGCCTAACTAAGAAATGCAGAAAGCAAACAAATCTCAGTTCCTTCAAAATTATCATGAATACCATGGCTTATAAATTGGTTACCACGTAGCTCTAGCCTGCCTCTTCTCTTACTGGTTTATCCAGCATGGTAGGCAGTCATGGAGATTGCCCCCGCGATTTCCACGCTCCTCACTCCTCTTCAATTCCATTCGCAACTTCTGCCCATCTGACAGCGATTTATTTTATAAAAAAACTTTCCTCTGAAGATGCAATTAAAACTTCAGAGTTGTAACCTAACAGACCCTAACAGAGTTCCTAATGCAATCAAAGCCCATTCCACGGTTGCGAGCCTCTTGGCGAGCCCGAGGCTATTTCAGGCGAGTCTTTGAAAAACATAATAAAAACTTGAATTAACCTCATGTCGAGAAGGGGTATGGTTAACCTTTTTGCCAACTTCCTTATTGAGTTAGCATTATTTTAAATTTAATAAAAAATGGCAAGAAATACATCAAAAGACTCGGAGCTCGCCCCGAAAGGCAAGGGGCTCGGTGGCTCGCAAAATAGCAATCCCCCATAGCAACATACCACGTCGGAGAAAGCATCCATTTCCATTAGCAGATTAAGAGAATTTATAATATAGCTACGATATAACGCGCGCTCTGATTGGTCCAAATCTCTGCTCTATTTCACCGATAAAGCAATGGTTCTCTCCCGCTATATCATAAAAACATTAGAGCACAACTTTCTGTGACTTTATCGGCAAATAGAGCACTTGTGATGTTTAGAGAGACACTCGAAACGCTTTAAAATCAATCGCCTGCGGCTCATGATTTTACAACGTTCTCCGCCTTTAGTTTAACAATTATATTGGATTGTCAATTATACATTCATCACTATGTTTTCTTCCTCGTGGCCAACAAAAAGGCGCTTCCCTGGAGCATGGCAGCGTTTCTTGTTTATATAATAAACAGAATCATTCGCTGTGCTCACTCGTTCGATATCAATGTGAACACTCGAAGATAAATTCCATATCTCTGCGCCCATGTATTATTCTCTATTTCTTTAATCCATCAGAAAAACACCATATTACGCAATCATCAAGTAGCACAGCCAATAGGATTGCAGGATCGGTAACAGACCTCTAGTTGATTTATTATACTAAATGAAGATGTACCTGTAGGCGTGGGAGCTCTGGTATCTTCCGCATCCGATATGGCCACATATGAGACAAATCCACAAACTCTGCGAGAATAACAAAGTGTTGTAAATACAAACACCGTATACACCGCTAGGTATATTGGTTTATTTACTTAAAGTGCAAAAGTGCACCTCTTCTAATCTTCGTTAAATAAGGCCTGCTTTAAACGCCGTGCGAGTGCCGTGTTGAACGCATTGTTGGTATTTTTCCCATGAGAGGTACGCCGTCTAAAACCATTTGCCAAACTGAAGCGCCAAAAGTGCATTACTTGATTGGCGCCCGCATCGGGATTCTCGCTCGCTTCTCGCCATAAAACAGAGGAGGAAGTGTAACATGGTCTACCCTAGCGGATAAGAATCGGGCTCATGGATATGGAATCCAACTCCTACCTCTTTTGAATCGCACATAAAGCACTTGTTCTCACTCGTGGGTTCTGGTGTTTGTAGGTATCTACACACAGGGCACCTGAAAGGGAACATTAGGGTCAATAAACTGCGGCGTAGCCAGGAATTTCCGAGGAGGGGGGGGATCCCCCTGGCTACGCCCCTGATAAAGCACGCTAAAGGATGGCGACGGAATCAATTCGAGTGACGTTAGGCCAGAAATCTAGTGCCAAAAGACTTCAGACTTCAGACGTTATTATTGAAAATAATATAAATATTAAATTGCATCATAAACTGATCCGCAAATAGCTAAGCTAATCGTGGCGGATCAGTCGAATTAAAATATGTATATAAAGAATGGTAACAGCAATTTTTAAGCAAAAACGGTTAGATTTAGGAATATACAAGGATATTTAAAAAAAGAAAACAATACACAAGTGAAGGACAGTGGCAAAATTGGATGTGGCAAAGGCAAAGGAAAAACATGGATCACACAGATCCAAGCAAGTGTTCATAAGAGACAACAAAAAGGCTAATGTGCTCAAGTTTGGAAATCTCTAAGAGCTGTGCTAATTTGGGATATATCAACGTAATTATCGAACGATTGTAAAATTTCAATCAAAGCAGCATGTAGCTTCTTTTTGAATTTATGTCTTAGAGCAGATTTCGTAAGACTGTGAAAAGTGCCGCGGAACTGTCACCCGGTCGCGGCACGGAACCTGGCCTGCTGTAGATGAAATGAAATCGCCAATGAAATCGCGTAGTCGCGGCTCGGTCGCGATAGCGGCGCGGCACAACTTTGTCGCGGCCCTTTTCAAAGTCACACGAAATCTGCTCTGATTTTTTGTGTTTTAGAAATTTTATCATATTATTTCGTTTTAGTTGACAACAAAGACAGAAACATTTTTCAAATTATTTTACAACCTAAAAATGAACTTGTTCTGGGAACTTGAAATAATATTTTCCAAGGTTTCCATCAGAATTAAATGTTGATGTCACTGGAGATAATTACTAACATGCTCAATATTTTCCTGGCGCCAGAATTGTTTCCCATGTTAGCCCATATTACTCGAATTTTCTGGCGGACTCCGTGTCATACACTGTTGGGATTTAAAATTACTCTGTAGTGGAAATCGGTTGTAAAGATCTACCCTACCCGATTTTACGGCGGAAACGCTTCTGGTGCTGGCCCCATCACAAACAGAAGTTTTTCCGTCGTAAAACCGCCAGTAAACAGACTACTACCCTGGGTGCTAGAGTTTATACTAAGTTTCACTCGTTTCAAGACACGCAAAGCTAAGACGCCGCTTCAAGGGCGAGAGGAATAATTGTTTTAGTCAAATCGAACTAGTTGTTAATTTAGCCAAAAACGTTAAATCTGGTCTGGTCATTTGCCATTTTCTGGCTTTCAAATCCAACACTTTTCGCTACTAGTAGGCTATAACTTATAGCCTACTAGTAGATCAACCAATCAGAACTCAGCATTGACAATAGACCACTAGTGTGATTTGACTAATTTCATGTATTTCATCCAGGAAATAAAATCATCATTAATCTGAAAAACGCAGAATTCGAACCGTTCGATAAACAAACATTCCTAAACAAACAAACACTAAAAACAAGCGAACAAAATCGAAAACAAACAGATTTGTAAAAAACTACAGCAAAACAAATATTTCACAAAAAACTATACCGCGCATGCGCGGAATGGCCAATATATAAATGCTTGTTTATAAAACAAATTTAATTTGTTTTCGTAAACAATGACGGATATATGTTAACGAATAAAAGGGCAGTTGATAATATATCAAACATGAACCAAAAACAAACTTTCATAATAAATCACTCATCCCACATGGATGTCAATATGGCTTACCAGACCTATATATACGTTCGTGGTGGTATTACTAGCGTGTTGTATGAGCCGAGAGAAGGTTAGCATCTCCCTCGATAAGGACGAGAAAAGTCTTCGGACTTTCAACCTACAACACGTGGTTAAGGCTATGCCACCTACTTCGTGGCATCTAACCATTTTTTGAACAAACTAATTTAGCAAGTTCTTTCTGGCGAAATTTGTATTCTTCTTGGAAAATGCCCAAATGAGCACCTCCTACATTGCCCTTACAGTCTAGCAGTACATGCAGTCACCGCAAGCATATGTCACTCGACATGAAATCAAGCTTAGGCCTACGGCACTGTCGAACTCCTTCTGTCGAACCTTTCCTTTTTCAAAGGATGCCGCTTAGACTTTATAATAGAAAACTTTCTATTATTTTGGATTGAAACGGCGCGACTCTGGCATGACGTTTGCCATAGGTCTTAGTTTACTTCTGGACGTTCTATCATGCGAAACGTCTTTTGTTAGGCGGTCTTGACCGAAAAAATAATCCGTGCCGATACAATAAAACAACGAAGGAAATAACCAGGAGCACGGAATTTTTAATGGAATGCGAAGTTTGCCACGCTATCATAAACTCACAAGCCTGTCCTCACTTTGACGAACGCAAGCGCATACAAGTTTCCCACCTGCTGCCACTGCATACAAACTCTCCTCCAAGACTTCTTTGCTCCGACGAAGGGCTAACGCTCGAAACGTCAGCAAAACACCATTTTTCCACGGCGTTTAACATAAATCTCAACCTTTGGTTGTTGTTGTTCATGTAGACTTATAATTATTAGAAATTTACATCGCATGAAAAATACATTTGGCTTGAAATAATTTTGAAAACACTAACAGCGATGGATCTGGATCCAAAATGGATGCAATGTCCCAATAAAATCGACGACAAAAAGAGAGAAAGGACAAAACAGACAAGATTTGTGCCGACGTTTCGGACTCTTTACTTTCGTCCGAAACGTCGGCACAAATCTTGTCTGTTTTGTCCTTTCTCTCTATTTGTGTATGAAAAATACATTGAAATGCATAATTTTATTCTTTCATAAAGAAATGGAATAACACTATGATTCAGCTACAGACAATAACCTCTCTTGCAGGTAAAACTAGATGTATTGTTAGTAAAGAAATGGCTAAAATATTCAAGAAATATGACCGCTGGGGTACTGAAGAAATCAAAGAACCCAACAGATCTTTCGCTCGACGTAAGCGGGGCAGTAATGGACGATTGAACGGAGTCGCAGAAGAAATGCGAAGAAATATCACTCGCTAATTTCCCTGATTTTCCCAAGGGCGACATTAAGCAAATAAATAAGCAACTATACAAAAGAATAGCAAAATTGAACAAAAAAATCTACTGCGCATGCGTACAACGAACAATATATAAATGACTGTAAATAAAACAAGTATTATTTGTTTATGTAAACAATAACGAAATTATCTTCAAGAAGGAAGTACCAGTAGAAAAGACATGAAAAATGAACCAAAAACAAACTTTGATAATAAATCACTCATCCCACATGGATGACAACATGGCTTATCAGACCTATATATGCGTTCGTGGTCGTGTTACTAGCGTGTTGTATGAGCCGAGAGAAGGTTAGCATCTCCCTCGATAAGGACGAGAAAAGTCTTCGGACTTTCAACCTACAACACGTGGTTAAGGCTATGCCACCTACTTAGTGGCATCTAACCATTTTTTGAAGAAAGGAAATTTCGCATTTCTGTAACGCCCCGACTTCCTTCAGTTTAAGCGTTATTTATGAATACGCATTCACTTTTGAATATTAAAAAAAAACTTTGAATATTACTTTAATATTTTGGCGTGTTTCACTGAGAGAATACAATTATAGTCCAGGCATTTTATGGTTGGACCTGGAACTAATTCCCACAAAAGCTTTCTCTTCAGAAACCTGTTAGAATTAACGTCTAGAAGAACATACTAAAAGTCCCAAAAAATCCCAGCACGGCAACACTCCGTTTTGCAGCTTTTGACGGAGAGGCTCTCTGCGTGCTACATGAAAACGAGGCTGAAACCGGAAATGCCCTTTAATTTGCTTAAATTTTATCAAAACTTCGACAGTTTCGCATAAAAACGTTTAATATCGATAAAACGCACACTACCGAATATTATTTATTTGTAACTTGCTCAATTGTCGCCAGTAAAGCGGCGGAATGTGAATTTTCGTAAAATAGCATCATCGCCGTAATCGACAGTCAAAATTTTCCTTGTGTGATATACAGTCCACGGCATTGTGACCCTAGCTCGTAATTGTGTAAATGTCACGAAAAATCAAAGCGCATTTTCTATAAATATAAATTCGATCAACTTCTATAATCGTGTGATGGCGGATATCAAACTTGTAGGACAGTAGGAGGTGGTCATTTAGCAATATTTAACATATTTCGATGCATGGGGGCGTCACGTAGCTCTGCTTGGACTCTTCGCATGTTCCATACTTTGATTTGTGTTGAGGTGGACTTGGGTTCTGGGCAAATAAAAAACAGTTGCACTACGTACTGGGCTTTCGGCGGCGGTGGAGAATTGATGTCTTCACGAATGCGTCGCCATCGGCTTAAAGGGTGCGGAATCAGTTCATAATAACGCCGTTGTGCTGTAATTAGCCGTTATTTATTCTGTGAGTTCGTCAGGAAAACATCTCTTCATCCCGTCCACAAAGGAAAATGTTGCACCTTTGCCCGCTGATCGTCCGTAGTGGGTCATCTTATTGGTAGCTCGGCGTGTTGACCATCAACAACGTACTTAACTTGGCCATGGCAGGTACAAAAAATTCACATCTCTCCCCCCACGCCCGTTGAAAATCGCATTCAGCCATTGTGTGGGATGCGGATGTGCGTGAACCGGTGACTTGACGATTTTCTATTTTTTCATGTGCCATCTGTACTTCCTTGAGTGTTCTGCGTATGCTAGTGAGACTCTCCGTCGGTTAACCGTTCGGAACCATCTGCCCAATAAGCTCGCCAATTTTCCCGCCTAATAATGGCGTGTTAAAGGGAAAATCTGACCGCGCGATGGAAGGTAAAAATGTTTTCATGACGGACTTCTTTCCTATCAGTTATCGCTATTTATAGCGATCGCTTATGGCTCATTCACCCACGGCGCGATATTAGCTGTGATCTGAGGCGTGATTTCTGTGGCGATTCCACGGCGATGTCATATCGCGCGGTGTGAACGGCCGACGATCTTATGGCGATTTCACTTGCGATGTCGCCGCGACGTCGCAGAAGATTTGAACGTTCAAATTCCACTGCGATGCGGGTGCGATTTCTTCAAATCACCAACAAACGGACAAATATCGCAAAGCCAAATAGATGGAAAAATCACAGCTAAGATTGCGCCGTGTGAACGGGCCTTTAGATTGCTTCTTATTTGCGATAATCATTTACTCGCTACCATTCATCTTTACCATTCGTCTTTCGGATGAAACAATCAACCGGGGTTCCGTCTCGCCTTTACTATAAACTGTAACCAGTTTAAGGGGGACGTTAAAGAACTACTACCCCCAGTGTGGAAATGTGGGGGGATCCTCATCGACATTTACGCTGTCCATTTCCATTTGACAGCAATCACGATGCTCCGCACGCAACATCAAAGAGATGAGAACACTGCTTGTCTGTTTTAAATAATGAAAGCCGTCTTCGCCAGAACGAGTCGGGACGGCTCAGGGGTGTTGTTCTCAACGGTCAATAGCGCTGCACACAGATGACGTCACACTAATTAACATCTCAGACAAACAAATACACGTATCTCCCATTTTCTCAGTTTTCTCTCAAAAGAACGATACAAAATGAATTGGTAAACTGGTAGTTGTTCTCGTTATAGCAGAGAGCTTGTATGCAATCCTACCCTGGCTCGTATTCAAGCGCGGTCCTTCTGAATGGGATGATTTCAGATGGATTGTTTGTCTGAATCTTAGAATCTGTGCGCAGCGCTAATGAATTATTCAATTAAAACTAGATGGCTTGGAAATGCGCTTGATGAATCAAAATCCAATAAGTTCTTGAATATGTATTCCAAAAAGTCTCTAATAGCAAAACTGTTGCAGATTTGTAAGAATTCGGAATTTCTCTAGCCCTAATCATGACATTTTATCGTGCACCGTGAAATAATAATTTTATTCCAAGCAATGTTGCGACGGCCTGAATCAATTTTCTAGTGCAAATAGACAATTCAATTGCCCATTGCTAAAATACCTTATTCAAGAAATCGATCAAGACATCGAGCAAGACATTTTACTTACATTAATTATACAATGATAAATGCAGAATTGTTTACATCTTTACAGTATTGCTTTTTTCCTTCTGCAACAGGTGAAATACTCCGAGCGCTTGACTAAGTAATGATAACTAAGTAATTATACGATGCCCGCGCGCTAGAAACATCATTTCCGACGGCTTTCAGAAGGCACTAGTTTTAGAGTAAACAAACAAATTCGGCAATTTCTCTTTCTTACAATTAAACATTAACAAGTAAAACATTTATATTTTCCCGTTGGTTCTAGTTTAAGTAGTCCAAACAACGTGCAATTTATATTTCTTAAATTTTTCAGTTTTCTGCTTGTTTCTTTATGAAATCTTTGCATATTAGAACCGCGATTTGCTTTTTTCGAAAAAAACAAACAGATTTTTTCCTCTCTGTTATGTGGGATTTTTGCACTGAAAAATAATTAAAATATTTTCAATGTCGATAAGTAGTTTTGTGCATTTTACTATCGTCTTTTCGAGCCGCGATGTTGATTTATTATACCAGCCTCGTTTCCATGCGGCTACAAATCGCTTCCTCGACTGCCCCAAATAAATCCTGTTTTTCGGAATGTTGCCGTGGCGGGATTTTCTGGGACTTTTCATATGTTATTAAGAGGTGATCAAAGAACCAAAAACAGTTGAAATTTCTTTTGTGGGAATTAGTTCCAGGTCAGGCCCATTTTTGTCGTAGAATGCCTGGACTATTATTATTATTTCCTGTTTAGTATAATTACCAAGTGATTATAAAAAAATTCCACGCGCTGATTGGTCGAGTTGTTGAAAGTGCGCGCTCGAGTGTTGTTATGATCGTGAAAAAAATTAAACAAAAGCAAGTTTTTTTTTAGCAATTATACAAAAACAATAAGTCGCCTCAAGCTCCGTGATTATCAGCGAATAGTCACCTCGACTTTGTCTCGGTGACTATTCCCTGACACACTCGTCAAATAATAAACAGGACACTACACGGGCGCTTGGAGATACGAATTTCGTCTTCTCTTTCGCTCCGCTCACTCGTAACATATCGAGTTGAACACGCGCGCTCATGTTAAATCCTCTATAATGTAGGCAGGGGGGGGGGGGGGGGGGGGATGTGATCGGGGAAATTCGAGCTTGGTATTTCTACATTAAAATTTCGTGACTTCTCAGGGCTGTTCCATCGCCATTTTACATGACAATTCACTAAGTTTCAGATGCTCTTTTCAATGTTCTGATTTTCAAAAGAGGAAACCGTGAAGGGTCTTTTATTTTCTGAGGGAACAAAATTTCTCGGAAACACTAAAAAACTGGTATTCTAGCACACAGGACTTACGTGGTATCTGACCATTTGGACAGGCAACTGCCGTGAAAGGAATGATTACACAGGATTGTGAGTACGCCCTCGACAGATTCGTCCTGCAATGCAAAGATTGAAATGGAAAATGTATTCGAGGCGCTGAAACTCATTTTGAAATTAGAGCAGATTTCGTATGACTGTGAAAAGTGCCGCGAAAGAGTTGTGCCGCGACCTTGACCGTACCGCGACTACACGATTTCATTCCGTATCTACAGCAGGCCAGGTTCCGTGCCGCTCTGTGTCGCGGCACTTTTCAGTCATGCGAAATCTGCTCTATAAAAGCAATCTCAGTAACACGAACAAGGAAGCTTGCCAAGCAAAAAGCTAAAGTTTTTTTAGAATGTGTCCATACAACGTTCGCCTTATTCAACACTTTGGCGGATCGGTGTCTGGCTCGGCTAGTTGTCGCACGCTTTTTTATTGTGCGTTGTCATGGAATCCTTAGAAAACATTGCTTTAACAAGTGGTTAACTATAATCAAAGTTGTCGCACGCTTTTTCAGTGGGCGTTGTCATGGGAACCCTAGCAAAAATTACTTAACCAAGTGGCTAGTTATAATAAAAAGAATTGTAATGCACAATTTCACTTACCATGCGTTCTAGACAGACGGGGCATTTTGGCAGCTCAGTCAAACCCGGACAGACCAGACTTGCACCCTGAAAATACACGGCAAACGTGTCGTCGAAGGAACATTAATATCGGGTGCACAGTCTCCGTTTCCGGGATACGTTGTCACTGGAAAAGCAACAAAGCTTGGTGCGCTAGGGTGTATGGGTAAAGATTTATTTGAATTTCTGTAAAATATTAGAAACGAAAATGCTTAGAAATGTGCTGGAATTTAATGATTTTACCTGTGGTTGCGATAACTGTCTGAATTCAGATCAAACAGTAGCAGTTTAGATACCCCATTATCCTTTGCGCTTCAAGCTTATAGGCTATATATTTCAAAGCGCAAATTAAAGTTCCTTTTTTGTAGCAAGTTGACTACGAACCTGAGACGACTTGACAATTTCGACTTTCGCCACATAAACAAGATGGCACACCTGAAAAAATCAAAGCCATGTTGTTGGAGCCTCGTGAATATGGAGTAACACATAAAAGTATTTGATGGCATTTTGATACAATGCATGGTTGGGGAGGGGTAGGCATGGAAAATATAATATATAAATTTATATTGGAATATGAAAATATATTGAAAATGGCAGCATAAATTAAAGAGCATAACTTATTGAACAATTCGCGCTAACACATTAAGTGACTTCGGCGCCCCGCAAAACTGGTTTCTATGCTTCGAATATTCACTCACACACAGCAATGTAAAAAATATAGCATCAATTTTCTTTAGTCTTTTTTAAAAACAACCAAATAAACATTGAATTATTCTGCTTTTTATTTAGTTTGGTCAAAGCGGCTAATTTGTGGCCAAACTTATTCTATTTACCAAAGACAAAGGCTTCGTAGCCACTGTCATTCTGTTTTTTTTTTTTTTGCAATTTTCAACTGTCAATCTAAACAATGACTGACATTTCTAAAGCGTACGAGAAAGAAAGCGGTGCCCGTCCCATGTGACGTCCTTTTCCGGCGAGCGCTAAGTGGCTGCGGCTTACGCAGGCTACGCCCCATGGGGCCTTTTCTTGGTATCTTACACAAGTATTAATCGTGATTTTCATAGTGGGCTTGAACTTTAGCTACGCCCTTTACTGATATGAGCAAAGGCCATGTTACACGAGGCAATTTTTCTTGCAACTCGCAACGCAATATTTGTTGCGTTGCGAGTTGCAGCGAAAAGCGCGCGTGTTGCACCCCCTCCAATGCAATATTTTGTTGCCATATCAAGAAAATTTCGCCAAAAGCTGTCGTTTTGCCGACGTTGCAAAACTTCCTTATTAGGAAATCCCCCTTACCTTATTTGGAAGGTCTGTAAGTACTTTTCCTCATATCTCAGCGAAAAAAGCAGGAAATTTGACCAAAACTTGCAGATACTCGAGAAACATCCTTCTCTTGGTCGCCATTTTGTTTTTACCCCCCGCTGAGGGGCCTGAGTCACGTTTTGAACACCACAGGCAACCCGCGCGGGTTTGCCATAAAAACGACAGCACTTTCTTGATATGGTTGCGAGTTGCAGAAAACGTAGAACCGAGCTCTACTTTTTGCAACGTTGCGATGCAACGTCTTGGCAATTTATCACGCAATGGGTTCCCTGAATGAACCAATCAGCGCGTTTGATTTTGATAGTGCCGCTGTAATTTATCATTTTCCATGCGGGTGCATTGCAAGTTGCAAAAATATTGCGAGTGTGTAATATCCCGCGGCAACTCGCAATGATTTTTAATTCGTCATCGTTGCGTTGCGAGTTGCAAAACAAATTGCCTCATGTAGCATGGCCTTAAGCTTGTCGAGAAAGTAATAGAAAGGAAAGCACACCAACCTCTTCTTCGAAGGAATTGTACGCCTGCCCATTAAATGTATTATAGAATTCATCTGCTAACTCCTGAAACAAATAACAACAAGAAAAACGTGACTGAGCAAGGTGCTGGCAACAATTTTTGAAACATATTGCTCCTGGACATGGCCACCATATAAATTATCATCATTATCATAAGCTTTATTTAAAATCAAATAAACTATGGTATCACATTCATCATGTGATGCTCTTCCTATACTATTTATCTACTAAACTAACTTTAAAAGAATTTATATCGTTAATTTTCTTACAGTTACCCGGAAGGCCGTTCCACATAACAGCCCCTCTGTATTCAAACGCATGCTTAGCAGCTTCAGTTCGGGGTCTGGGGATAAATATATTTTCACTTCCCCTTAAAGCATGGGTGTGAATGCTAGACGTAGGTCGAAATAGATATATACTTTATTAACCGGGAGCGAAGACCATACTGTAAGTTATGTTACACGGTAAGCGCGTAGCGCGAGGGCCATAAGAAAAGGCGGGAAAATTCGAAGATCTATAACTTACCGTATGGCCCGAGCTATCGAGGTTAATAAGACACTTATTACAAGCATTTGAATAATTGTTTGTGCTTTCAATTTTGGGTCTGTGCAGGAAAAAGTATGGACCTCGAATTGACCAACCACAGGGCGCGTAACCTATTAATAAATGTACGCACTCAAGAGTAGTAGACTGTTCCAGAGAAGCGATGAGACCAGAGATGAAAATAAAGCAGAGCATACGGCATTTTCTTACTTGATTTCTAAACTTGATCAAGGCCATGTATTGATTGGGTGTGGCATCTCGTATGATCTTGATGTGCTCAATAAATTCTCTACATTCACAAAAAAGCAAAATATTACGCACACGATGAATTACTGTAAACTATTAAGGGGGAAATATTTCAGATAAAATAAAAATATTAAAGTATATTTTAATTAACGATGTAAATTATATCTGTTAAGGGATTGTGCCAACTTCTTACACGAAGGGAAACATCGAGATTCGAGGGAAACAAAACTGGTGTTTCCCGAGGGAGTATTCATTAAGAGCGAATGTCAGCAAATACCAGACCAGGTGCGGCCAGTGATTAAAAAAACAATCTATCTTTATTTTAGGTGTACAGGTAGATATAAATGAGTTTAGCAACGTTCTGGTGTTTATTTTGCAAAATACGAAGGAATTTATGAATTAAATGGAAAATCGATTTCGCGGTCTCGAGCCCTGAAAAAAGCCGTCCGAGGCTTTGACCTCGAGCAATTCCATTCAATGTCACTCGTAATTTTCTGCTGAAATAATCCCATCTCAGAAAGAAATTCGAACTTTTCCTGCCATAGTCTTCCTCTCTTTGTATTTTGATGGGGTTATATGAATAAAGCTACTCTTTAGTCGCGAAAACTCGGCATTACTCTGAGATTTAAAACTCGGCTCGGAAGTCAACAAGGTGACAATTTACTGGAAATCTCGAATTTCACAACAACTTCAGTGAATAATTTCGGAGCGATGCCTCAAAAACCCAAACCAATTTTTATATGACGTTCAAGAACAACATATGTACACTTTGTAGCCTGACGTACAGGATGATCGGAGATAAGCCACTACTCGAAATAATTATCTTAGTTTTCAAGGTAAAATCACGGTTGCAAAATTCACTCCAAAAATGTATTCCTAGACTGTCAAAAACATCAAATAGAAAATTAATCCTGCTGCTTGTGAGCTGATAGGGGTCTATTTTCTCGGAATTAGGTGTTTATTTGGTGGTATTCGAGCTCTTTGTGTTCACGCGAGGAACTTTTTGTTTTGGGTTCCTCGGACGGCTTTTTTCAGGGCTCGAGGCCGCGAAATCGATTTTCTCATTTAATTCATAAATTCCTTTGTATTTCGCAAAATAAACACCAGAACGTTGCGAAACTCACTAATATCTACCTGTAAACCTAAAATAAAGGTAGATTGGATTTTATCACTGGCCAAGAATTTTGATTTTGGTCTGGTTTTTCCTGACATTGGCTCTTAAGTGTTTTGTTATATAGCAGAAAACATACTGCAATTATTAAGTCAAAACAAACGTATTTCAAGAATGAAAGTGAAGTTACAAAGTGTGCGCCGACTGCATCATGTAAAGGGAAACACTCCTAAATAACACAATTTTCTTGCATTAGCAAAAACTTATCAAAATTAGCAAAGATTTTTTTAAATAAGACTCGCGTGTTTACAATAAACTTCTATTTTTTCTCGCTCTCAAACGCGACGCGCGAAAGCAATATTCCCCAATCGGTCAATAATTTTTCGCAATATTGACTGATCGGGGAATATTTGATTTGTACTTCACCACGTGACCTTGATTTAGCCAATGAGAGCGCGGTTGGAGTGAGTGAGCACTCGCTATATAACAATCTGCATTATACCACTCAAAAGCATTGTATAACTTTGCTGTGTTTGAGACACGATTTGTAATATGTCCTAGTGTTGCAGTAGTCTCTAGTTGTACCACTGATTTGGGTTTTACATGGAATAAATCATTATTAATTTATTTATTAAATCTTCTCTTATCAAAGTAACTACCAAGTTTGATTGACTAGAAAAGGGAAGCCATTTGGCAGTAAAAATGGATTATTTATTCGATTTTGATTGGCTGGTAAGACTCAGTAAAGTTACGATAACTTACTCAGAGGGCGCGACGAACTGTAGTAGATCTATGCAGGTCAGTTTGGCTGGTACAGCAAGCATGCAGATCGTCTGGCTCCGAGAGATACCTTTATTCAGGGATGTCATCTCGCTGTGAAATGATAATTATCAAGAGACATTAGGTTAAGGGCATTAGGTTAAACAGTTCAAAGTTTCCATTATTTGAAAAATAGACTCTGTTA
The DNA here is from genome assembly GCA_033964015.1 of Scolanthus callimorphus. Classification (NCBI taxonomy): domain Eukaryota; kingdom Metazoa; phylum Cnidaria; class Anthozoa; order Actiniaria; family Edwardsiidae; genus Scolanthus; species Scolanthus callimorphus. The sequence goes on along the minus strand of CM066919.1, from coordinate 6,326,757 downwards.
CAGCTGTTTCAGGTAACACGCGACCCAGCGCGTTCAAAACATCGAGAGAGCTTTTGGGAATTGGGTTTTCCTTTGTAGTCAATCAAACCATGTGAGCCAATCAGATCCTTGCATAGTTTCGCCTAGTGCAGTGAATTGGCTTCTGTCGCGACACGTCTCGCAAGGGAAGCCAATCGAATGCACTGAGTAAGGATATGATTGGCTCACACAGACACGGATTGCATTTATGGACAGCACAGAAAACCCAACTGCCAAACTCTGGCGGCAACGGCGAAGTCGCGTGTTACCTGAAACAGCTGTAACGTAATTATCATTTCTACTTTGCCAAAACATTGCTCTTTGCCTCTGATTTCTGGTAAACGAGTAAGGTAATGATGTTGCCTGGGGTCGCTAAACAGGGAAACATTGTTGCGCATTGTTTTTTGAGCATTCTCGAACCCAGAGCTCCCCGGCTCGTCTCCTCGCGGGGGAGGATCTGTGGCAGCCATTTGATACAGAGCCGTTGATAGAAACAACTTTCTGCGCATGCTCCAACGTTCAAAATCAGCCAATTAGCGAAGGCCCTTAAATGGATGTCCCCAGAGCCTCCCCCGCAAGCAGACGAGCCGGGGAGCTCTGGGTACGAGAATGTTCTCGTATCCAGAGTATCCAGAGCTCCCAAGCTTGTCACCTCGCAGGGGAGGCTCTGGCAAAGGCAAGTTGAAGACCTTCGCTGATTGGCTGATTATGAACGTCGAAGCATGCGCTGAAAGCTCTTTCTCTCAGCGGCTCTGTATTATCTCGCGCATGCGTCAGTAGCTGTCACCAGAGCCTCACTCGCGAGGTGACGAGCCGGGGAGCTCTGGGTACGAGAATAATATAGAGCCGTCGAGGGAATGAACTTTCTGCGCATGCCCGAACGTTCAAAATCAGCCAATCAGCAAAGGCTCTCAAGTGACTGTCACCAGAGCCTCCCCGTGAGGTGGCGAGCCGGGGAGCTCTCGCCACGAGAGTCGGGTATTTCCTAAGAGATGCGCACCATTTGAATTTTGATGGGGCGCGTGGCTTTTTGGAGGTGCTCGCGGGGTTTGCTTCCGAACAAACAAACGTGAGAGGTTGCTGCTGGTGGATCGAAGAAAAACATGGCCCCTTTGAATTCAACATAAATTCTATAACTTATTTTAATTTGTATAAAAATGTCATAAAATTAATTTGGCCAAGCAAATACCTTGTACTCCACTTCATATCACGGTTACAATAGCAAAGTTGTACAGTCTAATGGTTGCTTTAACGTTTACAGGGGCCTAATAGAGGTACAGAATGGTCAAATCTCAACTTTACGAACACGCGAACACCTTGTCTTAGAATCCAAACGCGAATCTTTGTACAGGAATCTGGACCCAAACCCTTATAAAAGATCTCGAACAATTTTGAGAAAAGGTGGCAAAAAATCCAGTTCCTCAAGTTCAGAACTTCTTGGTTTGATTCTGCTTCGTTTTAGAAAACCTAAATATAAGCATTGACTGTGGTACTTCCTGCCATTGACTATCCATGGAAAGCGGATAAATTTAATATCCAATTCCACCACCAGGACTACTATAATAGGGAATTCCATGCCAAGTGAAATTCTGTACAAACCCCTATATGTATGTATTTTTCTAGGTTGCAATCAAGATTTCTTAACCGGCTGGAATAACGAATAATTACTACTTCCAGCAAACCTTTCAAAAGATGCCACTAGGTTTTGTACTTTCTAGTAACCAGAGGTTTGGCCAAACGTGGCTCGAATCACTAAACAAATCTGTCTTAAAACGAAAGACAATTCGGAATTTTGAGCAATGCTCAACGTGGGAGCAATTTTCAAACCAGTGTGAAAGCAGTGGCAAAATTGCCCCAGGAAATATTTGTTAGTTTCATGAATGTAAATTAAAAGCAAATAACCTATATAAAGCAGGGAAAGATAAAATATTTTAGCTAAAGCTACCACACGCAGACAGTTTTATTTTTGATGTCGAGATTGCTTCTCAGCGTGTTCCTTATGAAAAAGGTAACCGAGATTAATTATAACGTCGTTGGCTCATTGTATGACAAAAACTGAGAATAAATTCTACGTTTGTCCAATTTGGAAAGACGCCAAAGTGCACTTGTTTTGAAAAGAGCTCAGAAAACACCTGACTGGTGTCTAATTTTTCCCGCCCAAATTCCCGCTAATTTTGGCGCGCATGCGGTGACACGAGAAGCCTGCAACAAATATTTTCCTTTTTTTTTGCTATATTTTGACAATGTAATACGACGAAATTCCAAGGGGAAGGGGTAAAAGAAATGACTTTCTAAGGACATTTTATCCCAAAATAGATTTTCCAGGGGTATTTTGCTAGAAAAAAAAATGGAAATTCCAAGGAAGGGGGTCCTTTATGAGGCAGGAAATTCCAGGCGAAGGGGTCTGATTCACGAGTGGAAATTACAGGGGAGGGGGTCTTTTTAAGGGATGTCCTCAACCCCCCCACCCCCCGTGCGGTTTAAAAATGCAATCACCCATTTCGTTCCAGTGGGAAAATTTGAGGAAGTAAAAAAATTCAAAATACTTCGGCAAGAGTAGTTATAATTTGAAGGCACTAAATATTTTTCCTTTTCGATGGGCTTTGCTTTGCTGAAAATTAATTATTTACTGATGTATTTTGTTTAGAAAACTGCAACTTTTACAAACTCCAGTGTTTATATGGAGGCGAGCCAAACCGAGCGGGCCAGACAGTCCCAACATGCTGTCTGGTCCGAGGTAGGATGGCCCGGTTACTGGAATCCCGGGTCGAGCAGCCGAGATCTCTGCAATTTAAGCCCCGTTTGGTCATCTAAACACAAACAAATTTTAGGCACTGCCTAAAAGTAGAACTCCCAATAAGATACCACGCAAGGATGCAAAAAGTGCGCGGTTTTGCCGAAACTGGAGCTTCGTTTTTTTTCCTTTCTAAGGCCTAGGGCATACGTCGAATTAGGGTCGCGTCGATTACATTATTTTCAAAAGATACCGACTCATTACACTTTCAAATAACAAATTATCTATTGTTTTAAATGCATTCGACGCGACTCTAATTCGTCGTATGCCCTAGGCCTAAAATATAAGAAAATGAATTTACTCACGGATAATTAGGTATCTAGTATAGCATCTAAATTTTGAATTTTAAAATAGAGATGTACTAAACTAATAAAGGCGACCTAAATTTCGCGCAGCAAATTCTTGCGACTGATGACAATTGTTTTGGTCAGTAAAAAAATCCCTTATGCAAAAATTCAGGCGAATTTATATTTATTTCACCTGTCAAACCACAAAACCATCCCGTAACATTTTTTTATAGTAAGAATGCTAATTTCAATGCTTATTAAACCAGGCAGCTTTAATTTAGTTTGCAGACACGATCTATGCAAGGATAAACATTGAAATTACACATCGAAGGCGAAATATGAACCCACTCGTGAAAAAATGCATGCTTCAAATGACGATGTTTTTTGGCTACGCACTTTTTGGAGCTTGGATTTTCACTCTTATTGAAGGGAAAGAAAAGACGAACAAGGCAGAAGGACTCAGGTATCTTTGAAATACAAAACAGATGTTTAGTTTAACAAACTCTTCAATACGCAATAAGACTTATCTTTCCCTAAATATTGATCCCCCTAGTTAGACCTTATCATTTCTAAAATTGTTTTTTTTATTAACCTAACCTCGAACCGAGTTTATCGTGTATTTCTTTACATTAGCTGTGATCGAAATAGGAGTTAACAGTTATTGAAAACAAGATCGCCTTTGTCGCCTTGTCAACAATATATGTCCTCTCGAGAAAAAAAATGCGACTGTTTTTGTTTTTCCATTTGTGTTTTCTACGAGGCAACATTCAATTTTTTAGACTTTAGTAGAAGCAGTTCGAAGAAAATTTTTAAATTATAGTTTATTCACATAAAAGACAAAAACGCCTGGTATAAGAATAAATATAATACGGCCAATAAGTGAGCAAAGTCTAGGAAGTTTGCTTGCATTTATATTGCGCCCTTTCATGGCGAAACCTATTTGCAAATATAATGTTTATTATAAAATCTACTTTGTAGACTTTAGTCTTGTGAATATATTACAAAGGAAACTGAGAAGAAAACTGCGAAAAATGGACAGAACTCAATTAAAAGGGAATTCAGACCAGTTTCCCTTGCATGCTTGCTTGCTTGCTTGTTTGTTTTATTTTACAAAAGCTCAATACTTTGACATTTTCGTTTTCTTGTTGTTCAATAAACCTTTTCCGCAATGGCAGTCGGGAATTCAAATTTCTTCAAATTGAATTAAGTGCAAAACTAATACCAGTACCAGAAAGTAGAAAGAGCCCCTTCACTTTAGTAAACGTCATATAGCTACAATCTTTGCCAAAAAGGTTTGGACCGTTTTTAAGAACTCTGCATTTTCTCGTCTTTTTCCTTAATTTTTGTTACTCCCTCCCCTTCCCCATGTTGGTACATATTTTGAACGGTGAGATCGCGGGCTTCGAAATACCGAGACAATTCATCTCACTCATATCAACATTGAAAGGGGAGGAGGCAAAATTCTGCAGTGCTCGACTAAAATAGCTTGTAAGAATGGGCCGCAGCTTAAAGAAGTAAAAATATGAATGGCGTGTGCTGATTGGCTAATAAGAAGAAAGCATTGCATCGCGAGTTGCAGAGACATGTCACACGCAGCAATTTTGCTCGTAATGTTGCGAAAAGAAGATATCAAATCTACTTTCTTAGACGCGCAATATTCATGGCAATTATTGGATTGCATGTGATGTCACTGGCGGCCATGTTGGTGGTACAGTACAAAAGAAAGTTCATTTGCTCCTATTGTTCAGTGCACCATCATGGCCGCCGCGCTTTTGTTATTTTATTCCCAAAGAAATGACTGCAATCCAAGAATTCGCAACGCAACAAAATTGCGTTGGGAGTTGCAAAAACAATAGGCCAAGCACTAACCGGGTCCCGTGACCCGAACTACCTCTTAACTCAAAATCAATTCCTGAAATACAAAGAACCAATTGATATTAGTCAGAAACCCAAGTTTCAGCTTAAAATCTCTAACCTGGAGCAAATGGCAGCGAGTTGAATTTTCAAGATTTTATTCAGAAGGTATGGGATTTGGGTCACGTGACCCAGTTAGTGCAAATGGCCTATTGCTTCGTGTAACATGACCTTAACACAAAGAATTGTCTATTCCTATAGTGATACACCGTGTTGATTTCTATTGTTTTTTCCATTTTCGTGTTGTAGAATGCTCACGGAGCTGAAAAACATGATGCGACAGAAATACAATATTACGAACTCGAGCGAGTTTGACGACATCGTAAGGACAGTGAAGGCCGCCATGGACAGCATTAACCAAATGGACTGGGATTTCCTCAACGCATGCGCATTTACAATCACTTCAATTACAACAATAGGTATTACCCATTCTCGTACCCAGTGCTCTGTCGAATAAAGCTCTGTATCCTGGTGCTTTCTGATTGGCTAGCAAACCCGGCGTCTAGACTCGCTCACTAAGCCCTTTTAATCACTGAATGGCTTAATCACTGAATTGACGTCGCCGGTAAAACCAAAAATTTAACCAACTTCCCCCGGTCGGATTTCTACGAAATTTGGATAGGTTATTCCTACATATGTTTTTGACAATTAGTACCAAAAATTTCCCATGTTGCAATTTTTTCCAGGTTCGGGTTTTTTTCGGGCTAATTTGACCGGACTATACTCTAACCTTGAGCAGTGGTAACAGCAGCCCAAAAAGATAGGACTTTTTCGGCGCTTTACTCTAGTTTAGTTCACTTGATTTAAACTAACATTTCTTTTCTTAAATTCTTTTCTTCAGGTTATGGATACATTACGCCACAAACACCCGGGGGCCGGGGATTTGTTATTCCCTTCTGTCTCATCGGAATCCCACTGGCTATGGTAACACTCAAAACGGGCGGAGAGGTTTTGCACCTTGGCTTGAAAAACCTTACACATGCCTTCGAATTTCACATCCTTAGGAACAAAAACCCTGGTTGCACCTTAAAGAAATGTCTGATAATTTCTACTATAAATGTTTCTTCGTTTATCTGTATAATGGCGGTGGGTTCAATATACTTAGACGGGTACACGTTTTAGAAGGCGTCTACTGCTGGTTCGTAACATTCTCAACAATGGGGTTTGGAGATTTCATTCCGCTGAGAGAATTCGGGAAACAAAAAAGCCTAAGCAGAACTAAACTGATTCTCTGCGGTATGGGAATGACAATTCCATATATCATGGGCCTGTGTTTGGTTGCTTGTTTGTTGAATGTCATTGTGGAGTTCTCCAAGAAAAAATATACACAAATACGAGCAATGATGATGGCGCACGGTAAAATAAAGTCCTCGAGGAGGAACGAATCTGTGGAGGCAAAGGATAGGCCAATCTACTTGACTACATTTAAGAGTATCCAGGAGTGTAACTTGGACAAACCTGATCCTGAGCCGTCATTAGCGCTATCTGATATGAATATGACTTCATAAGTCATTACACGCGAAGAGAATTTGAAAACGGCCCGGTTAGAATTGCGTTGAATTCAACTTGACCAAAGAACACTAAAATGTAAAAACAAATGTAAATGTCGAAGGCCGAATTCCCAGGTTTGAACCTCGCAAGCTGAATTACGCCATAAGTACAGATGCTGAGGGTGTCACTGCCAGAGGGAGTCGAACCCGAACAACAGCGGTGATAGGCCAACGCCGTAACGTTGAGCCAACCCTGTTTCCCCCACTACACCATCATATCTTTGTTCAATTTGAAACAAGAGAAATTCGACTTCAGGCTAAGGCCTTGGAATGTTCAACGAACGAACTGTCGTATGAATGAATGGCGCACGGCAGCCTACCCTGCTAGCAGAGGTTTTTTCTGTCAGTCTTTTATCGGCTAGCATTAAGTTGTTCGCGTATCTGGTATGTCGCGTGGTTGTTTTAAATCAAAACAACCACGCGACATACCAGATACGCGAACATTAATGCTAGCTAATAAAAGACTGACAGAAAAAAACCTCTGCTAGCAGGGTAGGCTGCCGTGCGCCATTCATCCTTTGTCTAATTCCGAGTCATGAAGGCAGCGTGATAAGTTTGTCTGCGTGTCGCGTTGGCTCGCAATCCTAAGATACCAAATTCGAGTCTTGTTCGGGAATTCCACGAGAATTCGTGCGGGTGGGGTAATTTTACGACCACCCGCACTATAGGCCCGCGCCCGCGCCCGCGCCCGCGCCCGCGCCATCAAACCCGCAAAACGCTACATTAATACAAATTCCATTTGTACATAGTCAAGTGTATTCGGTTGCCTCCCGCCAGTTGGGTGGTTTTAACTTTAATTGAGATAATTGCCTTTAGGTTAGTAATCAAGTGATATTTGTTAGTGCTCCTAAATAAGCTTTATTAAAGAGACGTAAATATATTAACGCTTACAATGTGCCAAAGATAGCAGCGTAGACCGAAAGGCATTATGGATAGAAGGGTGGGTTATCCGCATTTAAAACAAACGTGGTGTCGTTTTTTTTTACGAATCCGGACGGGTTCCTGTGTTTTATCAAATCTCAACCCAGGCCCTTTTGTCAAGAAAAAACAAAAAAACAAATGATGACCAAGAGAACGATGTTTCTTGAACAACTGCATGTTTTAGTGAATTTACCTGCTATATTCGCTAAGATGATTATGTAATTATCCAAATAAAGTAAGGGGATTTCCTAATAAGAAAGTTCAGTGAACGTCAGCAAGTCGACAGTAGTTGGCGAAATTCTCTTGATGTGCAGGGAGAAAATGGAAGAACTAACTTAAACTCATGTACTTATTGTTAGAACACAATAAAACCTCTGGTTTAGTTCATAATATCACCTGAAATTGTAAATACTTATCAGACCTATTCGCTTGAAGCAGTTTGACTTTTCAAACATAACTTGACAAGCTATGTCCACAAATGGAGATGGCACTATAGGAGTATAGTGAAAGATGTATTTATTAAATAAACAATAATAAAGTCAATATCTAAACTTGTCATCTCATCTCATTGCCATTTTAAAAAGAAAAGTTTATTCTCTCAGTTGCATCATAGGGTACCAGGGCAAGATGGCGAAACTTTTCCAGGAATAATTAATTTTCACTTTCCCATTATCAGATAAATGAAGCTCCCCATAGGTTATTTTGACAATTTGTTTCTTAACGTACAGGAACAGTTTGTAGCCCGATTCTCATGATCGCGCTACAGTGGAGTTACACTTCTTACCTATCATCACATATCAATTCAGAAAATATTTGCCAATATTATAACATCTAATAAGATTTATGTATCATTGTGCTTCATGGAGTATTAATTTATCTATACGGGTGGAATGAAGTTCTACCTTATTTAGCTATGGATAAAAACACTGTGAAGGCATGAGCATAACATAGGTACAGTACAATGTGTATAAAGATTTGAACAAAACAAAACTTACTTGTTCTTGTAGACATGGAGGAATCCCTTGACTGTTTCCACTGTTGGATTTCCAGAAAAGAATCCAACTTTCCCCATCCACTGTGAAGGTGGCTCACCATCACCAGCTTGTGAATTATCCTCAGCTGTTGTCTTGCCTGATTCATCAACTAAAAATATATTGAGTGCATTATGAGCCTGTGTCAGCCACCATTTTGACAGTATATCAACATACCAAGTCGAGGAAAGCATCTATTTCCATTCAGCTGATTTAGAGGATATAGTGAAGAGCAATTTTCTTGATTGAATTTGGTACATGTTGATTAGATATTAGAAAATAACACCTAGTTTATATGGTGAATGTGCGCATTCTGATTGGTTAAAAGGCGTGTTTGAAAGAGACCTGAGAAACAAGATTGTCATGCAACGATGTCGCGCGTGTGCATGTTATTTTCTAAAAGCAATAAAAAGTACTTTCTGCATGCTCTCTGGTTTCTTACAAACACTTGGGGAATGTTGGTTGAACTGCGGCTCATGTCTTTCAAGTTTTGATCAGTTCTCCTAACATCCCCCTTGTGTTTGTAAGAAACCAGAGAGCATGCAGAAAGTACTTTTATTGCTCTTAAATATTGCTCTACATGTCATTTGTCTTCTTCTAATGGAACGAAAACAATAACAAAGGAGTGGCTGACACTGGCTCTTTAAAAAATCCAATCTTTAGCTGCCTAAGATTACAGTCAACAACTTAAGGTAATATACACTTATGCAGGGTTTGATGAAAAGAGTGTGGCATAGTAATGTTTTCAAAAAATCTCTTGTGAAGCTGTATCCTGAGCCCCGAGAAAATTTGAATTAATTACGACCAGTCATTATTGAAATGCCAGTAAATATATTCTGAGCCTTGATAGATCACAAACCTCTGGTTAGTGTCTCTATTTTCATGTCTTCTAGTTTTCTTTGGCCTCTGTTGACCCTCAGCACATCTTCAGTTACAGGGACATGATCTCTTACTCCAGCCAATTTTTGAGTGCCATCATCTTTGCCCTTCTGAGATCTTGCACTACTTGAATGAGTTTTCTGTGATGATGACATTTCTGGTTTTACCTCAAATCCTGGGGCTTAAAAAGCAAGAAAATGAGACAGGGCTCAAAATTGGATTGGTTGCAAAAACAGTCAAATGTTCTCATTTCGCAGGACAGTTTTGTGATGTTTCTATTGCCAGCTTCCCTAATGCACCTATCAATGTAAAGGCAGAGAGGGGGTTGGGCAGATGTGGGGCATTTGAGCACTTTGATGTCCCCCCTCTGGGAAATTTGACCAATGCATTTTTCCCCACGGTGCAGATTGGTGTGGACATTTGATTTTGGCCACGTAGGGGGCTGGGACCATTTGCAGTTTGAGGAGACCTGGATTTGGTTTGCAATCTCAAAATTGCAACCAGATCGCAGTGAAATTTTCAAGAACATCTTCAAAACCCCTGCGACGATAGCAGGTCGTCACACATGAGATTATTATGAAATCGCCAGCTGTTCACAACAACAGTGACAAAATCACACCCCAGATCACCACTAAAATCGCAGCATGTGAATGGGCTTTCAAAATTCTGTAAAGGCCCTTCATTTTGATTCAAGAAATTTTCCAAGCACAAATTTCATATCCAAAATTTCATTCACATTTGACAGCTTTGGTATAATGGTATCCCATGGAACTAACTTTTGTAAAGATATTTATTTCATTTGTTCATTTCAGTGTAGAGCATAATAAACTATATTGTATGGAAAAGATGACAGGAAAGACAAGTGATCACTTTCAATTTCATTGCCACTTGTCACTTACCGTTGTAATCAAATCCAGCAGGCTGGGTCGATTCATCGGCTAACTCAAGTCTGATCACAACAAGAGAGATAGACATCTATTCGGACACTTTTTAGCATCTGTATCCAAACAATTACCGAATATCATTGCCTTGTCATTTTCAGATCTTCTAGAATCACACGGGCCCGCTATATCTGAGACAGCGGTATTAAGATACAATGTTACTTGTCACTAAATTCAGTTCCCAGGGGCCCGTTCTCAAAACGCCCGGTAATTAACGGGCCCGTAAAACTTATCGGGGGAGTTTACGGGGAAGTTTATCGGGTACGAGCGAGCGTTTCTCAAAGCTCCCGGTAACCTCCCGATAGTTATCGGGGCCCCGGAATCAATTTTATAATTTCCGGATATTACAAATAACTTACCCAAAAAATCTATGAATTAACGAAAAACTCAGCAATTTGTCGACACTAGATTACAAAGTGTACCGCTAAGTTTGTATTTCCAGCGAAAAAAGTAAAGAAATCAGCTAAAATGTGCGAAAACAAAAGCAATTTGTAGTGAAATTGTGCACTGAGATTGAACATTTGTTTACATTCTTGCAATCAACACGTCAAACTGATTGACAGCTAAGCTGTCAAACGAATCGTTTTGATTGGTCGAGAAGCGAGATGGCCGCATCTGATTGGCTAAAACTCTCCCAGTATATCGGAATGGCGGGAAAAATAATCCCGGTAAGTTTACGGGAAACCATGGCACTGCGAAGCGAGAACTTTTCGAGGCAAAACGAGACAGGCCAGAAAATGGTTAGTTTTGAAGGAAAAAGAGGTGAGTTTTCGGTAATTTTAACTTGGCAGAGTCTAGTTGAATAACTAAGCTTTACCTAGAGTGAAACATTTCAGGAAAACAAATCAATTTTCGACCTTATTTTAAGACTTCAAACTGCTTCCCGTTAATTAACGGGAGGTCAAGAGCTCCCGTAAAAAATCGGCCGATTTAACGGGAACTTTTACGATTTCGCAAATAACGGGAGTTTTGAGAAACAGTCAAAATATATCGGGAGGTGTTAACGGGTAGGTTTACGGGTCCGATAAGTTACCGGGCGTTTTGAGAAACGGCCCCCAGGCCTCATACGAGTCACGTCCAAGATGGCGGAAGCGTCGAAGATTTTTCTGTTTTGCTAAATTTTTGGAATCTTTCCAATTCCTGCAATTATTTATGGAAACACGCAACTGGAAATACGCGAGAGGTCTAAATACGTGAGCAATGGAAGTCTAAAGAAAACTTCGTGCCTCTGTATGAGAAAATGGGTTATCTATAATCCATCATCTATGGTGCGACCTACTCGTGAAAAAAAGGCGCGAAAGAAAAAGCAGAGATCCCAGGGGAACTACTACGAGCTTTAAATTGCAGTCCGTGATGCATCAACGTTCAGTTTGAACACTTCTAACCCGCAAGCAAGATGAGTGTTCGCAGAGGAATCTGCTTTCAACTCTTTTTCTAGCTGCTTTCTATGCAGCAGTCAGTTTCCAGAGGCAACATTAAATGCTTATCGTTTAGCTCATAACGAGCTTCCTAAGCTAATGGAGTTTGTATCTCAAGTGGCCGTGAAGATTCGCGAATACTGCGTTACGCAATTGAGTACAGATCTGACTAGAGCTGCGAGAATTGTGAACGAAGCTGCTATGGCGGTGGGACGAATTTCAGGGCCCCTGGTTAAAAGTGTGTGTTTCCGGTTTATGGGGAGTGTTGGTGGCGATTCATGATAATGCTATGTCCTATACAGACGATGCACTCGACCAGATTCTTGGAGTTGATGGTTAGTATATTAACTAGATTAAAAACCTGTTTTATTCTGCTGGAGACATGGAAACTGCTAAATGAGCTTTAATCCCAGGGTATTATGAAGCCTGCTGTTCTATTTTTCTATCCTGTACAAAATTGCGCAGTCACAATGAAGGGAATGAGGCTGATTTGGTGGCATATAGACTATTGTCCTATAATGGAATTGAGCAATTCCAGGAAACATATGCACCCCCACCACGGCAGTACTAAGTTTTGACCCCCCCCCCCCATGCATCCAGAATACCCAAAATGGCTATTATGAAGCCTGCTGTTCTATTTTCTTTCCTGTACAAAATTGGGCAGTCACAATGAAGCTGATTTGGTGGCATATAGACTATTGTCCTATAATGGAATTGAGCAATTCCAGAAAACATATGCACCCCCATCAGGGCAGTACTAGTTTTTTTACCCCCCCCCCCCCCCCCCCCCATGCATCCAGAATATCCAAAATGGCTTTAAAAATCTTCAAAAATCTCCCCATGCAAGCAGAATTTCAAGCTTGACCCCTCTCCCATTCAGAATTTCTGAATGCCGCCCGTCCCAGGGTACATATATTTTCTGTCAGATTTCTGAATGCCGCTCATCCCCAGGGTACATGTACATATATTTTCTGGAATTGCCTATTTCCATTTGGCATGGGGAAGGTATTTCTACCACATCATCCAAATCTTTTTCTCCTTTATTAACCGAAAACTATGGATTCATTCTAAATGGCACATTCCTGTTTCTGCTCACAGATTCAATGTTACCTCGGCATGTAAGTGCAAATCGACACAAGCTCCTGTCACTCATTCTACTAGCCATATGGCTGCTGATGGGAATAGTGTCCATTTCCCGCATGTCATACAACAAGTTCTTCCTTGTGATGTCTGGCACATTCCTTCTCCACGCTGTATTTGGTCCTGTCTGGTGCGTAAGGCGCATGGGTTTTGTTGTTGGACTCTGTATGTGGATGGGATCCATCATGGCAAACAAGCCCATCCCTGCTGCCGTAGCTGTGCTTATACTATTTCTTGTAACTGGGATGCGGAAGTGGAGGAAAAGAATTGCGAAAGCAAAAAGTGCTGAGGATTTGGTCACATTTAATAAAAGTATTGAGAAGAGGATGGACAACTTGGAGAAAAAGATGGATCTTGTTCTGGCTAAAGTTCAATATCTTGTTGACAAAGTGCCAGATAGAACTGGCTGCATGAATGGTTGAGACATGTCATAATTAGACTGGTACAAGTACAGTACATGACTAGGGGAGGACTTGTAGTTTTGGGTTTGGGTTTACCCTGAAGGTTAACTTTTGTCATGCTATGACCAGCTCAATCAGAGCTGTCAGAAAATAAGTAGCTGGCTGCAAAAAAAAAAAAAAAAACTGACAGCAAAAACATGCAAATTTCATAGCTTCAAAGCCACAAGCTTCCTCACCAAGCCAATTCTGACAAATGCAATTTAAAGATTGCAGTTTTATTTTATTTTTGCAAACAATGAGGTGAGCTTCAGGCTGCCTTTAACAAGTTCTGTGGTTTGAACTTTTTTGTGTCTCACATTCAACAAAAAGTAGCCAGCAATTAAACTTGAAGTAGTTGCTGGAGCTCCGAGTTGCGACTTGTTCTGACAGCTCTGCTCAATGGTACCTCCATGGTCTTTTTTTTCACAAAATCAGGGCAAATAGTATGCAACATTAATTCTGTGAGAGGTCACATTTAGAAATAAAACATTTTTTCTGTGCTTTCATAGAGTTTTGAAAACCAAGGCGTTGTTTGGGAGAATTCGAGAGCAGATCATGAAGCATGAGGCAAAGTCGAGTGCTTCATGATCTGACTCGAGAATTCTCCCAAACAAAAGCCAAGGTTTTCAAAACTATATGAAGGCACATCAAAAATGTTGTATTTCTCTTATAAAATAATTTCTAAAGCGAGAACAATAATCATACGTGGGAGTAGTTTCTATAGCGCATCGTGCATTTCTATGACCTTCATAGAGTTTTGAAACACAGCTCTTGACCAATCAGAGCGTGCAAACTATCTCAATTATTTTATAATTTAAACTAAGGCACAACAAGCATATTTCTACCACAAAGACAGTGGTTTTCAATTGTGGTGAGTTATGAAATGAGCAAGTCCTTCATCAGTCCTGATGCCTACATGCCCTGGAAACCAGAATCCTAGTACAGAATTCCATGGGTTTTGGAATGGATAATCAACATCAGTCTGCCTCAAATGTTAATGATCATTTGGTTAAAGCAACAAAATCAAAATATTTATTTTCAACACAATCCATTGTTCACATTTTTGTGAAATCAATGAAATATTCACATTAGTTGAGAAAGTATGATATGATTGTATTTAGTAATTATTAAAGCACAGTTTATTGAGAAATACTATTTATAATATTGTAAGCTATGTACAGGGTTTGCAGTTTAGCAAAGATCACTAAAGTATGTGTATAAAAGCTTGGAAACAGTTAACCAACTTTTCTTGCCACTCAATTTATTTATGCACATGTTTCTTTAATTCTGTACATGAAAGTATGTACTACAGAATGAAAATAGTTGTTTGGCCACATCATGTAAAACTCCACGCACTGTTTCATGTTTGTATTTTGCCCTATTGTTATGGTATAAAACAAAATGTCCTCTGATTTTCCGTGGAATGTCCTCTTATATACCATGGAATAACATAATAAAGTGGTCAAAATGTAGTGCGGACCACAACATTTGGACCACTTTATTACATCATTCCATGGTGTATACAGTAAGAGGACGTAACACGGAAAATCAGAGGACAATCTTTGTGATTGTCTACTTGTGATGGAAAACTCAAGATTGAAATTACTGCAACAAGTAGGTTGTGAACCCAGCTGAAAGTTTGTGTAGGCATGTGGGCTGACAACTTAATCTTCCATGCCTGTAAACAAGTGGAGACCAACAATTTGGTCACCATTTTTTGTTAGTACTCACTTGAAATGAATAATAGACAAATTTGTATTTTATATAATGACAAGCTTAACTGATGCTATAATAATTTACATGTAAGAGTTTGCCAAATAAAGAGATTTTTTCTTCTTGTGTTAAAAATGTTTATTTGCTGTGCTCATTTTTTTCTACACTTGAAGATAAAATTCATATCTCCATGTGGGGACAAATAATTGTCATATTGTCAGTAAATTCAGCCTTGCTCTTGGCCCAGTAACAAAAAGCATAATTCTTCCATAAAATAAAGTCTAGATTAGTCACCTAAATCGTTTTCCCCAAAGTAAGCACCATGCATAAGTGCAACATTACGAATCATGTTCAAATGACTTGCATATAGTTTAAGTTCGTGAGATATTTCAGTCCAAGACACTGCATTTGCATCATCGCCTGCCTGTAGTTTAAACCTGTCAAATGTTTCCCCTGTGTCATCATGAAAATTTTTGGCCACTGTCTCCATCCAAGCATTGTCTGTATTTCTAGGATCATCCACATAGCCCTGGAAAACCTGTTAGGAAAGAGTAATGACAAGCCATATTAGCTAGGTTGCATTTATTCAGCTTTAGATTTTATTTGATTGGCTGATGTTCTAAGCCTAGCTAAAAATGCTCTTTATCAATAATGAATAAAATAGCTTCTGCAAACAGTAACACGTACATTGCAACAATATTTTTCTTTTCAAAAATCAGAGCCTGGGAAAAGCCAAATTCCTTTTTTACCCCAGTTCTTTCTATTTAGTCTGCAATGACCCGCCTTTTTAAAATGGACATTGAGTGACTAGATTTTCATTTACATAGGCATCGCAGGACCATAAAAAGTGGGGGTGCTCATTAGTAAGGATGTATGGGAAGAGTGAAAACACAAAATACAGTAAATGTATGAAAAGTGTTAGTGGGGGTGCCCCCCCCAGGTCCGCCGCCTATGATTTAATATAAAAATCTATGAAAATGTGGGAGCAATAGGAAGACCTTCAGGCCTCTCTCTGCTAACCTGTAAAAATGTGTAATTACTGAAATCCATACTCCCCCAAAGGGAATTGGAAATTCCAGGGTGTAGAGTTCAATGCATCCCTAAGTTCCAGACAATCACTTTGTTTCGGAAAATCTAGGGTAAAGGGTTCCACGGGGGGTACTCTGATATATAAAAATGATGGGGGGGAGGGGGTCCGACATATTTTTTGGGGTATGAAATTTGTAGTAAAAGTATTTTTTTGGGTTGAAAATTCTACCAGGCAATTTTGGGGGGTTGAAAAATCTGCGGGGTATTTTTTGGGGTTGAAACTTCTGACATGCTTGTTGATTTTCAAGATACTGCCTTAAGCTTAAGGTAGGAAACATAATGGGATAGGTGGTGACAGGCAAAGAAGAAAGACAATTACTCTTTGTTACACGAGAAGCTAAACAAGTTGGGTATTTTTTGGGGTATCAAATTTTGGGAGCAGGTATTTTTTTGGGTATAAAACTTATGGCTCAGGTATTTTTTGGGTATGAAATTTGCAGCTCCGTCGGATCCCCCGTCATTTTTATATCTGAGTACCCCTCCTGGGGAAAGGGTACTTAAGGTAAATTCCCCCATCGTGGGGATATAAATAATTTCTGCACAGGGACACCAAAGCTTACACTGAATCCTATCCTGAAGCACTCAGCAATGTGTCGCTTTATTTCCTCTTTCTCCTCTCTTGATGCCTCAATAGAGTTCATGGCCTCCTCCCCAAACTCTTTCTTGAGAGTATTAGACACTGAATCACCCGACTCTACCATACCCTAGAAAAATGAAGGCTGCATGGTCATGGTCATGCAACGAAGGAGACTAAAGCATGTTCAGAATGTACTTGGGACGTCTTCGGGACAGTCAAGGAGGTTGGTCAGAATGTCATCGGCCAAGTACAGTATGGTACTGCAGGGACATCAACTCTCTCGGTTTTGCTGGGGCTCTCAATATTTTTTGCTCCATCTCCCGGAAAAAATTAAAGAAGAATTTAAGGAGATTTCACCATTTCAAGGCAGTCTCCAGGGGCCCTGGGGTTGATGTCCCTGAAATCTACCAGATTTGCAGCCCATTCTTTGTGTTGGTCATGCAACGAAGGAGACTAAAGCATGTTCAGAATGTACTTGGGACGTCTTCGGGACAGTCAAGGAGGTTGGTCAGAATGTCATCGGCTTACATCAGCTAAACTTTTTCAAAAGTTGGCAGGTCTATAATAGTAATAGTGTAATAGTGAGAACATGCACTAATATCCACAGGGTACCCACTCACCCCAGGAATCGCCCACTCTCCAGTGTCCCTTCTCCTGATTGCTACAAACTCTAAGACAGGCTTGTTTTTTATGCGAACAATCTCACCACGCCTGTTTCGTTTCCATCTGCAGATCAGACCAAAAAACACTTCTAATATTTACTCCAGATAATGATTATACCCTCACATTAGGGAGTGGTCATTATTTAACGGGGGGGGGGGGGGGGCAAATGGGGGGGCTTTGATTTTTTGGGCGCCGATTTAGGGGGGGGGGCTCAAATTTTTGGCTTACGTTTGAGGGGGGGCTAAATTTTTTTGGGCGCTGATTGTTAGACAGGGTGACATTGATAGCTGCTTTTAGGGTACCTGATGCCTTTATAAACAGAGTGTTTTTTTGGTCAGCTCGCGCTGCGCGCTCGCCATCTACAACAATAAATAATATAACTTTACTAGCTTTACGTGCATAAAAAGCGGTTTGCTCGGTGTAGTACTTACACACTAAAACATCGTAGTGGGTTATGATTAATTTTGGAAAATTTCTATGATTGTTAAGCGAGACTCGAGCAGTTACTGTGACTACAAATGCACCTTGTCTCATTCCCCCCTGTCGCGGTTTTAAGTATGCAATGGTTAATGTAAATAGCCTTCTTAGTCATATTGATGAACTAAGAGTGCTGATGAGTGAAAAGTCACTTGACGCACTGGCTATAAATGAATCCAAATTAAATGCATCTATTGCCGATAAAGAGGTCTATATCGATGGCTATGATATCATTAGACTAGATCGTACAAGACATGGGGGTGGTGTATGTATTTATGTTAAATCAGATATCAACTATACTGTGCGATCAGACTTGACGGAAAAATCCCTCGAAATGATTACGGTCGAGGTAAGGTGCGAAAATCCAATTCCAAGCCATTTCTTATTTCTACCTGGTATCGTCCACCAGGAAGCCCAGTAAAACTCTTTCAAGATTTTGAGAAAATTGTCGGTCGCATAGATAGCCTAAATTATGCCCTATTACTTTTAGGGGACATAAATACCAATTTATTAAATAATAATTTTTCTCACTTGGGACCAACAGTGCCTATATAGGATATCAACTCATTAGCATAATTGTCAGTTGCCTTTAGTCCTCGTGCTGAGAAGACCTCCTCTGCTCTGGCCTCGCCGTTCAACTGACTCAACTCTCCTTCCTTCGTCAAGAATTAAAGTCTACATCATTCTTCTCGTCGCCTCCTATCGCTTTCCTCCCCTTTGCAGCGTTCAAGATTTTCGTTATTCCGCAGTTTGATTTTGTGTGTTTTTATCGCCTTTGAATTTCTTTTCGCGCTGTTCAGTTATGCTAAATTTGTGCTTTGTATTCTCTTACAGGTCTACAGCTCCGCCTGGAACCTTTGGAACCAGTTCTTTTGCTCCTGGAATTATTGTCGTCTATTCAGTTTGGCCAAGCTGAACTGTGTTCATTCTTGCGGATGTTTTCTCGCCCTGTAGGAACATTTAGTGTTTTACTTGCGTCTGGTTTGGCCTTTGAATTTCACGGTGAAGGCGGTGAATCTAACGATTGTGTTTCGCATGTTAACAGTCATATCTTGACCAGATACGTTCGGCATAGGCGTTAGACCTGGGCAAATTGTTGCCGCTACGTTTGGTATATAATAGGCGTTGGACCTGGGATACCTACAGTTTGGCAGGCGAATTAGTTCAGCCACCAGCGAATTTGTTCTGCTCTAAAATTGTTTCTCTTACATAAAGTTTGGCAGGCGAATTAGTTCAGCCACCAGCGAATTTGTTCTGCTCTAAAATTATTTCTCTTACATGAAAGTTTGGCAGGCGAATTAGTTCAGCCACCAGCGAATTTGTTCTGCTCTAAAATTATTTCTCTTACATAAAAGTTTGGCGGGCGAATTAGTTCAGCCACCAGCGAATTTGTTCTGCTCTAAAATTATTTCTCTTACATGAAAGTTTGGCAGGCGAATTAGTTCAGCCACCAGCGAATTTGTTCTGCTCTAAAATTATTTCTCTTAATGGAAGTTTGGCAGGCGAATTAGTTCAGCCATCAGCGAATTTGTTCTGCTCTAAAATTATTTCTCTTACATGAAAGTTTGGCAGGTGAATTAGTTCAGCCACCAGCGAATTTGTTCTGCTCTAAAATTATTTCTCTTACATAAAAGTTTGGCAGGCGAATTAGTTCAGCCACCAGCGAATTTGTTCTGCTCTAAAATTATTTCTCTTACATGAAAGTTTGGCAGGCGAATTAGTTCAGCCACCAGCGAATTTGTTCCGCTCTAATTATCTGGAAAAGGCAAAATAAAAGTATTTAGTCAATACCGAAAGTAATTCTTGCATTCTGATTATACACAAAGAAAGGTGAATGTGTTATGAGTTCAGCCAAGCGAATTTTGTTATTGTTCCTTATTCTCATCATGCTTATTCAATTTTGCAAAAGCTCAGAGAGTTTATCATCTTCCTCAATTTTTGTCTTGACTATTCATCACTTAATTTGAGGGTGTCAACGCGTTTAAATACGATTTTAATGAGCTATTTCAATCGTTGTTATAGTGATATAACAGAAGATGGATATTTAATAGCTCGGTGTTCTCTTTTGCAAGGAATTGTTTTGTTCCATTCTCTCGCTCTCCGGGGTAGCCGAGGCTACCTTTTTTGTTTAGTTTTCTTTTGTTTTCGCCACACCTTATTTAGGTTGCTTGACTCAGGTTTCTCAATAGGTTGCCTCGGCTCCCCGGAGGAGTTATCTAATACTCTTCATTGCTCTGTCCTCGGACGGGGTATTCCGGGGTTGCGGACGGCTGGCTGTTGAAATCCTGGTTTGGTTTCTCGCGTGTACATTCAAGTCTTTTCTGAAATTGTTTACTTGTTACCTTTGCTAACTTGATCCTCTGCTATTGATTAGAAAACAATTTTCATCGTTTCTGACCTTAATGTACCTGTATTGGTGTACTTCTCGTTCTTGTTATTATTGTTCAAAATTTCCTTTGTTGAATTTTTTGTCTCTTTTCTGCATACTCGAGGGTCCGGCGGAATCCGCGAGAGTTCTTAGCATCTCGTCCCCTCGAGCATGCTTTTTCTGAGTTTTGGGGAGAAGTACACCTTTTGTGTGGTATAATTAGGTTTATTTCATTGGACTTCCCACTCTCTCCTCATCTCCATGGTTGTAATGGTATTTTGTCAGGGTAAATTATTTATATAAGTTTCGGCAAAGCGGCGCTTCAAAATCTTTCGGAGTTTGGGCTCTGCCTCCGTGTAAGAATCTGTGTATTGTTCACGAGTTGCGTCACAAAGCCTCCTTTGTTTAGTAGAACGAATCATGATGAAATAGTAAATGAACGCAATGGCGTTCTCTGGGAATGGTTCTTACACGGAGGTATACCCGGAGTTTGGGAGTGAGTCGATTTTAGTAAGTGGAGGACCTGCAGTATTCGTCATACAGGCCGCGGAGCCAGGTCTCCTTACCCATATCTTATATAGAGCACAATGGGACCAAGTGAGAATATATAACTATTCTCACTTGGGACCAAGAGTGCCTATATAGGATATCAACTCATTAGCATAATTGTCAGTTGCCTTTAGTCCTCGGCGCAAGATGGCGTCCTTGGTAGAGGACGCTGTGTTGGCGGGTTTCATTGTGCTTATTTTGAGGCCTGATGGAGCTACTTTTCTTGTTACCCGCCCTCCCTCCCTCTTTGCTCTGTATTGTTTTGATTTCGGGTTTCATTGTGCTCATTCCGAGGCTTGGTGGAGCTACTTTCCTTACCCTCCCTCCCTCCCTCTTGCTAGATTGTCATCTTTAGCTCCGCCAGGTCTCCTTACCCATATCTTATATAGAGCACAATGGGACCAAGTGAGAATATATAACGATTCAAATCTTAGAACCTTGAAAAATATATCTGATATTTACGGTTTAAAACAATTGATAGATCAACCAACAAGAATAACTAAAGATTCCAAATCATTAATTAATATTTGCTTAACAAATAACCCTCATGAAGTCGTGGCCTCTGGTGTGAATCACATCGGAATTGACTTTGACTACCATAGCTTGATCTATGTGGTCAGAAAAGTTTCTGTCTCTTGTAAGGGAAACCGATCAAAATCGAGTATAGAAATGTCAAGAATTTCAACACTGAGCAATTCCGAAACGATCTTATGGCAGTGACTGGTCAACCTTGAACGTACACCAGGAGCTATTAACTATGGTATGACTAGTTTTACGGGAAACTAAGGTGGTCTGCGTCGGCGGAGACGTGAACATGAACAACAACAACCAAAGGTTGAGATTTATGTTAAACGCCGTGGAAAAATGGCGTTATGCTGACGTTTCGAGCGTTAGCCCTTCGTCGGAGCAAAGAGAGAAAACAGAGGGAGTGGGGCTGTTTAAATAGCAATGTAGATACGTTGCTAGGCAACATATAACATTCGGAATGATTAAAGGTGATAATTGGTTAATAATAACAAATGCCCTTTGGTTGTTGTTGTTCATGTTCTCTATTAACTATTTTGAAATTCAACTTTTACCTTTGGAAATAGAACACCTGCAGTGGTTAGGGGCCGACGATTTGACTTTTGAGGGGGGGGGGGGGGGGGAGATTTTTTTCTGCAAGATTTTTTTTACGTCTCTAAGATATTGTAGGATATTTATTTCGTAAAATTAGTTGAGGATTATGGCAAATATGCTGTGCAGGAAATTTTTTTCGGCCCTTCGGGCCGTGCAGGATATTTTTTTTTCAAAATCATCCACCCACCCTCAGAAGTCAAATGGTCGGCCCCTTAGTAGGGCAGGACAGAGTGGTGAAGGGGTTCTACGTGATTCACCCCAAATTTGCTCCGTTCGTGAAAACAGGAAAATTATTGCCGTCATCCGTGAAATCTCATGCACTCGTGACCCGTGATTTTACGAATTTCTCTTACGTGACTCGTGATTACAGGCCTAGAGATTAATGAAACGTGAAAGCTGGTCATTAGGGACGGACCATTTGATACCTGATTGTCTCCTGACTGCTTTTTAGGGAACCCGACGTCCTTATAAACAGACTGCTTTTTTTGGTCGGCTCGCGCTGCGCGCTCGCCATCTACAACATTAAAATGTTTTTTTTAAATTGAGTAAATTTACTATCAGCCAGTAGTAAATATAAGGGGTAGCAATTTTCAGGAACCCCAATTGTTAAACACCAAGTTCTCATTTACTCCTGGACTTTTCCCATTCTTTAAACTTATATGTCAAAAATTTGCAGCGCGCTTTGCGCGCAGAGGATACTTTGGTGTAGCATTTACAAACTGAAACACCGTACTGGACTCATGCTTAATTGTGACCCTGCATGGGAAAACGTATAATAACGACTTTCCGTTTTTTTCCTTAAGTCGTTCGGTACCCGTTCAAACGACCTGAAAAGTCGTTTGCACGGCTGAAAAAGTCGTGCTCATTAACTAGAAAGTCGTTTGAACGACTTTAAAAGTCGTTTATGCTAATTCAAAAGCCGTTCAAACGGAACGCAAAGTCGTTTTAAAACTTTTCGATAACGTTCGAACGAGAAGTAAAGTCGTTTATTTCAATGCGTTCGTAGTTTTGTCGGAAACCGAGCGCGGTACGATGGATAGCAAAAGCAACTCAATGCAAAGTGAAAAACAAACATGCACAATATTTATATTCTGATTAAAATACTCATAGTTTACCCGGGAATCTCCCGGAGTTTTTTACGTCATCTCCTGGGCTTTGTATTCAAGTAAAATCTCCCGAATTTCTTATATCTTGGAAATAAGTGCTTGATGGAAAAATGCATTTTGAGTCATGTTCGATCTTTCATCTTGAAACGCGCTTTCTGTACTTTTCCATGAAGTAAAATGTCGCGGCGTGGCGCGACGCAATGTATCTTATGAATTTGTTGTTGTTCACTTTTATTTTCGGTTCTATATCGAAAACGCTTCCCTTTTTGCATTCCCAAAGAATTGCAGTTGAGTCTCTGCTTTGTGGATAGAACGAAAAGGAAGAAAGCACGAGAGAAGAACAAAGGTATACATAGGAAACAAAGGAATTTTATTTAGAGATTGAATAAAAAGTGCGAACCAGTTATGAATATGTAATTAGTGTGTACGTCTAAACGAAAATCACAAACACGTCTTGTCCTCTGGGCGGCTAGAAGTTCTGTCGTGCTCAGTACTGCAAATCGCACTCAAACTATGCTTTGAAGGGATAAAAATCATGCATAGTGCATTGTTAGTATTTCTGAACCTTGAAACAGGAATTGGAATGCCGTGAAATCGACTGAGACGCCGGGTAAGTTTTACGCGAAGTTTTTGTTTACGTTCTGCGCTTGACGATGAATGCCATCAGTTTCAGGCTGCGCCAAATTCACCCTGCTTGTTCTGGAGGCCTATACTGTAAATACCGTAGTAGTTCTTGCAATCTTGTCTCTTTGTAGTTTACAATAATTATTTTTCATGCTCTCTTTATTTGTTTATTTGGAGAGCGAGAAGTAAACTTGACAGCGCGTGTTGGGGTTCGACATCCATTCGCGCCATGTCACTAGTATTCGCACGTGGGTATTGTTATTTTTGCATCGTAAGAGATCTACCCGCATACATGAAATTCTTACTTTTATCTTTCACTTTGAGAGCATTATTCTTGATGTCATTTTGCAAACCCCTGTTCATTTTTATTTCGCAATGTCCTGATTGTTGTTTTTTACTAGTGGCGCTGTTTTACGCCATCGCACGCTTTTCAGGGGACCGTACTCTATCCGATGCTTTTCGTAATTTACTCGGCGCTCATTCGTAAGCAGGGCTTGTTTCGTAAACTCGTTCACTTTTTATAGAGCCGTTCGCTCGTTTGAAATTCCCGTTTGGTCGTTTAAAATTCCCGTTCGGTCGTTCAAAAATCCCGTTCGGTCGTTTATGCAAGACGTTTGAACGGCTGCAAAACTCGTTTGAACGACTGAAAAAGTCGTTGCTACCCGTTCGTTTTGGCAAAAAAAACGGAAAGTCGTTATTATACGTTTTCCCATGCAGGGTCACAATTTTGGAAATTTTCTATTATGTTTCTTCCGTGACTCCATTTCTTCAGCGTGATTTTCCTGTGCCAGAAATGAGAATTTCATTAACCGCGTTAAGTTTAATTTTCAAAATCGCGGCACGCTTCGCGCGAATCAGATTTTTAACAATCTAGACATTGTATAAAGATTACGGAAGAAATCAGGTAAATTCACATGTACCCCCCCCCCCCCCCCCCCATCTCACCCCTCTGGAATTTCCAATCCCATCTGTTAGGTGGGGGGATGGATATTTTCAGAAAATTCACCCCCCATCCCCCTCCCACCTCACCCCTCTGGAATTCCAATCCCTTCTGTTAGGTGGGGGGTGGCTATTTTCTGGAATCACACATTATTGTAATAAGTACCTTGTAACTACTGGATCTGCAGCATGATTCGGTCCCCATCGACCAAGTAAGCCACGCCCTTTCAAACCTGTCCTACCACAAGGGTTCCTGGGAAACAAAAAAAAGTGTTAACCTTAGAGTACAATGCAAAATGTACAATGCTTACAGAAAACATTCAGACCTCCCCCAAGAAATGGGAGAGCAGAGTGCCAACCTCACACCTGCAAAATGTGGGAGATGGGGTATTTTGCTCACCCCATGAAATAATAATTGCTCGAGCGAGCGCAGCGAGCGAGAGCAACTCTAATTTCGTACCAGTTTACAAGTTCGTACCAGTTTACAAATGTACCGTACTCACGAGCTCTCCATTATCCCTCTTTGATTCTTTTCGTACCAGTTTGTACCGTACTCACGAGCTCGCCATTATCCCTCTTTGATTCTCGCGCATGCGCAGTACGATGATATGTGAGACGGAATAGATTTTGGGCGGGCTGGCGGCAACATGCCACAGGGTACCCGTTTGATTGCATGCAAAAGTAGCCTGTTACCAGGTCCTGTCGGCCACGCAGTTTGGTATACCATAATTTGGTTTCTCGACGAAGCGTGTTCTGCTGCTATTTCACAACACTCAACAGAAGTGAAGCGACGTGTTTGTGGAAATTTCTGGGAATTCGGTAAGTATAAACGTTATGAATCACTTTAGTTCTATTCTTGAAAGCTATCACAGCTTTCAAAGCATGTTAT
This sequence comes from Scolanthus callimorphus, assembly GCA_033964015.1. Classification (NCBI taxonomy): domain Eukaryota; kingdom Metazoa; phylum Cnidaria; class Anthozoa; order Actiniaria; family Edwardsiidae; genus Scolanthus; species Scolanthus callimorphus. Next base: position 6,301,311 of record CM066919.1, on the reverse strand, counting down.
TCACTGGTATGAGATCATTTTCACAGCAGATTTCTCGACGACTAATAAGACGATTTGCGAGTCCGACGGTGGCCATCGAACACAACACGTTTGGTTTTACCAAATCTCCCCATATTTTGGGGGTTGCCTGCAATAATCAGGTCTCCTCCGACTTGGAGGGATTATTATCCCCGGTGTGGGATTGTCAAACTGACCCAATGCCTATGAAGGCGGGTAATCAAATCAACCCAATGCCTATTACGGCGGGTATACAAACTAACCCTTCGCCTCTGGACTGGTGGCGCATGGGATCAAATGAACAGTCCAAACCCCATAGCCTGATGGCTGTATGGCTTTGGGTAAAAAATCAGCCTACAATACTATACAATCTAACCCTTCGCCTATGGACTGTGTGGCGTATGGGATCAAATGAACAGTCCAAAACCCATTGTCTGATGGCTGTATGGCTTTGGGTAAAGAACCAGCCAAGCAAAATAACTCAATGCCTAACATGGCATAATGATAAACCCGACATGGGTGCAAACCAGTCATTATACTGCAGTAACAATGAGCTTTACACAACATTGTCAACTGACACTACCAGTGAAAACACTACTTTGAAAGCTGTGATGACCTCATACTCAGGTAGTTCTGTACTTTTATGTGATGAAACTGTTAATCATACAGAAGGAAATATCAATAATAGTATGCAGAGTTATTTCAGGAGCTCTGTTAGAAAACGTACTAAAGATTTCAAGAGACAAAAGAGGGGCCGTGAGCCATCTAGATTTCCAGAGAAAAAATTATGCAACTGTTAGGCAAGAGAAAACTAAGAAAGAAGCTGAAACTTCTGATCAAAAAAGAGGTCCCTAATTCATCCAAGCTTTACATTATTGCCAGTAATTACAAACACTGTTTTGCAGCTTTTAGCAAAAGAAATGTGAACTTTTTCAGTTACTTTTGTTACATTACAAGGACTAAGACTTTGTGTAAAAGAAATTCAAAGAAGTATTTCTGTCCTAACAATGATATATTGAGCCAAACCTTATATTGTGGTTCACAGACTTTAAGAGGAGGTATGTACTGTAATAGTGCAAGCAATCAAATTATTACACCATGGAATATGCTAGACCAAAAGCTAGCATTGATTGGTTTAATGCCTTTTGACGTAGGTGGTGATGGCTCCTGCTTTTTTCGAGCTTTTTCACATCAGCATTTTGGCGAACCTGAACAGCACCATGAAATACGCATGGCTGGAATTAATCACTTGAATAACTATCCAGAGCTGTATGTAGAAAGTTTAGGAGATGATTCATGGCAAAATTACATAATGGAAATGTCTCAACCACAGACATGGTGTGATAACATTATTATACAAGCTGTAGCTAATTCATTCAACTGTGTTATTCATATAACTGACTCTGCTGAAGGTTCACCAGCAAAGATTATTGCTCCTGTTACAGATGTTCCAAATGCAGATAGAACTGCAGTTTTCTTAGGATACATAAATGGGTTACATTATGTCTCGGCTGTACAAAGTGACAATAGAGCCAAGAAAAACACATTTCGATGTTTAAAGGCTAGACTTTTAGAGACAAAAGATGCTAGGGAATTACGATTGTCAAGAAAAAGGGCATACAGAATATTAAAAAATGCCTGTGATTCTCCGGAAGCCAGGGAAGAGAAACTGGCAAAGAAAAGAGAATATGACAAAATAAAAAGATCTGTTCTGTCGCCAGATGCCAGGGAAGAGAAACTGGCAAAGAAAAGAGAATATAGATCTTGTGAGTCTCCAGAGGCCAGGGCAAAAAGACTGGCAAAGAGAAGGGAACAATATCAGGCTAAGAAAATGGCAAATAAAGAACAAAATACTCAGACGCATGAAACCAGTGTCGATGGTAATAATCAAACAGACTTGAATGTGGCTAATAATTATTCTCAGCCAAAAAACATGAAAGGGTGTACAAATCACACTAATATAGATAAAATATCACAGAGAACATTTGCATCTGACCCCCAGCAAATTTACTTAAACAGATTTAACTCAGCATTAGATGGTCCTTTGCATGAACAACCTTGGGCAAAATTAAACATGAGGAACTTCCATAAATCTCTTGAATACTGTATGAATCAGTGTGTAATTTGCAAAGAGGTGTGGCCATTGAAAGGATTGTTGAAACCATCTGATTCCTATAATTGTTTACGTTGTGCAAGAGATAAGCAAATACCGAAGGCATTTTCTGTTGAAAATTCAATGGTCCCTAGCCCAGTGCCACAAGAGTTACAAGGATTAACTCAAACTGAGGAAATGTTGATTGCTCGTGCATTGCCTATAATGCGGATATATATTAAACCTGGTGGTCAAAGAGGTTATTCTGGCCATTGTATAAACTTGCCACAAAATGTAAAAGAACTTGCATCCACTTTGCCAAGATATCCTAAGGATTTATCTGTGATTATAGTGAAAGTCAAAGGAAAAGACAACACATTTAAAGATGTCAATGTAAGAAAGCAAAAAGTACATAATGCTCTTCTCTGGCTTATACAGAATAATCCACATTATGCAGATGTAAACATTGATAGCAATGCTTTGAATTGCTTACCAGATAATGGTATTCCCTCTAGCCTTTTGACTGTTGAGTCTGATAATGAAATTTTAATAGAAGAAACAAATGAGCCAGACCTGGGCCCAAGTGGAGAAAATGTAGATGATATTGTATATGACAAATCAACAGAAATGAGTACCTTTTTACCAGTTGGTCAACAGCAACAGCAAGAATTGGAAGCAATTAAGAATCAACTCTCTGCAGACAAACCTATGAATTGGCCTTCTAATGATGATGCCCCTATAAATGAGTACAATACGCCATTTCTTGCCACCATGGCATTCCCTACATTATTTCCTGATGGGAAGGGTGATCCAACTAATCCATCAGTTGTCAGAGATGTGTCACTTCATGAAAGTATCAAACATTTACTAAAATTTGCAGAGGCCAATTGTGGTCAGTGGAATTATCGCTTTGCTAGCCACCCAAGGTTTTCATACTGGGCTTTTGACATGATTCAGAGAAAGCGTACCTTACAGCAAAGTGGGATATTTTAAAACAAAATCCAGGCGAGGCACATATGACAATTGATGAGTTACAAGAGATGGCCGCTAATAATAACTCAGCAGCATTCATGTCAAGGTTTCTAGATATGTTGCAAACATTTCTGGCACAAATGCATATTGGCATAAGGTTAGAGAAGACCTTAAAGCCATTGTGACCACTGTTGGTACACCAACATTCTTTTTTACATTTTCCGCTGCTGATATGCACTGGCCACAGCTGCATGCTTTATTTGGTGACACTGCCAGCACTAGCACAGACAGACGCCAGAATGTTATAAGCAATCCACACATTGTTGATTGGTTTTTCACTCAGCGACTAGACAGCTTTATTAAACACTGGCTGTACAATACTCTTGATGCTAAGTGGCACTGGTACAGGTTTGAGTACCAAGGTCGGGGTAGTATTCACTGCCATGGTACAGCTAAGCTGAAAAATGACCCAGGCTTATGTGAGCTTACTAAGATTGCACTTAAGGGTTTTTTGGCCCAGAAATACAAAGATGAGCATGATCATGATCTTGAAGATGCTACAAGCCTAGATGAAGAAATAGTTGCTGGTAATAAAGCTGCTGAGACAGCATGTCAGTATGTAGATTGGTTGCTCACCACCATCAATCCTAATCCCCCAGAAGAAGACATGTGGGTTAGACCAGAGATACATCCTTGCCAAAAGAATTACAAAGATATTCTACAATATGATATGGACTCAGATTATTGTGATTTACTGAACATGGTTCAGCGTCACACTCGATGCAGCAGTGGCTATTGTCTAAGAAAACGGAACAATGAGAAGGAATTGAAATGCCGGTTTAATTTCCCTATTGAGCATTGCCCTCAAACTAAATTAGTATTTGAACCTGTTCATAGCAAGAGTAATGAAATCCAATACAGAGCAAAGATTATAACTGCAAGAAATGATTCCCGTTTAAATAGCAATCAACAGCTCCAATTACAAACCTGGCGAGCAAACTGTGATATCCAAGTAGTTATTGACCACTATGCATGTGTGGAATACCTCACCAAATATGCAGCTAAAGGTGAGCCCCGTTCACCATTGTTAAAAACAGCATTTAATACAATTGTTAATAGTGCAGCAAATAATAGCAGTCCTCATAGAGCCATCAAAAAGGTGATCATGAAAACACTTGGTGAAAGAGATTATGCTGCACAAGAGATAATGCATCACCTGCTTTCCTTGAAATTTCACAGTTCATCATTCAATGTCATACCTGTTAGTTTAAATGGGTCTCGCAAGTTGAAAAAAACATCTATTGACAAAGCTCAGGTTTGCTCAGAGAATTCCCTTCTAGATGTTTATGCTAATCGAGTTGATTATGACAAATCACCAGAAATAAATAACCTAAATTTTGTAGAATTTGCAACCAAGTACAAAGTTGTAAATAAGAAGCTCACTAAACAGCCTGATAATGTAATACCAAGGGTTTTCCCTACATACTCCTCAAATCCAAAGGGCCAAATTTCTCACTTTATTGTAAATATCAGTTAATAAGATACAAGCCTTGGAAAATATCACAAGATAATGCATGGGATAATTTAGAACCATCAAATGAGAATTTCATTGAAAAATGGCATGAATTCCTTGAAACATCATATGCACAAAAAAATGTACCAGATTGGTTTGACAAACTTCAAGAAGTTATCAAAAGCCAACAAGATATAGACGATGAAAGTGATAATTTAGAACCCAACACAAATATCCGAGAGGAATGGATGATCTTATGTGACCTTCACACACCATTTCAAAAGTCCCATGATGGTTTAGAGGTAGATTATGACTGGCACCAAGACAGAAGCCATTATACTGAACAACAGATTGGTGAAATGCCAACCTGGGTCAAGTGAAAAAGGAACAGAGCATATCAAATGCTCAGCCAAATTATGAAACTGTTGACACTGCTACATTTAGTGAAATGCAAGACATGGCATATAATATCATAAAGTCCCATTCTGAGGATTTTTCAAACAACAAGGAATCTCTATGCCTTATTTTAAATGGAGTAGCTGGAACTGGAAAAAGCTATCTCATTAATGCTGTTCGTGCACTTTTAAAACACAAGTGTGCAGTAACTGCTACAACTGGCAAAGCCTCATTTAACATACAAGGAGTTACTATCCATTCCCTGTTAAAACTTCCTGTTGGACCAAGAGGCAATAAAGACCTTGCAGGACAAAGCTTGAGCAGATTGCAAGAAACTCTTAAGGGTAAAGAGTACATAATCATTGATGAGTACTCAATGTTAGGCCAAGTTATGTTTGGTTGGATAGACAAACGTTGTAAGCAGGTTACAGGTCATTACGATCAGCCCTTTGGAGGATTTTCAATAATTTTGACAGGAGATCCTGGTCAGTTACCACCTGTAGGTGACAAGCCTCTTTACCATGCTAAGCCAAGTAATAGTATTGGCGAACAGGGTTATCTTGCATACAGAATGTTTGATAAAGTTGTTAAACTCACTGTCAATCAGCGTGTTCAGGGCTCTGACCCAGATCAAGTGAAATTCCGTGATTTACTTTCACGGTTGCGCAAAGGTGAATCAACTGTTGATGACTGGAACTTGCTGTTAACCCGCCAACCAGTAAAACTCCCACACTTAGAGGAGTTTGAAAATGCAACAAGGTTGTTCTACAGTAATGACGAAGTTGGTAATTACAATTATGACCAGCTCAAGAAACTTGGAGAAACAATTGCCAATATTAATGCTCGTCATTCCTCAGCACTGGCAAAAAAAGTTAAACCTGATGAAATGTCCGGCTTAGAACCTTTCATTGTTTTAGCAAAAGGTGCTAAAGTAATGCTAACCATGAATTTATGGCCTAGTGTTGGTCTGTGTAATGGAGCTACAGGAATTGTGAGAGGTATAATCTATCAGACAGATCACCAGCCTCCTGATTTACCCATTGCAGTAATTATTCAGTTTGATAACTATAGAGGTCCATCTATAAGCGACACAACTCCATCTTGTGTGCCAATATGCCCTATAACTGTATCAGCTCATTTAGGAGATGGCATTCATGAAAGGCAGCAGTTGCCTCTTAAACTTGCATGGGCTATAACCATCCATAAAAGCCAAGGCCTGACATTACCCAAAGCCTGGGTTGATATTGGAAAGAAAGAAACAACTTTTGGTCTTTCATATGTTGGTTTAAGCAGAGTAAAGGCTTTATCTTCTTGTGTTATAGAACCAATGACCTACCAACGTTTATCTGGCTTAAAATCAGCACCAAGCTTACAATATCGTCTAGATGAGGAAAAAAGACTTGAAATGATAGCACTAGAAACTTGCAGTGCATTTAATAGTATATAGAATCAATTAGCAAAGGACTATCAATATAATCGAGCAGCTAATAGTATAGCTGCTGTAGTACATAGCAGTAATAATGCCGAATAAAATGCCAGTAGGGAATTTCCCAACACTTGTACTATTCACACTTCAATTGCCTGTGGACCAGATTACCAAAATGAGCTATTAAAAGCTATAATCATCCAATCTTTTTTGGTACAGTTGCCACAGCTTACATTAAGCTGAATACACTAATTGGGGCAAAAGATGTTCCAAAAATAGCACTGTCGCCGTTATGCAATAATCGTCATTTAAATCCATTGTGTTTGCCCAGGTAAGTAAACTATAATAATTGTAATTTCCTTTTTTTTTTCTTATTTTAACTTATTTTTTATTCTTCCTTTCTTTTGTAGATCCAGCCTAGTGGCATAATGAATCATCCGTAACAACATACTCTGCAGTGGTCACAAGTTGAATTTTTCCTATGGTGAATTTTTCCTATGGAAAATGATAACAAGACTGGACATGTATAGTACACTGGTGCCCTGTGAGCAAGCAACAAATCAAGGGAATGACACTGTTTATTATCATGGCAGAGAGAGAGAGAAAAAAAAACAGTCACAGGAGGCAAAGTTAACTGTTACCATTGCTTCCAATCAACATTTACAAATTTGATATGTACAAGAAGTTGTTGTACAATTATGGAACAAGGCGCCACGTTGTTATATTATTATGAAAAATTGTGACAGAATTATTTGAATGAAGACAATCAACAGAGGATCTGGAAGCTTTTACAGAGTGTAAAAGACACCAAGCTTTAATTTGTAAGACACCAGTGTCTATTATTATGGGAATAATTATCTCAAGAACAGAAATGACTGACTTGGTCAAACAATATCTAAAAACTGGTTAAAGAGAGTATCTTATGCATTACAAGTTCAAAGAATATTTACTTGGAACAAACTGAATCAAGAAAATGGCCCCACAGCTAGAATATTCTACCAAAACAGGAAACGAAGCTACTGCAATGGAAAATCCTGCTTTAGAAATTATATTCACACGAACCTGATTCCAGAAACATACATATACATTGATATTTAACATGCAAGTGTCTACACCCCTCCTATAGTTCGATAACTGCAGCAGAAGTCACAGGAGATGTTCACATGTTAATACAAATCACTCTGCAGAAACGTTGCATCAACTGTTTATGTCCAATTGTTACGAGTAAAATTCTATGATAAAAGAATACTTTGTTTAACAGACCCAAAGTTCAGTAGTAACAAGAGTGCTTTTTTCTGGACTGTTTGTGAGAACTCTAGAAACATTCCTGAAGCAGCTACAAATTGTTGATGTTATGGCATCCTTCACTGGCTTCAGATACTAATCAACAACCTGATTATGTATACAGTTGAATGATTTATTAAATTCCATGGAATGTTCACAACATTCAGACGACTCAGTTTTTATACACTAGGATGGAAACAAAACACTTTCAAGAGAGAGTACCTTTCCGCTCGAGCACTCACTATCTCAATAGATACTTCTAGTAATAATAAATATCTTATGCATTGCAAAAAAGGTTTACAAAACTACAGGTATAAAAATGCCAAAGAGCTGTGAGTGGGACTAGGCTGAAATCACCCCAATCATTTTAGGGATGAGCTAAGCTCAGAGCTGCAGCAACAGGGCACTAATTAGACTGCGTTCCAGCCAAGGGATCCAAGGTACAGGGTACAGTTACAGTTGATTTCACAAACATTGGCCGGAGATTTCCCGAAGTTGACATTCAGAACTTACGAATTTCACATTGAACTTCCCAACTTCGTTGTGAACTTGCCAAGACGAACTTCCCAATTTCAAGATGAACTTTGGAGCTCCAGATCAATGTCTCTCTAAATCGAGATGAATTTTCAAAAGAATTGTTTGATCTCAGCAATAAACAGTGAATAATACCCGCAAAATTTAGTCTAAAGTTCCAAAGTAGTTTGTCTTGAACGAACTTTGGAAAATCTCTGGCCAATGTTTTGTGAAATCAACTGTAACACAGGGAACTATCAGTCCTGTGAAGTTATCAAGGCCACTTTCGCTCTACCAGCTGCTAACTGCTGGTATATAGGCAGTTAAGCAGGCAAGCTCCCAAAGGCTTCTTCTACAGGTACTTACAGTGGAACCCCATCTTTCACGTCATAGATGCCCATATAGCTACATCTGTCTACATTTTGACTTGTAGCATTGAAGTAAAGTGGACCATTTTGAAGCACACCATGCCTATGCATGAACATTAATATAAACCAGAAGGTTGTTATATAAATCAATTTATTAATATATCAGATTTTATGTGCTTCAGTATCTATGATGTGTTTGTGTGTGTGTTGTGTGAATGTCTAGGATGTTAGGTACAAAATCAACAGTCACAAAAAGGGCAACCCTGTTTGAAAAAACGCATTTTAGCTATCACTGTCCATCTGCAATTCCAGTGAATTTCTTTGTGACCACTTCGTTGAATTTAAATTTCTTGCCCTGAAATTCCATAAATTAAATACTAGTTTTCTTATTCACATTTTATTTTACATTAATTGCCTTGGATTAGCAGATTGACAAGTTTATAGTGAGTATTTACTGTGCGACTACGTCAACTGGGCCATCCTGTAAAACGTTTGTCATTTAGAGATTCAAACCATTTTAAGGAGATTTGATACCTGCAATACGTCTGACGATGATTAATTAAGTGTTTTGAAGTTATTTCTGCTCATAATGGTCACAGTTTTTTAGAGAAAAGCGAACATTTCGATGTCTGTTTTTATTATTATTATTTTTTATTATTGACAAGAATAGATATGGATTTTTTTATTCAAATGAATCACAATTACTCATACCTAATATCTGGATCAGCATAAGAAGGTCCCTTGAGAATACTTTCTGCTGTATAGTCAACTGGATCGTAGCCTGGAAATGGCTCTGACCAAGGCACTAAATGATCAGGAACAGGAAACCTTTTGACATGGCTTCCAGGGTAAAATTCACAGCGTGCCTTTGCGTGTATTGGTAGTTTAGTACAGTCCTTGGTATGCATCATGCTACCAGAACAGCAGACAATACCTGATGCTGAAGAAGAAAAATAAAACATTTTACTTATGTCAGTGATGCAATGTCAGATACTGTTATGCAAAGCTTCTCCATTCAATGGTTAGAGAATGGCATCAAACAAGCAAGAACTAGTAAATTTGATTGCGGTATGATTCAATTCTTGACTAGGACTTCCAGTTTCGCTGCCCAGTTTCACACTTATACACAGCTACATTTTATACTTTGTTATGGACTGCACATTTTCAAAACACCAAATTGGCTTTTGTTTTTTTTCTGTTTTGCCTCTGAGCCAATTACATATTTAACTGGTTTCACCCATTGACTTCTGTTGTAACAAAAAACGGAGTGTCTGATGTTGACTGTAGCAGGTGAAACAAGACAATAACCTGATTGGATCAGAAATATTGACTGGTAGAATAGAAAAACCCTAGGCCTTGCTGGATGAGAGAGTTTAGAGCCTCATCCCCAACCTCACCACAATACAAGTTGACACAAATCAGGACAGCAAGCAATGTGAGTGGTTAAAGAAAGTACAATTCAAAAGTCTAGACTAATTCAATTGTGTCTATTATAATGAAATCACTAGTGTCTAGATATTGATTGACCAATTTCTGTATTTATAAACTACTAACTTGGATACGAGGCTCATGACATGGGGATAAAAAAAGAGTCAAAAATTATACATTTTTCTATGCCAATGCAATTTCTTTGTATTATTCCCCTGAGTCTCAGGCTCGAGTATATCGAAATTGGTCCTGATGCACTTGCCACACAGAGGATAATGAGCTACAATCATGCGTCAGTGAACACAATACCAGGGTTCTACTGTAAGATTAAGAAAGAGTGCAAAAAATTATTTCCGAAGCTTTTATGGCTACCTCTCATTGTTCTTGGATAGAAATGTGCTAGGCTACAGAAAATGAAAGGAGAGGGAGCTATTGTAGTTTACTAAATTAGTATTAGTGATACAGGGACTAGACTGACTCCAAAGAGTAACTTATTTAAATTAAAAACGTATGCGTGTAAATTATTAAATTCTCCAAGTCATTTCCCTAGTAAAATAATTTTCATATAAAAACAAGATTACACTGAGCATATATGAAGAACATAACTTATATGAAGATGATGTGTGTATTAACCTTAAATCAATTGGAAAATATTTTGAAGTCAAGAACGGTCGCTTTGGACTCAAGCCGCAAGGTCATATCACAAAATATATCAAACATAGAAGTTTGTATTCAAAATAACATTACTGACATAGCTTTAAACCTTATAGCTGAAGTTTACTTACCAAAATTAGTCAAAAGAGTAGAAGAAAGAGCCCAAAAATTAAGTTTCACTCGAGGATTTCGGGTCAGCAGAAATGCAAACATTGATTAGATAGGTTTCACATCGCTGGGTCGGAATGCTCTATTGTGTAAACACAAAAGGTGCATTTCATCAGACACCGAAATCTAGTGTTGCTTGAACAAATGCATTAACGCAGATGAATTACTTAGCAATTGATTGGGGCTGCAGAGAAAACCTTTCAGCTCAAATTTGCTTCTCGAAGAAGAAACTTTCTTCGACACTTTCTTCACTTTGAAGAACAAGCGGTGGCCGAGTGCAATAGTAGGGAGTCTGGGTTTGACAGGAAATAAAACTGCAACTTCCGGTTGAAAAATCGAAACAGCAAAAATTCATTTTGATCTATTTTAATTTTCCTTTTTATAGTGAACATTAGTGAACAAGGTAACCGGGGTTTTATTCTCTGCTTCCTTTTTATAACTATAAACAAGGACAGTATTCTGCCATGAAAGGATTTTCATTTTCTGTATTTTGGCCATCGTCGGAAACCCAGGTTTTTTCGTGGAATGTTTCTATCCCGAAAGGAAACTTCCGAGGATAAAACCACGGGTTTTCGAGGATGGTTTCTAGCAAATGCCAGCAATTTCTCATGGCTTACATTCGGCGCCATTGATCTGTCTAAAAATAGCATTGACAACTCTTTCGCTTTCTGCGCGTGTGTGCAAGAAATGACTCGGCATTATTCACGATTATCTCTGATTGGTTAATCTATTTTTATCCACCAATCACAAACTGCAACGTTATGAAATGATTGACAGGAAACGCCAGTATATAAACATTGCGGCAACGCTTGTTTAGCATATTTTCCTCTTGCGAAGTTACAGCAGGAAAGTTTTGTCAAAACTGCGCCAAATTTTGTCTAAAAACCCGCCATTTCACCATGCAAATCTTTGTGAAAACCCTCACAGGCAAGACTATCACCCTCGAGGTCGAGCCTAGTGATACAATTGAGAACGTAAAGACGAAAATTCAAGACAAGGAAGGCATTCCCCCAGATCAACAGAGGTTGATTTTCGCCGGGAAGCAACTCGAAGATGGCCGCACTTTGAGCGACTACAACATCCAGAAAGAATCAACCCTCCATCTTGTCCTTCGACTAAGAGGAGGAATGCAGATTTTCGTGAAGACTCTCACTGGAAAGACCATCACTTTGGAAGTTGAACCGAGCGACACGATCGAGAATGTAAAGACAAAGATCCAAGACAAGGAAGGCATCCCTCCCGATCAGCAGAGGCTGATTTTCGCTGGCAAACAACTCGAAGATGGCCGAACCCTGAGCGATTATAACATCCAGAAAGAATCAACCCTCCATCTTGTCCTTCGTCTGAGAGGAGGAATGCAGATTTTCGTCAAAACTTTGACCGGAAAGACCATCACTTTAGAAGTTGAACCGAGCGACACGATTGAAAATGTGAAGACAAAGATTCAAGACAAGGAAGGCATTCCTCCAGATCAGCAGAGGCTGATTTTCGCCGGCAAACAACTCGAAGATGGCCGAACCCTGAGCGACTACAACATCCAGAAAGAATCAACCCTCCATCTTGTTCTTCGTCTAAGAGGAGGAATGCAGATTTTCGTGAAGACTCTCACTGGAAAGACCATCACTTTGGAAGTTGAACCGAGCGACACGATCGAGAATGTGAAGACAAAGATCCAAGACAAGGAAGGCATTCCTCCAGATCAGCAGAGGCTGATTTTCGCCGGCAAACAACTCGAAGATGGCCGAACCCTGAGCGACTACAACATCCAGAAAGAATCAACCCTCCATCTTGTTCTTCGTCTGAGAGGAGGAATGCAGATTTTCGTGAAGACTCTCACTGGAAAGACCATCACTTTGGAAGTTGAACCGAGCGACACGATCGAGAATGTGAAGACAAAGATTCAAGACAAGGAAGGCATTCCTCCCGATCAGCAGAGGTTGATTTTCGCCGGGAAGCAACTGGAAGATGGCCGCACTTTGAGCGACTACAACATCCAGAAAGAATCAACCCTTCACTTGGTTCTCCGACTTCGCGGAGGAAACTGAACTTTGTGAAAGATTCTCACAATATTCGGACATGACATGAAAACTCTGATATAGGACTGCTAATATAGGACTGGTAAAGGAGTTACTGAATAATTTTGCTGAGCTTTCTAAGCTTTGGTTTTATTTGGATTTTAATAAAGTATTCTGCAACTGAACAAAGTATTGGCTTTATTTTTAGTCCATGATTTTGGTTTGTGGGGGTGTTCTGTGCTTCCATTTCAAAGCATTCATTGGATAAAACAAAACATGTCAGTTTGAAATAAATTACAACCAGAGGTTGAAATTTTCATCAAATCTTGTGAGAAACTGTTTTATGCTGACATTTCAAGCATTTTCACCAGTCAGAGCTCTGACAAAAGGACAATGCTCAAAACGTCAGTGTAAAAAACATTTCTCAGGGTTTAGCATAAATTTCAACCTATGGTTGCAATTACTTTATGCCCCCTGCAGACAAGGAGTTAGTATGGGTCCATTGATAGAGAAAGCTCTGTATCCTGTCAAACTAGCTATACAGAGATGCCAACCTTCAAAACGCATAAGATGGGGTGCTAGGGCCATTCCATTTTTTTATCTGCACCCCCCTACAGAAGAGTTTTTTCTGAGGGGTATAGCAAGGGGAGTCAAACCGAAACAAAGGCTGTTCTGTAGGTTTTTCCAAGGGGGTGCAATAAAAAAGCCTCTTCCATTGGTTTTTTAAATTTTTCTTGACTCACTATTAGGTTTCAGTAAAAAATGTGAAAGGCTGGCTCCGTTGGTTGTGCCCCCCACCCTTCTAGTGGGAATGCAATCATGTTAGCAGACAGTCCACACTACACCATTTTCAAATGGAAACATACTTTTTGCTCCGTTTTCAAAAAGATTTGCGTCCACACTTATCGTTTTTGTATTGTTTTCACTGTTTTCGGTGATCATTTTCGGCATTGTACATTGTAGTGTGGTCGATAGCCGTATCCAGAGCAAAAAGTAACGGCGTAGTGTGGACAGGGTCTTAGGTGGAATACCACCCAGAAAGATGAAATCACAAAATCTGGGTTTCTCTTGCAAGAGATCTCTGTTATCTTGTGCATGTTTGTGAAATAATTCACAAAAAGCAGAGATGATTACTTTTCTAGAAAGTTGAGTGGCTGTCTGGGGGAGGGGGTTGAGTGGCTGTCTGGGGGACCTTAAAAGGTGTTACCTTAAAAGATGAGGTCTTAGTGTGCCAAGTTCCATCAAGAAATCTTTTCTCTGACAAAGAAAAATGATCCTCATCAAGAGATAGATACTTTTCTTTTTCTGAAATTCCAGAACAGGCATTTTATTTCCTATATCACTGTTTTTTCTCTGGAACAAAGCAAGACATGTAGTGAAAAATGTGTTGATCGAGGAAATGATGTCTGTTTTTAGGTTGTCCCTGTCCAAATGTAGCAGCAAAGGGACCAGACGCTATTTTCCCCGGAACTGAAAATGTGACTGCATTAATTCTTGTAGTTTAGATTGATTTTTGAAGTACGGATTTTTATTCGGTTTCATTCATTTGATTTTATCTAGGGCCCATTCTGATATGAATTTTTCTTCATTTTAATACGCCATTTTCACAACTATCCCTTTCTTCCACTTTCCCCAGTCTCATCTCTGCCTTACTACTCGTTGCCTAGCAACATATGGTGTGCAAGTTCATGGTCAGCAGTCGCCATTCTTGTTGAACTGGCGGGCGAATCATGAAGGCTAAACACTCTTTATTTCTTTGGTTTTCCTCGCCTGAAAGCTCTTGAAATGAGTTACAATGTCATACTATGGCTCACGGTAGAGATAGATATGGTATAGATCCAAGAATTGCTTGCATTTCACCGCTATGGAAGCATTCATCTGGAAGTGTAGTCACGTTAAAAATGAGACCGCCTTCCACTCCGTTTACCTCGCTTGACACTTTCATGGCAGCACACAGTCCTAGAAGATTTTGCCAGTCAAGACAGAAATACTTATTGAGTAAGTCAAATATAAATTTCTAAATCTGAACTTCTTTGCGGAATGAGTTCCTCTCGATCGCGAGCATTTGACTTTTTTCTCGTTTCGTTCTAGAACCTTTGACGCTTGAGAAGCGAATCACCGAAACAAGTTTCGCTCCGATCAGCGACAAAGAAAGACCAAAATCGAGGTAAACTTGGGCTTAAATTGATTGAAGGGGAAGCATTTAACTTCAGAGTTTATGCAGTTTTGTTTACTGTGGCGATCATACACTCTAT
Organism: Scolanthus callimorphus; assembly: GCA_033964015.1. Lineage (NCBI taxonomy): Eukaryota > Metazoa > Cnidaria > Anthozoa > Actiniaria > Edwardsiidae > Scolanthus > Scolanthus callimorphus. The sequence continues at coordinate 6,286,230 of CM066919.1, read as the reverse complement.
GTAACACAGACGCTATCGACTAAATAGTTCACAGCAAGATTCATTTTCACCTGCAAAATAATTGCTCATCAAGGCCTTTTTGCAACCAAAGTGAGAATCATTTGCAAACGAAATGATAGCTTAGCCAGTATTCATATATCTTCTGTTCAGCTCCTTGACACAAGACAAACCTTAGTCAACTATTTTCTGGATTACCAGACAAAAATTAGGACACAGCGGGCCTGGAAATGTTATCTTAAAACTAGCTGTGTTGCGAAAGCTTCTTTGCTAATTGTTTATTTATAAACTATTTCTAATATAGGAAGCAAATAATTTGCGGTTTCGATGTCTAACGTGCATTTAACATTTATTTTGGCTTCAAGTATGCTATATACAACTAAAATCCAGCTTTATTGTACAAGAAAAGCCCAAGCTTTTAGTGAAACAATAGCAGCTTGATGTAAGTTATATTTAAAATTTGCATAACAGTAAATGCTTCAATTAACTCTTTTGGGAGATTTAATTAAACCTCTTTAAGGTGAAAATCAAGGAATACTTTGCACAAACCTTAGAAATTTACATTTGTTGTACAATTTTTCTCAGCACATTATAGGGTTGATTGATTAGCCGCAATTAAATTTCCAAAGTTTCCAAAAGTCATGTTTGTTAAACACAGTACTGGCTGAGAGTTAAGTAAACATAAAACCTCTGAATTGAATACCAGGGAATTAATAATGTTTAAAGTGTATCAGCTGAGTTTATTATTTTGCAGTGTTTCATTTGGGTTGCTATGGTGATGGTCTAAATCTGCAGTAAATTGAATTAAGGAGGTTTTATGAATGCCCACAGTTAAATTGACTTACCTCCATGATGAACCATTGTCTATGTAACTTGTTCACCTAAAGTAAATACTTTCAAGCCGTCCCCACAGCTCTGCATACCATCAATCAGAGCCTCATATCAACATAAAAGGACAGCAGCCTGGTCACCCACTAGTAATTAGCATATAGCTATATTTAGGTTACTTCATTTATTAAGTATTTAAGCCATTCAATGTTTGATAAGTTTCAGAGCTGTCAGAATGTTTTGAAGTAGGTGGCTGCTCAAAAAAAGTAGCCAGCAGCGAAAAAAGAAAAAATTGACGGCTGACATGCAAATTTCGTAGCCTCAAAGCAACAAGTTAGTTTCCTCACCAAGCCAATTTTGACACAGGCGCAGGGCTGGGAGATTTTTAAGAGGATCTACAATTTAAGGATTCCAGTTTTTATTTTATTTTTGCAAACAATGAGGAGAGCTTCAGGCTCCATTTAACAAAGTTCTGTGGTTCAAACTTTTTTGCCTCACATTTGGCAAAAAGTAGCCAGCAAATTAAACGTGAAGTAGCTGCAAGAGCTCTAGCCTGCGAAAGCCGACACCATTTGGCACTCGTCGAAAGAACTCTCGCAAAGAGGCATCTGCGCGCTCAAGCCAAACATTCCATACTGATGACGTATTCTGACCCAGATCTGGTCAGAAGAATTATGTGGCCATTTTAACTTTGTTGCATCTTTTTTCCTCTTATTTGAATACCTTTACTATAAAATGCCTTGTATGCTATAAAAATTAAATATCAAACAGTCAAACTGGCTGCGTAATACTTCTGACCAGAAAATACATCATCAGTATTGAATGTTTGGCTTGAGCGCGCAGACGCCCCTTTTTGCGAGTCTCTTTCGATGAGTGCTAAGTGGCGCTGGCTTTCGCAGGCTACCAGAGCTCCGGTGGCTGCCGGCTTGCTCTGACAGCTCTGAAATTTATAAGTAATGCAATTCTGAAGGAACTACCACTAGAATGATATTCAAATAGATTCTTTTTGTGAAACAGCATGAAACAATGTTAAATGTACTTTCAGGGTGAAGGACAACAAGCCCAATAGTTCAAAAGGCCAGGGCTCTAGCAGAAACCAAATCAGTAGCCCTAGCACCTCACCAAGTGTGCAAGACAGTAGTAGTGACCAAGAACAGGGCTGCACAAGAGTGTTACCACTTGGCAAATGCCAAATTAGTAATGAAGATGACTTATTAAATCAGTGTGACACTCCTCTTGGCCCGTTCAGACCAGGCTCATTTCGTCCGATGCCAAGACTACCATTTGCATTTAATCGCAGTGCATCAATTCCAAGTTCCCCAAAGGATGCTACAGATTTAATTGCTATTGGAACTATATCTATGACATCTCAGCGGCAACCCCCACCCAAGCCGCTATCAAGGTTTGTGGAAATGCAATATTTTAAGGGGTTATATTGAAATAGCTGAGAGCAGTAGGAGTGCCTGTTGGAGACACATTACTAAAATGGGCCTTAACTTCCCCACTCCCTAAGGCTGTTCTACACATACCCATTAGTCGATCAGGCTTATTTTGTTAAGGTTCATTTGGTGTTGGCCCAACTCCTAAAAACTGTTGCAATTCAACAGATTTTTGGTATCAGGCCCGATTTTTCATTTAATTTCCAGATCAAAGCAGGGACCCAACAAATTACAGCAGATAATAGACTGACATTTTTACCTTTAGTAGGCAAATTACAAATGTGATGTTTTCATCTTTTGAAATGGTTCTATATATTCCATGTGAAAATGGCAAAAAAAATCCAGAAGGACATTATTTTTCTTCATGTTACCATCACATGGTTTGAAAAGGGCAATTTGCATATTACATTACCTAATGTAAAGAGGTCTATTTCTGGAATCAATCAACAAACAGTATGTGTTTCAAGGGTTGTGTCCACCATTGCAGAGTCAGGAAGATGTATTTAGTTTCTAAAATCTCAAATAATGACTGCAGTTTATGTGTGATATATGTACTAGCAAATCTGACTGCAGTATGAAGGCAACCCAAGGGCTACTGAAAGCATTGAAATCAACTGAAAACCTGTTAGTATTTTTATCACTGAATGATACAAATTATTTCAAGAATAAACAGGGGGTGTTTAATTTGTAATTTGTTTTTATGTTTACTGGTATTATAGTTTGTCCCAAAAGGGTGGAGGTCATATGCAGCCTAGAATCCCTAGAAACACCCCTAATAAGAGCAATCAAAGATCATGATAATTATTGTTCCAGAAATTGTTGAGGTCTGCTTTTTACCCACGTCATGGGTTGTTTTTGGCTTTGCCGTTCTGCCAGTCAAATCTTATGAGCCAATCAGATTCTTGCCCTGTTTCGCCTAGTGCAGTTGCCTGGCTTTTGGACATGGCATTGTCTGGTTTTAGTTCAGAGAAAACCAGTTGACTACTAAGCGAAACAGGGCAATAGTTTCATTGGCTCAGAAAGTTTGATTGGCAGAACTGCAAAGTCAAAAATGAAAACATAATTTGATATTTTGAAAACATTGGTCATGATGCAAAAGTTTTGTTGTGTTGTTGTTCTTGCTCAATTAATGGTTTCCACATCAGGTTGAAATACTTGCATATCAGTAGCTTGCAGTATCCATAGAATAAAAACTGATGATAAACCTAAAGTGAGACATTGCCATAAGCTAGTAATAAAGACTAAAAATGATAGGAAGCATAAAATTTATTATTTGTGCCAAATAATTTCTTTAATTCTAAAATGTTTCTGCTTAATGTATGTAATAAAGAGGGTACACTTTGATGATCCTAAAAAATGTAAGTCTTCAACTAGCCTTTCTGTACATGTATGCCCACTCTTCTACCTCCAAGGGAAGGGAAGACATCATCAGTACCTTCTTGTTATTTTGCGCAGGTCACATTTTCCCTGCCATGTTTAGGATGCTCTCAAAGTTTCCTGGGATAACATTTTTTGTTTTCAATTTTTTTTTGTGTGTGTGAGGAAGGCAAAAACCTGATCAGACAATCAAAAGACTTTAGTCATTGACGATATTGTTTGCAGTAGATTTTTTCAACAAAATTGCTAAAGGCAGAGCACAGTCCCAGTCCCATTTATTTTTTTAGTGGAGGAGGGCAGTTATGTACATAAATATTAAAATAAAGCTGTACCATCACCATCATGAGAAGTGGCAAATGGTTGTTTGGAAAAATTAATACAGAATCTTACAAAATTTTCAAATCTTGGATTTTAAGAGAGCTGTCTCGAATCTCGTTGTGTAACAAATCAATACAAATTACAGAGAAGGTATGAGAAGCAATCTTTGATCCCTCTGATGAAGATATCACATTTAACATTCGCCACCCCTATCATGTAAGAAGGGTTACCTCAAGATTTAATTAAACTAACATCATGTTTGACTGCAATTGATGTAACCTTTCATTTGCTTTATTTCTGTTTTATTCTTTTAATTTCTAGGGACATAACACCAGCTGATGAGTTTGAAGAGGACTATGTTATTGCCTCGCCAAAACAGCATAAGAATTTAACCATACCTAAATCGTTAGTTCTTGATCTGTTTTATAAACTATAAAACTGCTGACATGCATGCATCAGTTTCAATTTGATATTTTATTATAAAATGATTTGATATAACATTAATATTGATTAACACTGTGAAAGATAACTGTGCCTGGGGAGGGGGGACTCCCATAAAAATAGACAGTGCTCATCAGGAAAATTGATTTTAACCCTAAGGGATAGCAAATTGGGTGTAGTCAACAGTGAATTTTACCCCTAAGAGATAGCAAATTGGATGCGGAAAATCCTAGTGTTATAGCAGTCCTATTCTGTTGTCGCTGAATTTCTAGGTCACCTTTGGTGTGAGACCCCCTAAGGGGTAGCAGATATTTTGAACACCCCTAAGAGATAGCAGTTGGGTGGATTTTCTACCCTAAAGGATAGGACAAGCAGCCCTGTCTGTTTTTGTGGGGGATCCTCCCAGGTAACTGTGCACTACAAACAAATGGTTTTCTGACTTTTCTCTATTCTTTGTTCCTTGGCTCCATGTCATGTGGGAGTTGTCATGCTTGCAAACACATGTCACTGATTAAATATGAAAATAACTAGGAGACCCAAATTGTGGTCTTTGGACACGCAAAACAACCTGCTAATCCTCATTTTTCAATCATGAAACTTGACCTTTTCTATTTATTATTCATAAAAGTATTGCACTCTCCAGTTTTAAAATCTGTTTTCTTCTTTTTTTATAGATGGAAAACCAAAGCAACTCTCAACTTGAGAGGTAAGTGTTTTCAGAAAAGTGTGTTTTGTTTCTTGTTCAGTTGTTTTTCTTTGATTGTGACCTTTGATGTGACCTGGACTGACCCGGCTAGCCTGGCATCAGCCCATAGAAAGGGATCCCGGGATACAGCTAAATTTGAGGTTTGGGACCCGAGATCCAGAGGTGTGGGATCCGGGATCAAGAGGTGTGGGACCCGAGATCCAGAGGTGTGGGATCCGGGATAAAGAGGTGTGGGATCCGAGATCAAGAGGTGTGGGATCCGAGATCAAGAGGTGTGGGTTCCGAGATCAAGAGGTGTGGGATCCGAGATCAAGAGGTGTGGGATCCAGGATCCAGAGTAAGGGATCCATGGTCCGGGATACAGGGGTTGGGATCCGGGATCCAAAATTTTTGTGGATCCCTTTACATGGGCCGACTGCCAGGGTTACATGTACCTGGGTACCCTCTCCCTGCACCTGGAGAAGGGGGCTCAGCTCAATTCCATACTTGACTTGATATGAGTGCTCATCATATTTTGTAGGGCTTATAATTAGGAGTTGGCTATTTTTAGGGGTTTCAGTGAGAAATCAAGAACAAGGGAAATACTTACTATTGAAAACCCTGAGTCGAGTGAGAAAACGTTTGCCTCAGATTAGTGAACTCAAACCGTTAAAATCTTGTGGAATTTCGATCCATCATTTGGTCTAAAATTGATTTATGTGATACAAAGTCATAGAACAACAACTAATGGTGTTATTTTGACTAAGTTTCTTACCGTATTAGATAAACACAACAAACCAATCGTAACATTGTCACACCCATCGGACAGTTTAACATTGTAGCTTACTACTCTTCCCCGTAGATCGTTACACCTCTCGATCTTTCAACGCCGACGGCTGTCTTAAATTGATCGCGTGATCTCCTTTTTGTGTACCATGTGATGCGTTGTTTATTTACCACGTGATCAGTATTTGTGGGTATAAACTTTGGGAGTTTGATGTGCCACATTGTTTTGCTGCTTTCCAATGAAGTCTACGCCCACAAATGTTATCACGCGGTACATAAACAACTCATCACGCTTATGCATGAAAAGGTATCACGCGATCAATTTGAGATAGCCGCCGGCGAGGGCTGAAAAATCGAGGTGTGACGGTCTACTGGGAAGTGTAGTAACATCATATGTATCCGTACTCTTGATGTGACAGGTTGCAAGTACTCGGATCCAGTTAATGGTGCAAGCCCAGGATTCCGGGCGCGAATCTCAGAAATGGCTCAACTGGAAGTAGAGACTATTAAATATGAAAAGTCAAGAAAAGTCAAGAAAAAATCGCCCACGTGACCCACGAGAAACATGAAATGTAGGGAGATATTTTTACAATTATTTAATATCATTAACATAGGTCATTTGGAAGTTTGGTTAAATGTAATATCACAAAAATCAATGCAGAAGAATTGCAGAGGACATTCATAGCCAAATAAATATACACTATCATATCTTTTAGGCTTTAAATCCAAGGCAGATAAACTATTTTACCCATTAATGGAGTCAACTTATTTATTACCATTTATTGTTTCTTAAAGATACGGCTAAACAGGACACATGTACACGCATTATTTGTGTACTGCATGTTTCCCCGAGTGGCTAATCTAGGAAACATTGGAAACACAACATGTTTCTTGTTCTGACTACAAAATTTGTCGCGCGCAACAAATGTTTCTCGCGTGGCTAAATTGGAAAACCTGAAGAAAAACATGAGTGCTTTCCATTTACCACAAATTTCCGTTTATACCGGTGGGAAATCAAATGGAAATGGTCATTTTCGGGAAAGATTTTCGTAAATTTAGGACAACCTTTTGAGCTTGTCCAAGAAACCGGTAATTTCGAAAATATCGGGAAAACGCTTTCCATTTGACATCATTCCCGGTTTTTCGACCGGAAAGACGTTTTCCATTTGATTTCCAACCGGTATTACCGAAATTTGTTGTAAATGGAAAGCACCCTGGCCTATCTCGATTTTCAGCCGAGACACTCACGAGACTTTTCGGTTTAAAACCGTTCCATTTGAACGCAGGAATTACCAGAAACTCAAACCGAAAACTTTTCCATTTACCAGTGGTAAATTTTTCCATTTACCAGTGGTAAATGGAAAGCGACCCCATGTGTCTGGCCACAATGTGGCGTGCAACATGTTCCCTAGTTTAGCCAGGGCTTTAAAGAACCCGACGTACCCTTCCCATAACGAATCAGGAACTCTGACTTGATATAAAGGATTTCTAGCGCTTGTATTATAAAATGTGCTAGAGCAGTCTTCAGATGAGTGTCAAAAAGTAGTTTGCTTTCCATTCTCATTGATTGGTCGCCCTCTACCGTCAGCCAATCACATTTCTAACTAACCACAGCTGTGTATTAAGTAATCACGTGCTCACCGCGTGATAGTGATTTTACTTAGCTTTACTTACAAATGAACCAGTCACGTGTTTGTCGAGTGAGAGTGATTTTATTGGTTTCTGATTGGCTGGCGTGGAAACCATTCAGCAGCAATTTGATTTTCTGTCGTGTATGGGTGGCTAGGTGCATTTGGCCTTACTGCTAAATTGACAAATGTGGCATATCGCAAGTTGGTGGCGCCAAACGAGCACAATTCGACGCATGTAGCAAAACATACCCCGACTTGAGTTTCATTTGACCAGGGCCTTAACTATAAGCTTCTAGGAGTTAAAAATAAGAGCTTTTTGCTTTTGACTAAAGGTTGCATTGTTATGTCCGAACTATGTGTGAAGAATTTATGATGCTAGATTTTACCAAGTCCCTGATTTTACACTGCTGTAAATAAATTGTAAAATAGTGTTATAGTTTCCTTGTACGGGGAAAGTTTATGGTGATAAAACTAACTTTCTGACGCCAGTTCAAGTTATGAAAATACCTTCCATCTTAAAGATGTCGTTATCACTTGACAACCTAGAATATATATTTATTTTGTAAATAGAGTGCCTTTATAACATATAGCATAGATCCTATTTGCACTTATTGAAAGCAGACCTGTTGCGACAGATTGTTGAACATTATTAAACAAGTGACTTCTCATTTCTATATTGTTGTTATTTTTAAGATTGCCTGTGGCTTCACAAAAACAAAACCTAAACGTGAAGCGCAAGCGCAACAAGCGGACAGAATTCGCCTTCTGTTTGTCACATAAGCGCAACCAAGCGCCATCTTGAATTTTTCAGCCCATGGAAACGAGGCCAAGCAGGGTGCGGGTTTTGCTAATGGTGGAAAGCGAGGCCTGATCCTGGGATTTATGGTACAAAAGTTGGCCAAGTTACCAAAAGTTACTCCTTATTTGTTTAGAACCAAAAAGTTGATTGACCGTTTGCTTCTTTCTGCTTTGCCGGGTCATTTGGGAACAAAAATGGCGGCCGATGATGCGAGTGGGCGAGGAAAATGCAGAGAGGCTAGCAGGGAATTCCCCGACCGGAAGTATCTAAAATTTTCTGTTTCTAATCCTGTATTAAAATCCCCACAACTTTTGCGGCTTTCTGATAAGCCACACCACCGGAGAGTTTTTGGATTTTCCAATCGAACGACGTTATCTCTTATAAAATGTTTGTTGTATTCGTAACACCAGACAGGTAGATTTAAAAAGTTTATTCGAAGATCATAAATGGACTAACTTCTTTACAAGCAATGCGTTACAATCACGGGATTAAGAGTATTGACAAGTGATTAATTATGCACTCGGCACAACATATATGACAATTTCGTCTTGTCTGAACTAGGCATTTTCATCATGATCCTCTGCGCCTTGTTTCAACTGATGATGTACTTCCGAGTTCTTCATGTTCCTGGGTCCTGGATAACATAAACAACACTAGTGAATACATATTCTGACTGGTCGCCAGGCCGTGTTGCGCTCTGATTGGTCACCAGGCCGTGTCGCGCTCTGAATTGTCACCAGGCCCGTTGCGCTCTGAGTGGTCACCAGGCCGTGTCGCGCTCTGATTGGTCACCAGGCCGTGTCGCGCTCTGATTGGTCACCAGGCCGTGTCGCGCTCTGATTATTCGCCAGGCCGGTGTTGCGCTCTGATTGGTCTCCAGTGTGTTAAGAGCACACACGCACGATGACGTCATAGCGCGCGCATGTTAGCAAAACCGGTAAGGCTTTTTTCTTCAGGAAAAATCGTTTTGATATTGTATAACACAAATAGAGCTCCGGGGTACGTTTTTGTACTGTTCATTAGATGTACAGATGACGTCATAAAGTGTCGTCTTGGCGTACTTTTGCATGACATTATGACGTCAGTCTATGCGTACTAATTGGACTAGAGCCTAATAAGGGGATCCTGGGGCCAAGCCAGTTCAACGTGCGCATTCAACTTTTCTATGTTCTTCTTATAAAATGGTCGGAGATGCTTTGCAGATACTCAGCAATTTTCAAATCAGTTTGAAAGCTATAGCTATAAAGACAGCACTTTGTGAACATGCGAGTAGGCACAGACAGATTCTGCTCAAAAATTATTTAAAAGTTGCCGCAAAATACCCTCAAAAGTTGCTCAAATTCGAAAAAGTTGCTCACAGAATCAAAAAAGTTGCTCCCAAAAAAAGAGCATTTCTTCACGCTTGTCGCCTGATTTATTTAAAAAATGATAAAGAATCATTCAACTCAACATCTCCATATAAGATCAGGCAATTATATTCTAAACACCATATGACATAATTATACTAATCAATACGGTTGTTTAAAAAGAGACTCACTTGCCGCCATTCTGTTGGCTTAGTAAATCAAAGCTATAAGCTATCGCCAACTCGTGGGTAATGAAGAGTGAAGAGGGCAGGGGAAGGCTCTCATATTGAATGGGTGTGGTTGCTCATTTAAAAAGAAACTGAAATTTCCCGGAAAAAATCCCAGGGGGAGTGGGGGGGGGGGGGGGGGGGGGGGAACTCCAATATTTTTGGGGCGGGGGTGCTCGTCGTACCTTTTAGGGTTTAAAATTAGGCCTCTGGTGCCTTTTAGGAGTAAAATTTGAAAACTTTCAATTTTTTAAAGATAGGTACCAGTTAGGGGCCCGTTCTAGCAAATCACGCTTGTCTGAAGCCTGAATTCAGACGTATTTTCGCTCTAAAAAAATACAAGAGAAAATTACGAGGCAAAAATCGTCTTGTTGGTACCTTTTGAGGGTAAAATCGAAGTTCCCGACGAGCACCCCAGCCCAAAAGTATGGGTCCCCCCCCCCCCCCCCCCCCCCCCGGGAAAAAAATAACATTCTGTCTTTGGAAACGGAAGGGTATAAGCCAGTTCCAACGTTTAAATTTTGAATCCAGCAGAGTTAAAAATTAATTATTGCTGAATATTAAAATCGGGCGTTTTCAATCCACAGTGTAAATGTATGAGCTAATTGGAGCTTCTGCCCCCAACTTTTGGCGCGATTTTGAAAGCTGGATTTTTCCTTGAAAGTGAACAATATTGTTCTCGAGAACATCATTTTTTTTATCTAAAGGATTTTAAACTCATCGTCTCAGATAAGTTGGGGTAGGTACTGGAGCGCTTGCAAGGTACACCCTCCAAGCAAGCGCTACCCGAGAAACCATGGCAACCGGGCCACAGCTCCCCGCCCACACAGGTGTACCCGTCACACTGAGAAGTGACTCAGTGGAATTATACTTACCTAGACCCACTCTAGCGGTGGGTGGGAGGGAAAACACCTTTCTGGCGGCAAGCACGAGTTTCTAGCTGAACTGGAAGTGCAACCGGCCAAGGCGCCCGATGTGAGGGGGAGTCCCCAAGCCCCTGCAGGGGCAGATCCCAGGAGCGCGCGGTCGACTCGGTTTAACTCCGATAAAATTATTCTCATTTTATCTGCATTTAAACTCATCGTCTCAGATAAGTTGGGGTAGGTACTGGAGCGCTTGCAAGGTACACCCTCCAAGCAAGCGCTACCCGAGAAACCATGGCAACCGGGCCACAGCTCCCCGCCAAACGGTGCTTGAAAAGGAGGGACTGTGGGCCGATTACCATGGGACCTCCACCCCAACCAACCAACAAGCACCACGAGAACATCAGACATAAGCTCCACTTTATTAGGCTAACTGGGCCGAAGCAGCTGCTAGAGCTGATACAGGAGTGCGAATGTAACCCGTGTAGGCATTACTTGACCAGCGCCCCAGAGTCTGGATCATGTGGTCGGGGATGCCGTTCGAGGCGGCGACCGTCGCGGCGCCGATGCGAAAACTATGGCTCGCGTAATTCCCCGGAACATTGGCGGCCGCCAATATTTCCCGCAACCACGATGTTAGTAACGCGCGTGATAAGGGGCGCCCCGACTGAAATAGGAACAATGGGCCTGCCAGCCCCCCACGAAGTGGTAAATAGTCCAGCATCGCCTGTACCGCACATAGTGGTGGCCGTGCACGGCCGATGAAATGAAGGTACCTTTCCGGAAGGGGTCCGTCTTAGACGCTTTAATGCAAACGCGAAGGCAATTCGGCTCCGAAACCGAGTCAAGTGTGATGTCCTGCGGCTGGAGATGTCTTGCAGATGAAAACTGGGTTAAACTATCCACCGTAAACTCCGCAGAACGGTAAAAACCGAAATATGCGAGGCAGCAAGCTGCCCAAAACATACGGTGGTCCGGTAAAGCAGTGTCGAGCTGACTGTAAATAACGAACATCAAGTGACTAGTAATCGGTAATCTTGAGTCGTCTTGACTCCTTTGACACGTTTTATGCCCCGCACGACTCTCTCAAGCCGGAGGCAACCGGACAACGGATCGGGGAATCCTTGTTCTATATGGAGCGCCCGGACCGCCGACAAGTACACCTTAATAGACGCAGGTTGGATGAAATCCGCCAAGTGACTCGCGAAAAGACAGAGCGTCCACTCATCGGCAGGGCACGGAGATCCGGTATCCGGATTGAGAGTACCACCCTGGGCGCAGAACGCTATAAACTTGCGTTGGGCTGACGAGTAGGACCGGCGCGTGGACGGTGCCAAACCCTCCACGAGATAGCCCCTGCACTTACGGTCTAAGGTGGCGTGAGAATCTCCAAGAGCCGTTGTGGGAGAGGAGTCGGGGACGGGTGAGCCCATGGAGCCAAACGATGAAAAACCTGCCAATGAAAGCGCGAAAGAGCGTCAGCAATTGGATTTTTAACCCCCGGAACGTGCACAGAAGAAAAAGTAAAACCAAATTTAGCGGAAGCCATCAGCATGCTGCGCACGAGACGCATGATGCACGGTACTTTGGAAGTCCTAGAGTTAACGATAGACACCACAGCTTCGTTGTCCGAACGGAAGAGGATATGGCCCTTGCGCCAGTTGGGTCCCCAAACATGCGCCGCAATCGCAATAGGAAACAGCTCTTTGTAAGCTATGGATTGCTCTTGCTGGGATGCAAACCAGAGGCCGTTGAACCATTCCCGGCCACTCAAGGCCCCGTACCCGAGAGAACCCGCGGCGTCCGAAGTGACTTCTATCGTTGGGGTCGCTGCCATACCGGGGTACAACCAAAAACTAACCCCATTCCACGACTCAAGGAACTGGTGCCACCATTCCAGGTCAAGACGGAACTCCCTGTTGATGCGAATTGGATGCTCGTCATTCCGGAAGCAGCATAGCAGATTAATCATACGGCGAATGAATGAACGACCTGGCCATATTACTTTAGCCGCGTGGTGTAGGTGGCCTATGAGGGACTGCAGATCACGCCTGGTGCACCACTCTAACTTGTACCATTCGTCGACGAGGGAACGCACCTTCGTCAGTTTAGAAGCCGGAAGACGTGCCACTTGCGCTACTGAATCTAGCTCGATTCCCAATACCGTTAACGTGGTCGACGGGCCCTCGATTTTACCGGGATGGAGAGGTAGACCCAGGTCTGTGCACAACTGGAGGGCCACCGACAAATCGCGTGCACAACTCGTCAATCCGGGTGGACCGGCCAGAATAAAATCATCGAGGTAATGCAAAATATTGTGAACACCATAGTTATGCACTAAGATCCATTCCACCATGGAGGCTATACAATTGAATATGAATGGCGCCGACCGCAAACCAAAGGGGAGCGCTAAATCAACGTAGTACCAATTGCGCCACCTCATGCCCAAGAGAGCTCTGTCGTTCGGGTGAATAGGTACGTTCCGGTAAGCCGACTGTACGTCGAATTTAGCCATCACCGCGCTCGGCCCGAGCTCACCGACCATCCTAATCACGTCGTCGACTCGGATATATTGGAGGGAAAATTCCTCGCCCTCAATCCCGTCGTTAACACTAGACCCCTTCGGATCCGACAGGTCCACTATAAGGCGCCATTTCCCGGGCTGACCGGGTTTGGGAATCACCCGAACTTACTGACATGAAGATTAGGGATCGGGGGGACAGAGAATGGTCCCGCGACCCTGCCCAAAGATACTTCGTTGGCCAGGTATTCATCCACCACCTGCGCATTATCGAACGCCGAAGACTTGTTGCGCCTAGCCGATCGCAGAGTGGGAACGCCGTCGAAGCCAAGTTTAAACCCATTGCGAATGCCCTCCAACACATAGGCCACTTTTTGTTGGTCCGGGTGACCTCTAAGTTCCGACGCAAACCTTCCTACCTTCAATGGTGTAACGGCGGTAACTGGGGGAAGATGAACTGAAAGAAAGCAGTTACCATTAGCCTCCCGCGCATCAGCACCAGCCTAAACACCGCCACCCCTCGCCAACCCGGGAAAATCCTCAGCCCCCACACCTAGCGAATCCCTTGAGGAGGGAACGGGTAACCCGTACCAGCCCACTCGTTCGCCACGGAACTATTAAGGACCCATACGGGTGATCCATACCACCCCCTCAAAACCCCAGTACTATGCTGACGACCTAGGCCGATTGTCCCTCGTGTTCCGCGGGATTAGTCGGAGCCCCCAAGCATATCAATTACCATACCGAGGGGACGGGTAAACCGTACCCACCACTCGTGAGCCACGGGACGAAGCGAAACCCCCGTGCACACCGAATACCGTACATGTCTGTCGATTACCATACCGAGGGGACGAGTTAACTCGTGCCAACCACTCGTGTACCACCGGACTAAGTGAAGCCCCCACGCATATCGATTACCGTACCGAAGCGACGGGTAACCCGTACCGCCCACTCGTGTACCACGGGACTAGTTGGAGCCCCCACGCATACTAATTACCGTACCGAGGGGACGGGTAAACCCGTACCAACCCCTCGTGTACCACGGGACTAGTCGGGGCCCCCACGCATATCAATTACCGTACCGAGGGGACGGGTAAACCCGTACCAACCCCTCGAGTACCACGGGACTCGTCGGATCCCCCACGCATATCAATTCCGTACCGAGGGGACGGGTAAACCCGTACCAACCACTCGAGTACCACGGGACTAGTCGGAGCCCCCACGCATATCAATTACCGTACCGAGGGGACGGGTAAACCCTTACCAATCACTCGTGTTCCGCGGGACTAGGCGGAGCCCCCAAGCATATCGATTACCATACCGAGGGGACGGGTAAGCCCGTACCAACCACTCGTGAGCCACGGGACGAAGCGAAACCCCCGTGTACACCGAATACCGTACATGTCTGTCGATTATCATACCGAGGGGACGAGTTAACTCGTGCCAACCACTCGTGTACTATGTGAAGCCCCCGCGCATATCGATTACCGTACCGAAGCGACGGGTAACCCGTACCGCCCACTCGTGTACCACGGGACTAGTTGGAGCCCCCACGCATACTAATGACCGTACCGAGGGGACGGGTAAACCCGTACCGACCACTCATGTACCGCCGTACTAAGCAAAGCCCCCACGCATATTAATTACCGTACCGAGGGGACGGGTAAACCCGTACCAACCCCTCGTGTACCACGGGACTAGTCGGAGCCCCCACGCATATCAATTACCGTACCGAGGGGACGGGTAAACCCGTACCAACCACTCGTGTACCACGGGACTAGTCGCAGTCCCCACGCATACCAATTACCGTACCGAGGGGACGGGTAAACCCGTACCAACCACTCGTGTACCACGGGACTAGTCGGAGCCCCCACGCATACCAAATACCGTACCGAGGGGACGGGTAAACCGTACCAACCACTCGTGTACCACGGGACTCGTCGGAGCCCCCACGCATACCAATTACCGTACCGAGGGGACGGGTAAACCCGTACCAACCACTCGTGTACCACGGGACTAGTCGGAGCCCCCACGCATACCAATTACCGTACCGAGGGGACGGGTAAACCCGTACCACCACTCGTATACCACGGGAGTATAGTCGGGACCCCACGCATACCAATTACGGTACCGAGGGGACGGGTAAACCCGTACCAACCACTCATGTAGCACGGAACTAAGCAGAGCCCCCACGCACACCAATTACCGTACCGAGGGGACGGGTAAACCCGTACCAACCACTCGTGTACCACGGGACTAGTCGGGGCCCCACGCATATCAATTACCGTACCGAGGGGACGGGTAAACCCGTACCAACCACTCGTGTACCACGGGACTAAGCAGAGCCCCCCACGCATACCAATTACCGTACCGAGGGGACGGGCATATCAAGATAGTTCCCTTGAAAAAGTGACGATATTCTCCAAATTCCTTCTATTGGCTTAGAAAGCTTAAAACTCAACTAAAACTCAAATATACTCGAGGAAAGATGCAATGAGCATTTTCCACTGTGTTGTTCACGGTCAAGAGCCTGGCAACAAGGTAGACAAGATACCACAGGAGGCCCGGTCAATCCCTAGAAAGGCGACACTACTATCTTGATATGTAAACCCGTACCAGCCACTCGTATACCACGGGACTAGTCGGAGGCCCCACGCATATCATTTACCGTACCGAGGGGACGGGTAAACCCGTACCCACCCCTCGTGTACCACGGAACTAGGCGAAGACCCACACAAACCGATTACCGTACCGCGGAGACGGGTAGCGGAGGACTAGTCGTAGTCCTCGCACTTGCGGAGTAATTGCCGTACCGGACGGGAGAAACTGTCCACCAACTGGCGAGCCCTAGGGCTAGTGTCGAAGTTCCACCCATACAGATTACCGTACCGATGGAACAGACAACCTAGTATAAACTCTACGCTTTACAGCAGACTAGTTGATGCCAAGACGACTACGAGATCCACCCTACAAGTTTCACCCGGGTTTAAAAACTCAGTACAATCCCCCCAGATACTCGAGAGAAACGGGAGGTAGCTTATCTAATTTAGAATTAAATGCAGTTAATGTTCCGCATTTGCGTACTTCCTCAGGTAACCCGTTTCATATATAGGCTCCCCTATATCCAATGCGCCTCTTCCCAGAATTTGTTTTAGGAAGAGGCAACTGGAACTATGGGAGGACCCCCTGATGACATAGGGGGCCGTCGCCTTGAAACGCCAAACAAATATTATTCGACGCGTTCCGTCTTGGCCAGACTGATGCCGATGTTTGTAATAATGTAAAATAATAAATACAGGACTCACACTGATGTAATCTTATTACAAAGTGCCAATAAAGTCTGTCTGCAAGAAGGACGACATACAGGGGGTGCCTAGCCCAAAGCGTATAATATAATGCAATCTATTAATATAATCTGGAGTGAATGCACTGACCAACCGCGCCAGACCTCCCCGGTCAAGCGACCCCGGCAGACCCCCTCCGCCAGAGTCCGCCAGACCGCCGAAGTCCGACCCGGCCATCGAGTGTAGCCACCCGACCGACAACTGAAGAGGCGAAAGTTCCTACACAAACCACCTACTAGTAACGATAACAACCATAACTGTATTGTAAGATACAGGTTAGATAAACCAGTTCAAGCCACAAGGTCCGACTGCCCGATCAACGCTTGCGACGCTTGCTTCCCGCGCTTTGGGGAGGGGAAGGCTCCCTCTTGGGCTTGTGAAGATCGCGGCGACGCGCGCACTCGATCTGGGGGTGAGAGCCCGCACACATCCCGCACCGATGGGCGAAATTACACGCTGGAAAATTGGGAGATCTGCAAAATCCCTGGTTCCAAGAGGTGCACACTTTTTGGGTGGATGCACGTGCCACCGAGGATCCAGCGGTGTGAAAATTAAACAGCTGGGGGTCCAACAATGCCCAGTTGGTGTTGCAAGTTGCCTCTGCCTGTTCACGAAAAGCCTTGTCGTACTCTAACCAGGCTTTTCCGCCAAACTGCCGATAGGTTCGCACGATCAACAGTTTATACTGCAGCAAATCGCGCCAGCGGCTAGGATAATAGGCCGTTACAGCCGCCATGTATAACGTAAAAGCTTCACCCCACGATACAATATCCTCCAAACGGTGCTTAGGCTTTTTTGGGCGCGGGGAAGTCAAAACGAGACGGCCGTCGAGCAGTAACTGGGGATCAGGCTCGGAAAGAGGCGCCATGTTCGCAGGCAAAAGCTCGGCGAGATCAACATACTTATTCGCCACAATCTGCCCCACGAGTTTGGCCGGAATCGGGGAGTACCCCGGGCCCACAATAAAAGGTTGGTGGAAAACTGGAGCCGCCAGCTGACCGGCGGCCTGACCATACGATTCATACAAAGACGACATCGTCGGATTCGCGAAGCTGCTTGCTCTTGTCGAAGAGACACTAGGAGCGGTCAAAGGCCGGGATTGAGCCCCGAAAGATCGTACAAAAGCCGGTACTGCCGACCTACCTGTCGCCGTCGGCGGAGGAGCCTGATCCAATGATCCCATCTGCGAACTCGAGGGGCCAGCAGCCACAGGTAACGCTGGAACAACTGGCAAGGTCTGTGTAAAACTGAACGTGCCGGGTTGTTGTTGACTGGCTTGACTCGGCGACGTTGCTTTCAAAGCACTTTCCACCGCCTTCTGGATTGCTGAAACAATTTCCGGTGACAAGGGGGAACTCGACGACCCACTCCCTCGACTTCAGACGTTTCAGACATTGAACCACGCCAAAATAACCACTAATTTTGACTTTAAAAACACCTTTCTGGCGGCAAGCACGAGTTTCTAGCTGAACTGGAAGTGCAACCGGCCAAGGCGCCCGATGTGAGGGGGAGTCCCCAAGCCCCTGCAGGGGCAGATCCCAGGAGCGCGCGGTCGACTCGGTTTAACTCCGATAAAATTATTCTCATTTTATCTGCATTTAAAAAAGAAAAAGAAGAAATGTGTTGACCTCAAGGTTGAACTCCGCGGACGTCCGGCACTAGAGGTCGAAGAATACAGGACAATAACATGACTTTTGAAACTATATGCCCGAGAAAAGTCATGTTATTATCATCACTACACAAGGCCAAATATACAAGTATGATAGTGTTCGTCCAACCGAATTGAATACTGTAAGCTTTTTTTTTTAAGATATCGTTCACAATTATTTCGCCCGTTGAGATTACAAACTTAGGTTAATACATGAAACAAAATCACAGAATCACAACTTTTAAAAGCACATAAAAATCTACTCTGCTAGCAGGGTAATAAGAATCCCAAAAGGCAATACAAATGAAAACATGGCAAATGTTTTTAACTGTTTTTTGTAGGCTTACTTCTAGTCAGCTCTCGCCATCCCTCCCGTCCTCGACCCGCGAAACGAAAGCACACCAAAAATCAGATAAGAAATTCAACCAATATCTCCGGAGCCCTCCATTTTTCGTCGGTGTTCTGTCCGTGGCTGTCGAATTAAGTACTGTTTCCCAGACTGATAGCGAGTTTATGTTTCGATTCCACAATATTTTCTTTTTCTAGTAAACAACTTGTTCGCCTTCGCTTCGAACATGAGACTAAAACTTGTTGTTGTTGAGGTTTCGGCTCACCGGTGTGATTTGGCGATGAATCGCTGCTTAATTCCTGTCAGAGTACTCGGCGTCAAGGCTTCCCTTTCTCTGTTTTAACTTCGGCGTAGAATTTCCGTAGAATTTCACTTATGACTTGTCTTGTTTTACGATGGTAAAATCGACGACAACGTTTCGCTTGTGCCTGTGGCATCATTTCTCAACTTCCTTATTCCCCACTCGGTCGCTTTCTTTGTGTTTTTTGCTTGTTCATTTAGCTAACTGATCAACGTTCAAGTCTGAGTGTTGGCTACTGAGAGTGAAATACGGGGTTTCTCCCAATTCCATGGCGATAAAGAAACGAGAGAAAGTTAGAAAAACTCGCCGAAAAATTTTCACCGAGTGAATTCCCGCTACAAACTCGCACTAAAATGGTATCCGCGTGATCTGATTGGTCTAGCGTGGCAGCAGAGCGCCACCACGGCCAATCAGAATGAGGGCCGTTTGACCCTGGGACGTTTGACACTTATAATCAGAAACTTTAACTTTTAGGTTATGTCACCTCAGCCCATTTTCTCTAGCAAATTGAATAGGGTCTTCAGCCATTTTGCTTCTGCTCTATATTTGGAATGTGATACCCAACGAGACATCCATATCTTGAAGATACCTCTGAGCAGTGAGCACCCAAGGTGAAGAAAGTACTTTTTTATTATCTTTTTAGCAAGATTTTTCATTCTGTGTTTGATTTGAAATGGCAAATGTATCACAAATTGCCATTTTGTTGTAAAAATTCAATAGGAAATAGCGGAAATGCAAAGAAGTTGCTCATAGTTGAAAAAAGTTGCTCAGAATTGAAAAAGTTGCTCAAAATTGAAAAAGTTGCCGAGCAGAATCTGTCTGTGCCTACATGCGAGCCATTTTGCGCGGCGAGAACCTCGATTTTTACGGATCAGTTTTTACGAATGTTGAACGGTTCATCACACATGATTCAACACGGCGTTCAACTTCATTCAACGTGCACGCGATTCGACAACCCCGGGAGGAAACCATGTAGCGTTAGGATGAACAAAATGTTATAGAATTCCTACCATCATTGACTAAATTCCCCAGACTAGCGGTCTCCTCTTCCCGGTAAGTTTGCTTTTGCGTCTTCTGCGGCGACGACGCCACGCGTTGGATTCAGAAAACTGATCAACGGTCAACATCGAGACAAGAAGTAGAACAATCAGGCACTTAGAGTTCATCTCGAGGGAGAAAAGAAAGAAAATAGTATATTGACATGTTCTGAAATATAATACATGAAAGAATCCCTCGCAAAAATATCGAAACATTAAGAGTGAGAATCTCAACATCGACCTACCTTTACTATTAGACTTGTTCGTGACTTGTTCACGTTGGTTGCTTGTTGACTTAGGCCCTGTCCACACTACACCGTTTTTAAACGAAAACGGATACTTTTTGCTCCGCTTTCAAAAAAAATTGGGTCCACACTTATCGTTTTCGTATCGTTTTCGCCCGTCCACACTACAACGCGTATTCGTACGAAAACGCTCTTATGCATTCAGTGGGCATGCTCATTGGCCCGCGAAATTGGTCGTATTTGCTGTGGTGACGTCATCGTTTTCAGATAGCTTCGTTTTCACCCGTCCACACTAGAAAACAGCGTTTTCAAACAGCTTCGTTTTCAAATCGCTCCACTCTGGAGAGCGTTTTCGGATTGATCCGTTTTCGGTACCGTTTTCGGCGTTGTAGTGTGGACTGTAGAAGCCCTAAATGTAATAACTGGCCCTAAGTGTAATAAAGGCCCCAAGTGTAATAAGAAATGGCCCTAAGTGTAATAAAGGCCCCAAATGTAATACAAATTGGCCCTAAGTGTAATAACGGCAATGATCATACAAACTGGCAGGGTAGCAAATTTTGTAAGTTCCCTAGAACAGGGATACAGAATAGAACTTAGTTGCAGGTTTAAGGTCAGCTTCTCAAAGAGTAGCAGCACACACCTAGTCTCGTGTTCCAATGGGGCAGAAAGCCTATTGTTCAAGCGACAGATTACTCACAAGGAGATAATGAGATGCGATGAAAACATTTTTCGCATGCTTGAGTGCGCCCGCCGCTGCATAAAAGGAAAGCGCTAGTGATTGGCTCTAGGCTGGCGCTCAAGAAAATTCACTGCTGTCAATCAAGACTTGTGGGACTTACTATTCCCTTAGGGGCCGACCATTTAACTTTTGAAGGGGGGGGGCTTTTTTGTCGGTGCAATATTTTTTTTCTACCTCTGTTAAGCGGTTTTAGTCATCATTTTGCTGTGCAGGAAATTTTTTTCGGCCCTTCGGGCCGTGCAGGATATTTTTTTTCAAAAAAAAGCCCCCCCCCCCTCAAAAGTTAAATGGTCGGCCCCTTAGCGTATAAATGTTTTTGTAGTCTTGACTTTTGCTCTCGTGCTTTAAAAGGGCAGTTGAAATAGCCTCTACTGTTGAGACGAGATCGATCCTTTTTACTTTAGTCTAGTTGTGTTTAGCGTTTTATTTGTTCATGGTTTACATTTCCGAGTACCAAAGCCGCATTTTGTCTTCCGTCAATTTTATAAGCGTTTTCATATGTTTCTTTCTGCCGGGCTTTCTCTCAGTCTTTTATTAGCTAGAAAAGTTACTCGCGCGTCTGATATTTCGCGTAGTTGTTTTGATTTGCGAATCGGGTTTTGTTTGGGAAATAGAGTGGCAGCGCGAAGATACTAGTAAGATCAATTTCTCATGAGAAGATTTTAAAAAGTGTATCCACGCGACCATGTAATGTTCTGTTGATTGTATAAACATTGTAATTTTATTGAGTGAAACTCAAAAAAATCGCGCATGGAGCACAGGCAAGTACCGGTATTTCATCGATTTAGCCGTAAATCAAACCAAAACTGGATTCGGTTGCTCAGCGGGTCGAATTGATTATAAAATCAACCAAAATGGTTCTATGGCTTCCTCGCCAATCGTTGTAGGATTCCCAAGTGGTTTCTTGGAGGCGGAGCTTGGAGTCTATCAGTGGTGCCGCGGGAGATACGATTCCTAATTAATATTCTAATTTTGACCAATGGCTTCGTAACTGCAAGGCTGCGAAATTTCATGCCCAATTTCCTAGCAGAAATACTTAAACACATAGCACAAAAATTGGTAGGATTATAGGCTGATACCCATAGAACAAATTCCACCCTTTAGTTTTATCAAAATGCTAAGTATCTGAGCAAAACAGGGCCGCGAATTCGTGGTTTGTGCAAAATCCCCATGTTTTTAAAGCAGAATTTACCCAAACTTCAAACCCAAAACCCTAGTTGAAAATCACAAGTAAAGAGGTCTTCGAAAAGCTAAATACACAGTTTCATCTTTGATTAAGCATTTCCACCCTTTAGATTTTTGTCATTGACATTATTACGGGCCCGGGGGGGGGGGGGGGGGGGGGGACTCCCTATATTCGAATGCTAGGGGTGACCGTCGTATTTTTTAGGGGTTGAAATCGGCGATCTGGTATTTTTTAGGGGTTCGAAAATAAAAAACGGTATGGTAAGAAAAATAGGTATTTTTTAGGGGTTCTCACGCAAATAAGGTAATGTTTTTGAAAGTCGAGAGGATACATTTGATGTATATTAAATAAACGGCCAGAATAAAATTTAATCTGTCAAAATTGTTGGTATTTTTTAGGTTATTTTCAGACTGAGGGGTATTTTTAGGGTGGAAATTTTTTCCGACCAGGTATTTTTTAGGGTCAAAATTCGAGTTTCCCGACGGTCACCCCTAGCATTTTAACCTTAGAGTCCCCCCCCCCCCCGGGATTACGGGCCGTACTGAAAGGATAAGTTCCCGGGGGGGGGGGGGGGGAACTCCCATATTTTTGACCGGGGATGATCGTCGTATCTTTTAGGGGTTAAAATCACGGGGCTTGGTCTCTTTTAGGGGTGATCTTAATCTTCAATAAAATTAGGGAGATTGGTATCTTTTAGGGCCGAAATATGTGTCCAAATTGTTTTCTCTCATGATGGTGCTTCTAAAAACCGTGTAAGAAAGAGAGATTACTCGATGAGAAGACGATAAATTAGAAACAAACACGGAAATTTCTTGATGGGTATCTTTTACCTGTTACCTGTCTCCTTCGCGCCTACTTTGCACATAAGGCCTCATCTTTTAGGGTATCTTTTAGGGCAAGAAATTATTTGAGCCGCGCCATGGCCCTCCATGTTTGGTATCTTTTAGGGGTGAAACTGAAAATTTCCGACGATCATCCCCGGTCAAAAAATATCGGAGTCCCCCCCGGGGGGATAAGTTACGCGCATAGCCTGGTTTACGCCATTTTTCTTTGTAATTGACCGGAGGCAACAGAGCGCGAATTTGATTCAAGCCCGCCAGACCGTGTCACGTGACAACAAAATGTCGCTCCATTGTGCCCCATAAAGAGTACCCCCTTGGAGTACCCCGAAGCCGATACTTAATATTACAAAGCCCGCGGTGTTTGCTTCATATTAGACCCCGATGCGATAGACATATCCGTCCTAGTTGGAGTGACAAATACGGTATTTTGGGACTTTAAAAAGTTGCTGCTCAATAGAGGATGGTCGCTTAATTGAGGTATCACTGTAATATATTGATATAACAACGCTGACTTATTTCAACTAGGACGTTGTATGGTCATTGCCATTTATTACACTTAGAGCCACTTTTTATTACACTTGGGGCCTTCATTACAGTTAGGGCCAATTTTTATTACATTTGGGGCCTTTATTACACGTAGGGCCATTTTTTATTACACTTGGGGCCTTTATTACACTTAGGGCCAGTTATTACATTTAGGGCTTCTACATGGACGATAGCCGTATCCGGAGCAAAAAGTATCCGTTTTCGTTTGAAATGACGGAGTAGTGTGGACGGGGTCTTCCTAAGGGGCGCTGCTTGTTGACTGAACTTAGTCTGATGTCTTTCTCGAACATCCTCGCTCCTTATATAGCACGTAGGGAGGTTAAATCTGACTCAGTGAAATGTCTCAATGCTGACGCATAGCTGTTTGCCATGAGAGTGCAGTCCATGGAGCTAACGGTTCAGAATGGTAACACATTTAATTAGCACCATTTGCTTTTCTCACTCTCCTCTCGCTATTTTAGAATTCCTGGTCTAGCTCAAGGCCCGCATTTTGTTTTGAAGGAGTCATACTCTAGGCCAAACCAACCACTTCGATATTATTTGATTCAACAGTGTGGATATTTGTTCACCTTTGAGAACCCGAACTTGTTAAATATTTCCAATGCATGTTCAGCGATGTTTATATTTCGGCTTTGTAAATCATTTGAATCATTGAAAACGTGTTCCGTCGAGAAATGTCGACAATTTTTTTAATCTTTGTTTGAAAATATATGTTACTGTTAACTAGCTACTAATATTTCCCTTTTGAACTCCATAAACGCGAAAAACGACAAAAACTCCTTGGCGTGCTGCAAAGTTCCACATGTTTCTCTATTACAGTGTTTTGGTTGTGCAGGTTCAATACCACGTGACAACCCATAAACTCAAACAAAGACATATTTCTTTGAAGTTCGCCGGCTTGCCTAACCAGTCCCCTCTACTAACTATGATCCGACGTATGCCCTAGGCCTTACAGTCCGTAAGACGTGTTGAAAGTTGAAATAGTTCGGCCCATATTCAGGACAGTTAAGACCAAAGTTTTCAGAATTCTTTTGTATCGCATTTCTCAAATAAACAACAAATGAAAATAAAGCACGATATTTAAGATATATATTAGCGTATTTGACATATTTTACACTGACTTGATATAACTTATAGCGATCGGTGCGTATGCGTGGCATGTTATAAGTGCGTTGGTGCCTATTGTTGGTAGTTGCGTTGTGCCTCTCTGGCAGCAAATAATTCAGCTTGTGACGGTCCCAGAGATCTATTAAAAAGCCTATCGCATAGGATGGCACGTCTTGCGTTGAGGGTGAATATAATGGCCTTACCACCGCAAGGACGGCGGAATAGTTTTCAAAGTGGGGAGGGGGGAGGGGGGCTTTCGGTATTTCTGCAACCCTCCCCGGCAGGTTTCTTATCTTCTGTTCCTAATCCTGTATTAAAATCCCAATAACTTTTGCGGCTTTCTTATAAGCCATATCACTCGAAATTTTCTGGATTTTCCGAACGACGCAATCTCTTATATTTTTTCGTTGTATATCGTAACACCAGACACAGGTAGATTCAAATAGTTTATTCGAAAATCATAAATGGACTAACTTCTTTAGGCAAGCAATGCTATACAATCACGGGATTATCAGAGTATTGACAAGTAATTAATTATCAACTAGAACAACATCTATGACAATTTCCTGTTGTGTGAACTAGACATTTCATGATCCTCAGCGTCTTCCTCCAACTGATGATGCACTTCCGGGTTCTTAATGTTCCTGGGCCCTGTGTAACGGAGACAACACTAGTAAATGCACGTTCTGATTGGTCGCCAGGCCGTGTCACGCTCTGATTGGTCGCCAGGCCGTGTCACGCTCTGATTGATTGTCAGGCCGTGTCACGCTCTGATTGGTCGCCAGGCCGTGTCACGCTCTGATGGTCGCCAGGCCGTGTCACGCTCTGATTGATTGCCAGGCCGTGTGTTATTAAAGTATTATACACGCACGAATGACGTCCTAGCGCGCGCATGTTAGCAAAACCGAGTTTGAAATGCACAAGCTGTTAGGCTTTTCATTCAAAATAGATTTGGATATTGTATAACACAAATAGAACTCATATTTTCAGGTGTCTGTACTGTTATAGATGTACAGATGACGTCACAGAGTCTCATCTTACCTCGGCTGCGTCTCGTGGCGTACTTTTGCATGACGTCATCTGTGCGTACTGATTGGAACTAAAGCCCTATAGTGCAGCCGCTTGGTGCAGGAAAATTGCTGAATTGTTCAATTTTATGGCAAAACTACCAAATTTGGCACAAATAATGCTAACCACCCATAGATTAATATAACATATGGCCCACCCGGGGTCCGCCCTGGATCCATCCCATAATTTCAGTTTTAGACGCGGGTAAGGTTGCTCATTGAAAAATGTAGATATATGTCTATTTCAAAACATTGATGTGTATAACCTTCCATTAGCTCCGAGGAATATGGTTGTTACAAAATATCCCATAATTTTTCATTTTAGGTGGCTCGGAGAAAAATAAAATAACCATTAATAAATTCTCGCAAGGGTATTGCCTACGTGCTAGAACCACCAAAATTCCACAAAGAATAATAACTATCCAAAGATTAAATCGACACATGGCCCCACCTGTGATCCGCCCTGCATCCCATAATTTCAATTTCAGCTGTCGGTAAGGTTGCTTATTAAAAATGTACTTATCTGTTTATTTTGCAAGTTTTATGCTTGCATCCTTTCATTAGCTACAAGAAATGTGGTTATTACAAGAAATCCCATAATATTTACTTTTAAGGTGGCTCGGGAGAAAAACACAATAATGATAAATAAAGTCATTAAAAAAACGTACGTATCTGTTTTTTATGCAATTTTAAGTCGTATATCCTTTCATTACCATCCAGGAATGTGGTTGTTACAGAATATCCCATACTTTTTACTTTAAAGATGGCTCGGGAGAAAATATGAAATAGTCATCAATAAAGTTTCGCAAGGGTTTTAGTTATGTGCTACAGCCACCTAAATCGAACAAAGAATAGTAACTTACCAAACATTTTAACTATGTTTTTCCTTTTTACATGTTTTAACTTTCCGCTCCATCCCTGAAAACATGTTACCATGGACTTAAGTGTGTTCTAAAAAAAAACACGTCGGGGATTTTTGAAATGTTAAAAAGAGCCGATTTTAGAGCCAGAATGTAGAAAAATTCTTGAAAGGGAAATCGAATCTTAGTCAACGCTAATATGGGGTCAATGAATGAAAATAGCAAATACTGGCGAGGTTGTAACTCTAAAAAGTTGAACTGATGCATCGGAAAGGAACTCCATAAAAAAGTTTGATAAACAAATTATATGCCATAGTTTAGCCCAGGATATAAGGTAGTCCGTAAATGTAAGGTGTCTAAATGAAAAAAAAAATAAATGCAATTCAATGCTTTAGACAACGGAAATGCAGCTGCTAATCACTATTCTAAAACACAAAAGAACCACGTTAGAAAATAGGACAAACTGAATTTACCCTACACCCTGCCTTTGTCACGCTCTGCCATGTAAAGCAATCGGCTACCATGGTTACAAAACATTTCAAACGAACTGTTCCAAGTTGGGGGGCAACCTGTGCTGGATATTTTCTCTTGTGAGAACATATTTTTTTGCTGTTAGACCGATGTTTAGGTGCCCTGGCCCATCAAATCTGCAGCAAAATGAAAGCGTTTACCCTTTGAAGTTGTGTAAACATCTGGAGCACTAACAGCAGGAGAACAAACAAATGTTACAATTGCAGGCAAGCCTTATGTGTACGCAGGAAAGTATTATTGCGCTCAGATTTCATGACGTGCTTCTGCTTTTGTGGTAGCGTGGCTTAAAAAACTTGAGGCAATCTCAAAGGTTTTCGTATGAAATGTAATGGGCAAAGTAACCCCAAAGATGACTGCAGCGTACGTCGAAGGCTTTTGCCTCCTCAACATAGTAAACAGGATTAAAGATTATAACCCCTGAATCTTGTAAGGAAGTACAGGAAGAAACATATAAGTGAGTTGAAACGCGTAACAAACATACTTTGCTTTAGTGCTAAGCTGCGGAATATTCGCAGAATCAATAATTGAACTGATTTTGAAAATGTTGTTACTTCAAGATGTTAAATGTTAGTATATTATCACTTACCACTATTGCTCTACTTTATTCGAAGCGAAAAAATGAAATATTATCAAGAGAAACCTGCTTGGGCAAGCAGGCGAGAGTTCGTTATTCACCAGATCTGGTCATAAACTCGCTACGAATAATCCGCAGCTTGGATCACCGTTGCTTGTTTCAACTAAGTTATATGTTTCTGGTACAGGTAAAAAACGTTTTTTGTTTTTCTCTGTGAAATACAAGACAGTTTAACTCAATTTTTTTGTGAATATTGAAGTTTTTACTCTTAGTACTTATTGACTAATCTAAAAACAAAACAATTGTCATCATGTTATCTCGAAGGTTTACTCTATCGTCAACTTTACAAATTATGTGATGTTTTCAATCCCTTAAACCTTTTATCGCACAAGTAATGACATTAACATTACATTTGTATAATTAACACACATATCCACTTATTTTTCTTATGAGCCACCTTAACAATTTAAAATCAAATTATAGCATGGAACCAGGGCGGATCGATTTAATTTTGTATAGTTATTCTTGCTCGTGCGAATTTTGGTGGCTCTAGCATGTAAAAAATACCCATGCAAGACTTTATGAATAATTATTTAGTATTTTTCCCGAGCCACCTTAAAAGTTAAAATTCTGGGATATTTTGTAACAACATTCCTTGGAGCTAATGAAAGGATGTAAGCACAAAATTTGCGAAATAGACAGAACAATACTTTGTTATGAGTACCTAACCGACAGCTAAAACTGAAATTATGGGATGCAGGGCAGATCCCTGGTGGAGCCATGCGTCGATTAAATCTTTGAATAGTTAGTGTTTTTTTGTGGGAATTTTGGTGGCTCTAGCACGTAGATAATGGCCTTGCAAGACTTTGTTAATAATTATTTTATTTTTTTCTCCCGAGCCACCTTAACAGTAACAATTATGGGATATTTTGTAACAACCACATTCTTTGGAGTTAACGGAAGGATATACACATAAAATATTTAAAATAGACAGATACATACATTTTTCAATGAGCAACCTTACCGGCGTCTAAAACTGAATTTATGGGATGGATCCAGGGCGGACCCCGGGTGGGGCCATATGTAATATTAATCTATGGGTGGTTAGCATTATTTGTGCCAAATTTGGTAGCTTTGCCATAAAACTGAACAATTTTGCACCAAGCGGCTGCACTACTAATATGGGGATCACGTAAGGCTAATGCCACACCGGTTCAACATGCCTATTCAACTTCCCGCCCAATGAGCAGCCAGTTTAACCAGCCAATGAGATTCTATTAAACTGCTCGAACAAAACTCGGTTGCTTCAACGAGTGTTTAGTCTTGCATCCGGCGAGTGCACTGACACACTGACTCGTCAAAGCTTTACGCAACTGACGAAGGGTCTCTTTTTTACAGTTCTTCTAGAAGCGCAAAACATTTCATCGTTGCTCAGTGGATACTCAGCAGTTTTCAAATCAATTTGAAAGCGATAGCTCAAAGACAGCACTTGTGAACATGCGAGTCATTTTGCGCGGCGAGAATCTCAATTTTGCGAAAGAAAATTGTAGTGTCAATTTTCTTGAATATAAAGTTAAACATTCTAGGCAAGGAAGCCAAAGGATAGCTTCATGAAACCCTTTTGGTTTTGATTTTGCAATCAATATCGACCCACTGAAGCAGCCGAATCAAGCGTTTTGGTTTTGATTGACAGCTAAAAATAGTCAATCGCCTATGATGTCCATCGCAACATTGAATAGCTGTATTCAAACTAGAGACGAGTTTTCCGTCTGAGACGAGTTTCTCGCCTTGAATATGGTTCCCTGTTCTTCTGTGATCACGTGAAAACAATTTTTTTGAAGGAGAAAGTTTAGACAGATAACAAGCAAGTGTTTCTGAGCAGAATTGACATAAAGCAGGAAACTTTTTCTGACGAGAAACTCGTCTCAGACGAGTTTTCCGTCTCTAGTGTGAATACGGCTAATTTTGAGGTCGCATAGCAATGCATTACAAAATTGTTTACCGAGTTTCGCCCGGTTCTGAAAGCTTGTGCTTAAAAAAAACTGTTGAATGAATATTCTCAATGTTTATAGTCTCACTCCATACTCTTGCATATTCATAGGTTCGGTAAAATTGATATTGATTTTGTAGCCAAAATCGTATGGGAAATCATGTAGCGTTCGGATGAAAAAATGTATAGAATTCCTACCATCGTTGACTAAATTCCCCAGACTGGCGGTCTCCTCTTCCTCGGTAAGTTTGCCGTTGCGTCTTCTGCGGCGACGACGCCTCCACGCGTTGGATTCAGAAAACTGATCAACAATCAACATCGAGACAAGAAGCAGGGCAATCAGGCACTTGGAGTTCATCTACGAGGGAGAAATGAAAGAAAATAATGTCGACATGTTCTGAACTATTTATTGTACTATGAGAATTGCAAAATATGGAAACAGCCATATATAACAAGTGTCCATTACTAAGGCCTAAGGCATACGTCGAATAGACCTTTTTCCAAAATGGCCGCCGCAAATTCACATGTCTTAAAATTAAACTGACTGAAAATCAGACACTGGCACTAGAAAGAGCATAATCACATTAGTAATCATTCAAATTTTCGTTATGCAAAATGCCATGTCGGCTGAGAAAGCAGAGTCTGAAAATTGAAATTTTTACAGAGATTTGTATGACTGGGGTATGACGCATACCCCAATCATACAAACATCTGTAAATTTTCAAATTTTCAACGTTCGTTTTCTCGGAAGATATTGTATATAATGCAGCGAAATTTTGTAGTTTTACTAAAGTGATGATGTGTGTTCTAGTGCTGGGGTTCATTTTTAACAAAAATCGATTTTAATTTTCGGCGGCCATTTTGGAAAAAGGTCTATCAGGGTCGCGTCGATTACATTTTTTCAAAAGATAACGACTCATTACACTTTCAAATAACAAATTATCTATTTGTGCTTTAATTGTATTCGACGCGACCTTAATTCGACGTATGCCCTAGGCCTAAGAGTGAGAATTTCTATATTAAAGTCAGAAAAGCTTGGTGTGTGTTTTAGAAACACATTTTCCCATAAAATTGAACAGAGAATTCTCGTTTTTTTTTTTCAGTAAATGCATTTAAGATCAACGTGACTTTCATCCCCGAGAAAAGAAGCACTACTCTCATAGCTTGGACTTTCAAAATGACGGTGTGCAACGAAAAAAACAAACACGGACGATACTCAGATGGAGCTTCCCCCTTTGAATTATTCCTGGATATACCGACTGCTCAGCCGTTCATTTTATAGTGCATCGACCTACCTTTGTGACTTGTTGTGACTTGTTCACGTGGGCTGCTTGTTGACTGAACTTAGTCTGGTGTCTTTCTCGAACATCCTCGCTCCTTATATAGCACGTAGGGAGGTATCTGACTCAGTGAAATGTCCCAATGCTGACGCATAGCTGTTTACCATGAGAGTGCAGTTCATGGAGCTAACGGTTCAGAATGGTAACACATTTAATTAGCACCATTTGCTTTTCTCACTCTCCTCTCGCTATTTTAGAGTTCCTGGTCTAGCTCAAGGCCCGCATTCTGTTATGAAGGAGTCATACTCTAGACCAAACCACTTCGATATTTGATTCAACTTTGTGGATATTTGTTCACCGTTTCTTTATTAACAAACTTTGAGAACCCGATGAAATTTGTTAAATATTTTCCATGCATGTTCAGCGATGTTTATGTTTACGTTTTGTAAATCATCTGAATCATTGAAAACGTGGTTACGTCGAGAAATGTCGAATCATGTTGAACACTGTGCTGAATCATTGAACCGTTGAAGACATTTCGGAACTTCATCGTCAATCCCGGACACTGCAGTTTCCCAAAAGATCACTTGCGCGCCTCGTGAAGCCAAATTTTTATTAGCCTGCGTACGTAGTAAGCGCTCCCGTGTGTTTTCAGAGAAAAGAAACCCAGAGAAACAGAGGAAAAAGCGGCGAGAAGTTCGACGAGCGAGATTTTAGCCGCGCGAGTTTCTCGTCCTGAACTTGCTGCGCGGGCTAAATTTTTAATTTATATGAAAAGCTTCTGGTTTCTGTAGCCGCCTCGAGATTGTGGAACAAGCTACATTTTGAAATCCGAGCTTGTTCTGGGCTTGTTCCGATATTACTGATTTTAATTAAGACGTTTCTTTTTCTTAAAAAAAAGTGTAAAACAATAGTAATGTATTTCAATTTATTATTTTTAATGTTATATTTGAAAATATTTTTTATTATAGAGCGCCTGTGGAACAGCGATATATAGACGCTATAGAAGTTTATTATTGTTCTGGTCGTTCAACATTTCGTGAAAAAGGATCCGTAAAAAAATCAAGGGTTAGTTTGTTCGCGTGTCTGGTATTTCGCGTGATTGTTTTGATTTGCGCAAAACACCCACGCGAAATACAGACACGCAAACAAGTTTGCTAGCTAATAAAAGACTGACAGAAAGAAACCTCGGCTAGCAGGGTACAGGCCGTGTAGCAAAGTGAAAAATATAATACTACCAAACCTTCGCGTTAACGCCACCTTCCAGCCACTGTTTTCAACTGATTTGAAAATGTTTAGTATTTGAACAGATCGCGCCGATCACTTCGCGTTGAGGAGAACCGAAAAAATGTTGAATGGAGAAGTTGAAATAGTTCGGCCTATATGCAGGGCAGTTAAGACCAAAGTTTTCAGAATTTTTTGTAATGCATTTCTCAAATAAACAACAAATGCAAATAGCACGATATTTAAGATTTATTATCCAACTGCAACGAGGGGAGGAACAAATGGCGAGTACAAATATCCCGCCATATTGTACACTTCCAACTATTTTCACTAAGTTCGTCCATTCTCACTTCAAAACAGCGGAAAATAGAATGTCGGATAATAAACAACTTCTTAGACATTTTAATGTACAATATCTCTGAACATTTTTTCTTGTCTTTGTATTTTGTCTCGCCCGAAGACGGGCTCGACAAAATACTCTGATATATATACTGATATGTATATTTTAGCGTATTTGAGATATTTTACACTGACTTTATAACCTATAGTGAGTACTTTGAAATCATGTATTTTTTAACAAATTCAGCGGCGTAAAGTTGCGAGTTGTGTTATTATTAACGATTTATCTATCTAATTCATTTACAGCTATATTTGCTCTATTTCGGTTAATACGTGACGTACGTGTATTGAAAACATATTATAGCGGCTTGCGTTTTTCTGCGTAGTCAGTCAGATTTTTTATCCTATTTTAATATGTTTTGGGCAGGACTTAGGCTCCATGTATTTTTCTGTATATATGTATATAAACATCGCTGGACATGCATTGAAAAATATTTATCAAGTTTCTGAAGTTTTGCCGCGTTCTCGAAGCTTGTTCATAAAGAAACGCTAAACAAATATCCAGAGTTTTAAAAATGTTCCCGAATCAAATATCGAACTGGTTTTTCCCAAACTTAGGAGGATCTCCAGTTTCGCCACGAAATGCAGAACTTGGGCTAGACCAGGAACGATGAGAAAAGCAAATGGTGTTGATTAAATGTGTTACTATTCTAACCACTAATAACTTGGACTGCACTCTCATGGTAAAGAACTCAATGCGTCAGCATAAGCACATTTATTTCACTGAGTCAAAAACCTCCCTACGTGCTATATAAGGAGCGAGGGTGATCGAGAAAGACCACAGACACTTCAGTTACAAGCAGCCAACGTGAACAAGTTCAACAAATCGCAAAGGTAGGTCGATGCACTATTAAATGAACGCGGTGGCGAATCCAGAAATTTTTGAAAGGGGGGAGCTCCATCTGAGTATCGCCCGCGTTTTTTTTTTTTTTCGTTGCACACCGCGATTTTGAAATGAAGCTACGAGAGTAGTGGCTTCTTTTCTGGGAGACTAAAGTCACGTTGATTGCATTTACTGAAAACAAAAAAGTTTACTACCATTTTCATATTTCTGCGAAGTCCCACTTTGTGCTTTCTTCAATCAAACCTAATGTAAGACATTAATCAAATGTAAGACATGGATGTTTTAAAGCATTACATTTTACATTTTGTTTTAAAGCCTTTCTAATCTCTTTCATTTAACAAAATCTCTCATATGGTCTGCAGAATCACCAATGGTCGCTCACTTGTTTGATTGACGGAAGCCAGACCGCGGTTTTGTCAGTTGGCGTGGAGTTCGAAGACTATGAAAGTTCCAGTATAAAATGTGTTTCTAAAACACAACCACGCTTTTATGACTTTAATGTAGAAATTCTCACTCTTAGTACGGACACTTGTTGGCTGTCTTTCTAGTGCCAGTGTCTGATTTTCAGTCAGTTTAATTTTAAGACATGTGAATTTGCGGCGGCCATTTTGGAAAAAGGTCTATTCGACGTATGCCCTAGGCCTTAGTAATGGACACTTGTTGGCTGTTTTCATATTTTGCGATTCTCATAGTACAATAAATAGTTCAGAACATGTCGACATTATTTTCTTTCATTTCTCCCTCGTAGATGAACTCCAAGTGCCTGATTGCCCTGCTTCTTGTCTCGATGTTGATCGTTGATCAGTTTTCTGAATCCAACCGTGGAGGCGTCGTCGCCGCAGAAGACGCAACGGCAAACTTACCGAGGAAGAGGAGACCAGTCTGGGGAATTTAGCCAACGATGGTAGGAATTCTATACCATTTTTCATTCTAAAGCTACATTGTTTTCCGACCGATTTTGAGCTCCGAGAATCGATATATTTTTTTAACGAATCAAAGGATATGCAAGAGTACTCGTATCCCACCGCTGACACCTGGATTCAAGACCTGACTTGGGCGTCGAATGGGGAGTTTGCAGGTGTTGCGTGACATTTTTAATTTTGATCCTAGCAAAATAAAAATACCATATTGGAAAAGAGCTCACCGAATCTGTAAAATCCTCAAATTTGAGGTGGTTTCGATAAATAACACAGAAGTTATGAGCGTCAACATTAAACATATAGAGAAACGGCCTACTTCGGGCGCCAATAACTTTGCTAATATTTACCCAAATCAACTCAAATTTTCGCCTTTTTC
Source organism: Scolanthus callimorphus (assembly GCA_033964015.1). NCBI lineage: Eukaryota > Metazoa > Cnidaria > Anthozoa > Actiniaria > Edwardsiidae > Scolanthus > Scolanthus callimorphus. Next base: position 6,251,563 of record CM066919.1, on the reverse strand, counting down.
TGATTTCGGCAAGCTCTTTTCAAATATGGTAGTTTCATTTTATTAGGATCAAGATTGAAAATGTCACGCAACACCTGCAAACTCCCCATTCTCTTAAGTTTTGCTTCATATAGATCGCAAAATCAATCGTCTTGTAAAATGATTAAAATCTTCACAAGTGCTACCTTTTAGCTATTGCTTCGATTTGAAAATTACTGAGTATCTATTGAGCGTCGCTGCAAATTAAGGACAAGTTGAGCTGATTTTCCCCCAACCTTAGGATCCCCATATTTAACAATTAGTCGAAATTGATCGGCGAATAGTCACCGAGACGAAGTAGACGATTGTTTTAGTATAATTATTCAAGCGACTTTTAAGATTTTTGCCAAAAAAGGTCTGGTTCAGGGATATATATTTTTTCTCGTAATAAAGCGCGCTCGCGATTCCCAATGCTTTCAATCAGCGCGCGGAATCGCTTGAGTAATTATACTAAAGGTGAATATAGCAAATTAGCCAAATCACACTAGTGGTCTATTATCAATGCGGCGTTCTGATTGGTTGAGCTACAAGTAGGCTATAAGTTATAGCCTACTAGTAGCGAAAAGTGTCGGATTTGAAAGCCAGAAAATGTCACAATGACCAGAACAAAAACATTTTTTGGCACTTACAAATTGACCTACTAGTGTGATTTGACTAAAACAATTATTCCTCTCGCCCTCATGGCCCATTCTACTACTCACCATGAAAATCGTGATTGTGTACTGTAATAACACCACGGCCTTGCGACAATCAGAGCGTGACACGGCCTTGCGACCAATCAGAGCGTGACACGGCCTGGCGACCAATCAGAGCATGCATTTACAAGTGTTGTCTCCGTTACCCAGGTCCCAGGAACATGAAGAACCCGGAAGTACATCATCAGTTGAAGCAAGACGCTGAGGACCAACAGAATGGAAGGCTGACCCAGAGGGGCCTCAAGACGTTAACGATACTCTGGAATAAGACATGAAATGGATGTCAAGGAAAATGTCTAGTTAACACAAAAGAAATTGTCATATATATGGGGTGGAAGCTGAATAATGAATTATGAATGACGGGTGTTACGAACAAATGAATAATTGCGTCGAAAAGGCGAGGAATAATGAATAAGAAGTTCCTACATTAAATGAATAAGGAATAATGGTTGTGTGAATAGTGAATAACGCCTAAATAATGAAAAGGAATAATGAATAATTGAAGAAAAATGTCAAAGAATAAGGAATAATCAAGGTCCACTTATTCAGCTTCCATCCCCGAATATGTTGTTCTAGTTCATACTAATTAGAGCGTATTTAAGATGATTATAGAAAATATATCAGACTTGCCTATTATATATACGTTTCTATTGGTTAAAGGCCCATCTTCAACCGGAAGCCTTTGCGCCCCGTTTGCTTGTTTTTTGGCTGCTATAATTGGCTAATAGCCCGCAATGGCTCTCGGTTGATGGTGGGCATGAAACGAAATCAGTTTTTACATTATTCGACACATCGTTTTTTAAAGAAGTAAGTACTGCAAGTTTAAAAGAATTTCGGTAAAATGCTGCGAAGTTATGACAGTTCAAAGTTACGTATTTTGCTGTGATCTTTGGCTAGTACATTAGGCATTCAGGATATCAGATGACACTGTTTCGTGACGTAATTTTGTTTCTACACTCAAAGTCGAGATTAAAGAAAATGACGAATTTGTTTTTTTTCTGCCCTTCAGACATGCAGCAGGGAATTCAAATAAAGACAGCTCAAGGAAAACATTTTTATCTACCTAACCAACCGGTTTTGTAAGGTTATAAGACTTCTATAGTATGCAAGTTAGGTTTTTAGCGTGATCGCGGTCATAATCTTTGTACAGAAGCAAACAAAATGATGCGTCAAATTACATTGCTCGCATGCAAATTAGCTAGCCACAAAACTCGTGACTTTGCAAGCGCATAGCTTCGCGGCTATTTATCAAATCTTTCTCAAACTTGGTCAGGATGTTTGTCTTACAATGATCCATCCAGAGATCCAAAAAAGATTTCGTTTCATATGCACTTTAATGTCTTGGATCTTTGTTTAGTTAACCAATCAGAATGACAAGAAAAAACAAATACAGTGTCGCAACTCGCAGACTCACTTCTCTTCTCCTGATTGGTCAGATGTTGAATTTCTGTCGTTTCTGATTGGCTAACTGTTGCTTTGCCGCGTTTTCTATACGTTCCTAGTGGCTTAGAACGTTGTTTAGTCAGCCAATCAGAATCTGTTTCGAAACTTAATGAAATCTCGTTTAATACGGATAAAGGCTGAGAGGTACAAAAGCTGATACCAAACTATAAGGTATTCTTGATTTGCAATCATTCCTTTGAATAAATAAGGAATAAAATAACAAAAGCACGGCGGTCATGTTGGTGACCTGAATGAAAGGAGCAAATTAACTTTCTTTTGTTCTGCACCACCAACATGGCTGCCAGTGACGTCACATGCAAACCAAGAATATAAAACATACATATATAGACCAAGTCGGCTAACGGTGTTTACATTTTGTTCCCACCCAATTCAGATCATGCGATGATTTCCTTGGGTGGTTAGAATAGTGCAATTTCTCACACAAGACCGAGCACGTATAAGATGAACAATAGACCTCCTCGGCTTGGGCGTAATGTTTTGCCCATTTCAGATCACGTGGCATTCCCATGAGTATTCTCTCTTTGTTTGAAATGCTTCCATTTAACAATTAGACTACGAGTTCGAGTTTTCTATGAGTCAATAGATAGTTAACGATTGACTATTTGACTCATAGAAACGAGTAGTCTAATTGTTTTAGTAGAAACCCACTAGCATACTACCTTCGAGTTGTTGCTAAAACGCATTGATTTTCATAGTTTTAGAGAGTTTTTCGCTAGCGTTTTCGCTATTCACTATCTATTACGTGATAGATAGTGAGTAGTGGAGCCAATTTGATTGCAGGATTCGCGATAGTATGCGAGAGTGTTTCTACTAAATTCATATATCCTTCAGTGCGTAGCAGAAAAAGAAAGAGGGAATACTCATGGGAATGCCACGTGATCTGAAATGGGAAAACATTACGCCCAAGCCGAGGAGGTCTATTGGAACCACCCAAAGGAATCATCACATGATCTGAATTTGGGTGGTCTATTTGCTCTGGAGTTAAAAAAACCTAGTGTCGAAAATTTATCAAACGTTGTTGTTATCGGAAACAAAATTTGTTAGGCACGAGTTCGCCTTTTGGTGGGTTTGGTTCAAGCTGGGATGTTTGTGGTGAATAATAAAACAATTATCCTGCTCGATTTTTCACAACTACCTAAAATATCGTCTGATTTAGCCAACTTGGACATAAATATTGTTCTAAGCTACGATGGAATTTGAACATGACAGTCTAATATCCACTTCTTTTCTGTGCGACTTGGGGGATTGGAAAGGATCATTCGTATTTGGAGGAGGGGCTCATAAGAAATGTTCGTCGGGTCTGTTACAGAGGGGTGTGCAAAACGCTAGTTCTCATCTTTTGGTTGCTTTTGCTCATGTTTACGTCCCCCCCGGACATAGACCACCTAGTTTTCCCGCAAAGCTAGCTATTCCATGTTTTTGATTTAGGTTTTAGTTTTCCACGGGTTTCCCGAGTGTTTGAGCTGGAGTGGGTTCGAAGAGAGTTAATTTTCCATTACATTGGATAGCTATAATTTCAAATTATTCTCTTGTTTGCTCAGTTGCTTACGACAAGAAAATAAGGGTATTTCTGCCTAGGGGGGCTTGTCCCTTGAACCCCGCGAGAGCTTATGGGCCAATTAACGGTTGTATTCCACATATCTTCCGTCTTAGCATCTCAGTGATCGAACAAGTACTTTAAAAAACTTTCTGTTATACCACGGCTTACGTTTGAAAATCAAGCATAGAAACACCTCATGTTTAAGGAGCTCTTAGTAATTTCAGCTGACACACCAATAAAAAACATTTCATTGATCAACACTTTTGGACAGGTATAATGTTTGTCCCCTAGATTGGATTTATAAGTGCAACAGGTTGTAAAGTTCTGCCATACGGGTGGCCATATTATTGTTTCTTAGTCGCCCTCCTAGAGAGATAAAACAGAAATTGAATCTAATATGTATGCCACATGGCCGGGACCTGTTTTTCATTCACTCTATAATTATCACCTAAGGTTTTTTTTCTCCCCATAATAGGTAATTGTAGGTTTTCGACGGTTGAGGTAATTACAACATTCTGTTTCTTATATTCTGTTGTTTTTTTTGGCTAAAACATATTATCAATATTGGGCTAAGTTGTATTAAAAAAAGGACGAAACAGTCAGGAAAAAAAAATCAAAATTGCACTACTTTTGTCCTCTGTTTATATTCAATTGCCCTGAGCTGAGCTCTCTAAAAGGTATTTCATGTCACTAGATAGCGAGTGCAAAGTTATTGCAGACACAATACATCTTCGCACTAAGTGCCGCTTGTTAAAATTCCGACCTGTTACACATGGGCAAAGCGCGCATGATAAGTGGGGCCAGCGCCATTCTCGAACCACATTCTCGAACCCAGAGTTCCCCGGCTCGTCTGCTCGCAGGGGAGGCTCTGGGGAGATCCATTTGAGGACCTTCGCTGATTGGCTGATTTTAATCGTTGGGGCATGCGCAGAAAGGTGTTTCTCTCAGCGGCTCTGTATCAAATCTCGCGCATGCGTCAATGGCTGTCACCAGAGCCTCCCCGCGAGGTGACGAGCCGGGGAGCTCTGGGTTCGAGAATGCTCGAACCCCGGCTCTGGTGAGAACCATTGACGCATGCGCGAGATTTGATACAGAGCCGTTGAGAGAAACAACTTTCTGCGCATGCCCCAACGTTCAAAATCAGCCAATCAGCGAAGGCCCTCAAACGGATGCCCCCAGAGTGTCCCCCGCGAGGTGACGAGCCGGGGAGCTCTGGGTACGAGAATGTCAGAGCCTCCATCTTGAAATTACCCACAACACCCAGGTGACGAGAACGCATAGATAGATACATTTTATTTATACATGGAATTCTATCAGCAAGTTGGTTGACATAAACCGTGTGTATATCTACCGTAATATAAAATGAAAAAGTATAAATACAATATGTATAAATATAGGTATAAATTGCTAAAATCGAAGTAGAGTTAAATTTGTTTGAAGAGCTGGGGGCAGATCTTTCAATTTAGATTTAAATGTTGACATTGATCTACTCTCCCTTAGTCCCTCGGGTAGTTTATCCCAGATGTATGCCCCTTCATAACTGAACTGTGATTTCCCATTAGTTGGTTTTGGGAAGCGGTAATTTAAATTTTGACTGATACGTCGCTGGAGTTATAAGGGGTTGATACTTTGTCGAATTTACTGGAAATACATTTTGGGGAATAGCCATTATTACAGCTAAAATCGTTGCATCGCGACCCGCGTTTTAAAAACCTAGATTTGTTTTTGGCTTTGCTGTTCCACCAGTCAAATCTCTTATGAGCCAATAAGTGGCCGGAGCCCTATCCATTTAATGCCCGGAGCTTAGCCCCAAAACCCTTCGGTTACCTGCCTTATAATAAACAGTTTTTCTAGTTAAAAAAATATATAACAAACAGTTTTTCCCTAATATAATCACTTTCCCCGAGGATTTAGATGCAAAAAAAAGTTTCTATAAATACGTAATAGCTTCTGTAAAAGCAGAACATTTGTTTTTCTTGCATCGTGCTTGGTACAAGCACAGCATAAAATTATTGTAGAGGACCGGACGTGGACACGTAAACACATTTTAAAACACATTTTTAAAAAGATTAGTGAATTTTCTCATAAGAACTTTATAAGATGCTTAAACGATTGGGGGCGTTTTCAAGACGCTAGTTCCGATTTTTGATTGGACCGACCCACGCTTTTTAAAATGACACACGAAGTCTCTTCTTCTGTAGCAGCACATTTTCTATGCCGTGATTGAAATAAAAATTAAGAAGAGAAATGGTCATTCCTCGCTGACGTACCTAAGGCGCGTATTTGAGTTCTTGCTGCACATGACTATCTGAACTTTTTCATAAAACCTCTAAACGCCATAACTATGGCTTGAGGGAGTCGAAAATAATCTAACGTTACCAAAGCCCAACACTGAGTTTAAGAAGCGTAGCCTTTCTTATCGCGGAGCTGCAGTATGGAACTCTCTTCCTAATAACCATCTATTTTTAGTTTTAGAAACAAACTTTGCTAAGTGTAATTAGTCTTATAAATTTGTTACATGGGGTGGGAATGTATATAATGGTTTGGGTTTCGGATTTTTCTTCTTTCGTCTGAGTATTTTTATTTTGTAAACCAGTATTTCTAGATTTTTAGCTGAATGTAATTACCGTGTATAAATAAAGTACTATTATTATTATTATATTATTATACTATCCCCGCGTTTATTCTCTTAGCGATCAAGCCTTTTAAACGCCCACTTCTGCCCAGGAGTTTGAAGATTCCGACTTATCTTTTAATCTTTATTTTGATAGACCGGATCTCAGATGACTGTCCGTGAGTAATTTGCAGTTACTTTGCAATCACTGCCTTAGGTTTTACTAGAACTGATGTAATCACTACGATCGATTGGTTTACACTTCAGTCAGTAACTTTTTCAGTTTTACTCTGAAGTATACCTAACTCAGTATTCACCAAGTCAAACCAGGCGTAAATATAACGAATTTCAGTGAGAGTTCCCCCGCATAATAGAGTTCAGTGCTATCAACCGTGCCCTCAATCTTGGCTAATGGCAAAGTGCATGGGCGTCGCTTCTGACGTAAACAAACTTTTCAAACACATGAAGATTATCCACAATTTCCCACTATAGACCTTTCCGATTTAGCGGAATAAAAATACTATATTCCGCGGCTATATTCCGCAGTATAAAAAGCGCCGATAACCAATTTATCATTTCTAAAAAGTCGTTTTAGACTAAAATGAAATGTGTATACTTCACAGGCAACCTTCAAAAGGCTGATTTTGGGAGCTTCGAGTTCGTTTCAAAAATGAAAATAGGGCGCGACTGAAGAAATCTGTAAAACTGATAATACGTGCTGGGCCGATCGTGAAAGTCAAGTCTTTCATTTCAAACTATAACAAGAACGTAGAAAGAATAACAAGCTAATAGCAAAAACCACATGGTGAAAACAAATTATCAAGAAAATCTCGGCGGAATTTTTGAAATGCAACTAACCGAGTTTACAGTTGCGCGTGAGGATACGGATAGGGAAACACTGGACCCCACGAAGCCTGGGAGCGCAAATCCGTCATAAAAGCTACAGGAAAACAAAACCAGCATCATTAACCAAAAGAAATTTTAGACTGCTTGCAGCCCCTTCTTCGGCGAACGTCCGTAAATCGAGGGAACTTTTTTTCCTTGCGGCGCGCTTCGATTTGTTTACAGTGTCAAGTTACTCAGGAGAGGGAGAGAAGTTACATTCTCTCGATTTACGGATGTTTGCCGAAGAAGGGGCTGCAAGCAGTCTAAAGAAATTTAGCAATTTTTAACATAGCACTTGCCTGCGCCTTGTTTGATTGAAATAGGTAGGAGGTAATAGGTAGGAGTTCGAAAACTTGTTGGAATTTGCAGATCTCAAGAAAACCATTCCAATGCTTTGCAGGTTTTTAAGCCCTTGCTCAACGAGGCAGCAATAGGCTAAACGTGTGAACAACGAAAAATGTTGCCTTTTCCGCGCTTAACGTGGCAACAATGTAGCAAAAATTGTCTAAATGAGCCATTGTTGCACAACAAAGATGTTTCTGGCGTGTGAGAAGCATATGTTTGTTGCTGCGACATTGTTGCCTGCACGTTTAGCCGCGTTTGATTCTTCAGTCTTCAGGGACAAAATGGTCAAAACTGAATCACCACTTTAAACTCTTACTTTGAACAATTTTATCATAGATAAAAGGATTTCCGTAAAAAGAGAACATAAATGAAGTTAGTGGTTTTGAGTTAATTTTAAAGGGGGCAATTAAATCCATCCGGCCTGTTTTTTATGAATAACTTATCTCCCGGGTTTGGAAAAATGCTCTGAATTCGCATCCCTTTTTGTCTCTGAAAAAAATTATTTTGCAATAAATAGAGCAATATTGAGAACCATAAGCTAGTAAATGCAAATGTTACCTATATGGCATGTTTTTAAATGGATTGAATATCTCTCAAGTTTTATGCAATGCACAACAGCACGTTTTTATCTTTTTCACTTGCCACATGAGCCAGAGGAGAACCAGCGAAAAAAATGAAACTAAAAAATTATTTGAGCACACCATTTCACCCCATAAATCCGGCTAATGAGCGATGTTCAATTCTATAAGTGCGATTCCTATCTCAAACTACACAAAGACATCGTAACTCGGTAAGCTTAAGCCTGGTTTCCATCGTATCAGTCGACCGTGAAACAATAGAATAATTCCAGTTTCCATTGTTTCAAGGTCGACTGATACGACAGATAAGACTATATGGGAACCAGGCTTTAGCAAGAGATGTAAAGATGGTAGATTATCCAAGGGCAAAAAAAAAAATAAGTTTGCAATCACACTTTCTGTCTTCATTATCCAAAGAAGAAGTTTGTTTTGAAAACCCTGGCACTTATTCTTAGGATAACTCTTAGACCCCGTCCACACTACGCCGTTTTCAAACGAAAACGGATACTTTTTGCTCCGGATACGGCTATCGTCCACACTACAACGCCGAAAACGATCACCGAAAACGGCGAAAACAATACGAAAACGATAAGTGTGGACGCAAATCTTTTTGAAAACGGAGCAAAAAGTATCCGTTTTCGTTTGAAAACGGTGTAGTGTGGACGGGGTCTTATAGCATATAGGCCCGACTCTCAGGGAAAAGCTTTCACACCAGCGCGACCAGCCCGGCTGTGGTTGTTTTGAAACAGTTGCCCCTCTTGCCATTTCCAGAAATGAAATTTAAAACTATGAAGGGAAAAAGGTTACGTGTGTACAGTCGCAATTTAAAATAATTGTCGCAATTTGTAATACATGTCGCAATTTGTAATAAACTCGTCGCAATTTGTAATAAAGTCGTCGCAATTTGTAATACAAAAGCTGTCGCAATTTGTTATACATCTCCGTCCCAATTTGTAATAAACAAGAATTACAATTGGTGTCACAGCCTCCGTTTAAAAGAAAGGTACAGGCAAAAGTTTCAGAATATTCGTCACGAAGCATTTGCGTGGTATTATACAAACATACTGGCCAGATGCACTAACGCACTACAGAGCTAGCAATTACTTCCCATGAAGTGCCCGTATCTTCACAAAACAGGGCAGCGGCAATAGCGCTAAAACCACACCGCTTCCATGCAATATTCCTCTTAATTCGATAATTTCATTGGAAAATGCAGGTTTACAAAACCTTAGAGATATCACGGAATTGGTGATACATTGTACGACTTTCACTCGTAATGACGTTGGCAAAGCCGCTGCTCGATGTTGTGTTACGGTATGTGGATCAATAAAAACAGGCTCCCATGCATTGGTTCTCGTGCAAATCTCTCACAGATGTGCAGGTGAAAGCTCCTAGGAAAGAGTATGGAGAATCGAAATAGTGAATCGAAATAGTGAACTAGAGAAGTTGCTATTCCAGCATGGCTATACGCGGCATTTCTGACTTGTCTGCAAAAGTTTCCATGAATGAAACCTTTCAAAAATATCAAAATCATTTTATTTAAATGGATGCAGCCTAGGCTTCGGCACAAGTACTTAGAAGTTGCCAAAAGTTGCTACTTTTTTCAAAAAGTTGCCGAAAAGTTGCCATTTTTTTTTTTAACTTGCTTAAATTAGGTTTAAAATATTGAAATTTCACATGACTCTTGTCTTGTTTGTTATCGTTATTGTTATCTTACATTATTTCAAAGTTATTTGAAACTCGAATAAAGATTCTTTTTCTCAACATTTCTTCCGTGCCGACTTCACTGGATAAACAACTTTATTACAAATTGCGACAGGTATTACAAATTGCGACACTTATTACAAATTGCGACTACGCAATACGTGCAGTTACAGAGCTTTCGATTTGGATATAAATCCAGACACATTTCAACTTGAAATCGCAACAAGATAACGCGGAATATAGCCGCGGAATATTATATGCCAATTCCGCCTATATTCCGCTAAATCGGAAAGGTCTTATACGTCGCATTTTACGACAACAAACATTTATCTCTAACATGTGTCTTTCATACGGATTTTTCCTGAGTTTCTAACCGGTGCGGGCGATTTTTTTATTTACGCCCACTTCATGGCACTTAGAAAATTTTCAGGCAAGTTATTAAGAAAAAAGGAAAAGCATTCATGGTGGTGCGAACCCTCAACCCTGTGTAAATTAATTATTCATAACCCAACATCTTACACATGAGCTACGAGAGAGTTCGCAGGTCAACACCCTCCTTTTCATTCACTCGTAGAACGAGAATATGTGAATCATAATGAATATTTATACTAGCTAGCCGCCATCTTGAAGTGGGCGTAAAAAATAAATTCGCCCGGTGCGGGGGACGGGCCATGTGAAAGCCCCGCAAGTTTCACTAGGAGTGAGTGGGTTCCCTGTGTAAGACAAATCCACAGGAGTAACGAATCCGTGTGGGCTGCCTGTGGATTTGTTCAAATTCCTCATCAGGCACTATGGCAGAGAAAAAACAAAATGGCGACCAAGAGAACGATGCTTCTCGAACATCTGCAAGTTCTGTTGAATATTCCTGCCATTATCGTAAAGGAAATAAAACTTATAAAGACCTTGCAAATTAGGTAAGGGCAGAAACATATAAGTGAGTTGAAACGTGTAACAAACATACATTGCTTTAGTGCCAAGCTGCGGAATATTCGCAGAATAAACAATTGAACAGATTTTGAAAAAAATGTTGTTGCAAGACTTCAAGATGTTAAATGTTAGTATATTATAACGTACCATGTTGCTCTACTTTATTTGAGCGAAAAATGAAATATTATGAAAAGAAAACCTGCTTGGGTTAGCCATCGAGATCCACGAATAATCCACAGCTTGGTTCGCCGTTACATGTTTCAACTAAGTTATAAGTTTCTGGTAAGGGTTTACGTAATACTGAAGGGTAAGCCGGGTTTACGTAAGTACTGCTTTTCCAGTATAATATCGTCTTTGTCCGTTAGGCGAATTTCAAAATAGCGAATGAAAATAGAGTGGTTTTCACATAACTGTCAAGACTTGTTATGTAATTGCGATTGCCTTGCGTTCTCATTGGCTACTCGTTTTTCTCAGCCAATCAAATTCTGTAGTAAATACAATTGTGATTTACTTAGTAATTGGTTCGGTTTGCAATTGGCTGAGAAAAAAGCCATTTAGGAGCAAAGTCGTGATTTCTCTCGATTCTGATTGGCTAGTGATTGCTCAATTGCGATTGTTTACACGACAATCATGTGAAAACCGCTCTATTGGCCAATCAGAATCGGCCTATGATTGTCTGGCGCCAGAACCTACGACAAACAGCAAACCGTGGAGTAGGCACTCTGGGAACGAGATTGAAGTTCTGCAATGTCGGCAAAGTCGACAGTTTTCGTCGCGAAATTCTCTTAAGCCTGGTGCACACTTGCGACATAATGACATAAGAAAAATGTCACGCGAACAAAATTTAGTGGTTTCAAGAAGTTGAAGTCGTCACAAAATAACATAAGATTGCTTTGGTGAAATAATCTAATGAAGATCCATGGAAAATATTAATTGTTTCAATTACTTTTTTCGTTGCAACATAACGTCCTTATGTCGTTATGTCGCTAGTGTGCACCTGGCTTTATCGGTCGTAATCCCCCACCCAACCCATAAGAAATTGGAAAGAATCAACCTTAATTTCCCGAAAGTGATCTGAGAGTGAAATTGCGTGAACAACAGCCCATTCTCGTCACCACAGCGTCACGGTCAAGCTGGCTCCCTGGCTGTGAGGCTCTGGTATAGACCTCCTCGGCTTTGGCGTAATGTTTTCCCATTTAAGATCACATGGCATTGCCAAGAATATTGTTCTTTCTTTTTCTGCTACGCACCGAAGGAAAGCATCCCAAACAAAGATAGATTATTCAATTGAATGCCACCAGAAACATATAAGTGATGCCACGTGATCTGAAATGGGAAAACATTACGCCCAAGCCGAGGATGTCTATTCGACACACCGGAAATCCTAGATTCTAGGACGTCCATATATGGTCATTCTTTCATCCGTGACTTCAGGTTTCACAATGGCATACGAGCATTTTAGCCAATCAGATCGCCCCTTGATCGTCTGCCGCCAGAGCCTGCTATCACCGTTCAGAAACCCATGGGAAGAGCTGAATTTCCCATGGTAGAAAAATGTGAAGTGTTCGGATTTCCCATGGCTATCCTTGTGAATTCCGAACACTTCCCATGCGTGTGCCTTGGGAAATTCAGCTTTTCCCATGGATGAGTTTCTGCAGAAATTCCCTGTGTAATTGGCCGTTTTCACGATGTTGTGAGAACAATACCCTTGAGCCATTCCGACTCGTTTTGGCGAAGACGGCTTTTGTTATTCAAAACAGAAAAGCATTGCTCTCATCCCATTTATGTTTCGTGCGCAACATCGTCAAAACTGCCAATTCTGTTTGTATCTAGTCTCCAATAAACTAGTATGCGTCTCTCTTCACAACCTGTTTTGTTTATGTAGAATATATCGTATCGTATAGGCTAAGCACAGAATTACACTTAACTCGTCAAAAACCCCACATACATTGCTATCAAGAACACTCAAATAAAATAAGTAACAGATAGAGTCCACCCCCCCCCCCCCCCCCCCCCTCCATGCTTTCAAGGACGGACGCGCTAGGGGGTTATTTTGACTACGCTTCTTAGCCCCGCGACCCTTAGGGGTTGGCTATGAATAAGGCTATCAACACGGAACCGGAACCCAGATACGCATGCGCAAGTCTGGTTGGAGGCGAGGGCGGAACTTGGGCCCTTTTCGCATGGAACCGGGGGCACCTCACGGATGTAAAATAGCTCCGGGCTAACCACAAAGTTGGTCTTGTTTCGTTAGAATAAATTTAGATCTAATTATACACAGCTATGCTGTAACTGTAAAGCAAAACGCATGTGCGCAATCGAACAAATTCCCCCTGGCATCCCCACCCCCCGGTAAAAAGTAGTTCACATACAGCCGATTGCGTTTGACCGTTTTACCCTAACAGTTCGCGCGTTAAGTTTGAACGTTTGAAAGTTGCGTTTCTAGGATGAAACGAGACGTTTCTATGGCGAACCAAAGAGTTCTGTCCTCTCTGATTGGTCAGTGAAAAATACAAATGGCGGTTGCCCTTGGAAACGTTCGACTTTTGTCTCACAACGCAACTTTCAAACGTTCAAACATAACGTGTGAACTGTTAGGGTAAAACGCTCAAACGCAATCGGCTGTAGAACCAAAACAACTATTCCTCTAAGGGAATACACTCCTGCCTCGACCAAAAATATTGGGAGTCATATGTAGTCAGTTTACTAACTCTGGTGCTTTTCTCAGGGTATTGATACATTTTAGCTACGTAGATTTTTGGTACGTCAAAACGTGTCCACTCAAATACAGTAAAAACACGCATAAAAGAACAGGTGTTTTGGGGATTTAGGCTGATTTTGTTCTTATACATTGGGTGTTTTCTGCAAAATCAGTCTGAAAATGTTCTTAAGGTGTTCTTAAAATTGTTTCTTAACATCAAATACTGCATACACTACCAACAGTCAAAATAAAGAATGTGATTGGCAGAACGTAACAGTCATTTAGTAAAAACAATTAGTTAATTCCCAAAAATTGCTAAATGCACCCTGGAAATCCCCATTGCAGTACCTGCTGTAGAATATATTTGTAAAATATATACACAATTACATTGTCTATTCATATTTATTATTATTGGTTTCAAGACAGTGGATGTTTAGATGTTTGAGTAAGAAGTGTAAAATATATACAATATTGTTGTGCAATATTGATCAGCTTAGTACTCTATCACAGTAGCTTACTGTACTCGAATCTAACTGCCAGCCACTTTCTTATACAAGAACAATTTCCCTCCCATATTTTTTTGTCGGGGATGATCGTCGGAAATTTTCAGTTTCACTCCTAAAGATACCAAACATGGCGGGCCATGGCGTGGCTCAAAAATTTATTACCTTAAAAGATGAGGTCTTATGTGCCAAGTAGGCGCGAAGGACACAGTTAACAGGTGAAAGATACCCATCAAGAAATTTCCGTGTTTCTAATTTATCGTCTTCTCGTTGATTAATCTCTCTTTCTTGCACGGTTTTTAGAAGCACCATCATGGAAAAAACGATTTAGACACAGTTTCGGCCCTAAAAGATACCAATCTCCCTAAAATTTATTGAAGACCAAGATCACCCCTAAAAGAGACCAAACCACCGTGATTTAACCCCTAAAAGATACGACAATCTTCCCCGACCAAAAAATATGGGAGTCCCCCCCGGGCAATTTTCATTTTTCAGGCCTGCACGTGTTAGTATAAGGTACCTTCTGAGCCAAATTTCAGCCTGAGTGTTCTTAATCCACTTGTTCGTTTATGCGGGTTTTTACTGTATAATATCTTCGCCAGTATTTATCGGGAGGATTGAATACAGTAAATGAAGAATAAAACTTTGTTCTAATATCGATTGAACGCGATAACACTGGCTAGGGCGCTTTAACTTACGTTCCTCAAACTTGGAAATTTGACTAATTTGTGGTCGCTCTTTTCATTAACATCGGTAGTAGCTATTCCAGACGTTCTCTTTTTACAGCACTTAGGCCTCATTAGCTGCAATACTCAGTCAACCTTCGATAAAATGCGTTACAACAGCTCGAAACAGCTAATTTAGTCGTTTCTAAGCGTGTAGAGACAAGGATGCTAACTCTCACGCTTTTCAGATGTTTCTCCCGCTTGAATTTCAGGGATTTTTTCTCATGTTCCCTTTTATTATATAGACACGAGTGTTTTTACTGGGAAATACGCCACTCGTAGATCTCATACGAAGCTACATCCGGGTCCTCAGTGACATATTTTCTGAGGATATCGGTCCAAACAAAATGCTTGGAAATCAATTTGGAATATTTTTTTCTGGTTTGTCTATATAATAAAAAGAAATTACACGGTGGCTTGGAGATATGAGTTTTATTTTCTCGTGTCAAAAACAATATTTTACTCATTCGCTGCGCTCATTCGTAAAATCAAGAGTTCATAATTAAGAGTGAACAACTCCAATACAGCATTCGTGAGAGATCCTTTGTACAGACCTAGTTATTTTTAGAACTGTTTTTCTCGCTGAATTATAATGCTATTGCTTTTGTAGCCAATCAAATTCATTTGATCAGTAGCTCATTATAACTTCGGTATTTACAACCGCTCAACCGATACGCACGCTCTTGCAAGACTGTATTCTTTAATTAGGCCTATTGTTTTCTGCCTTTGTTGTTCTCTGTGCGTTACCCTAGGGGATGTATAAAGAAGACTAAGTGCCAATCTAAAAATAACTAGGTCTGTCTAAAGGTTCTCTCAAGCCCTATTATCATGTTGTACACTCTTATTTATGTACTCTTGGTAAAATATTGTTCTTGCCACTCGAAAATTAAACTTATATCTTCGCGCCACTGTGTAATATCCTCTGTATAACTCCCGCCAATATTTCTGGGAAAATCGTGAATCTCACGCTTTTTGTTCACTTGACGTTGGCATCTCTGTAGAGAGCAAAATTTTTCTGAACTTTTGGCAGGAGAAGGTAGATCGGAATAAATTGACCAAGAATGAAACAGGGGTAATATTCCCAGCCAGCCATGCGACAAAACAAGCAAAAAAGAACTAAAATAAGCTGAAAATGTTACAGCTAAAATCGTTGCATCGCGACCCGCCAGTCAAACCTTATGAGCCAATCAAATTATTGCCCTGTTTCGCCTAATGCAGTCGCCTGGCTTTCCGGCGCGACGTTGTCTGGTTTTTAGTTGAGAGAAAAGCCAGTTGACTGCACTTGGCGAAACAGGCGAGAGTTTCATTGGCTCAGATAGTTTGATTGGCGGAACAGCAAAGTCAAAAAGTCAAAACATAATTTGATGTTTTTGAAAACGTGGGTCGCGATGCAACAACGGTGTAAAAATAACCAGTAACGATAAACGATTTCCCAAACATAAGTTTAAAATTAGAATAAATTCGCAAGTACACCTGAATGTTGTTAGCTAAGGTGAAATACAACAAAAGTTTCCAGCAAGAGGCTTTCTGGTCTTTTTGCCAGCCATGCAACAGCGAAAGGGAGTGAGAAACAGGTTTTCTGACGAAAAGGTATGTTATGTGCCCTTAATAATGTTTTTTTTTAAATGTTAGATGTGTCCGAGTGGTCTTTCACACTATAATGAAACTGATAATGGAATTGATTATCATTTAAAACAGCTACACCAATATATACATTACCACTGAATGGAGGGCATAATTAATAAGGGCAAATGACTTGCAGCTGGTCCAGATGGAAGAATAACGTCTACTTGGTATCTGAATAAATAAGGTAATTAATTTGAAATTGATCGGAGACCACTGAAATTCTTTGTAAGCAGTGATGGGTCTGTAATTACCTACTATATCTGGACATAATTGGACGCACAATTTATTTTTCATTTTATCTATAAGCTTTGCCACATATGGGAGGGAAAGCTAACAGAACATTTTTCCAGTTCGAGCACTCACAATAAGTTCAACAGAAATATTCATATCCCAGAAATTCCAAGCAGCTACTGAGGAACTTTTGAAAACTAAACTCAAATTTATCAAACATCCTGCTTCGCATGCGCCTGGCCGATGCTTCAGAACACGCGACGAAAGGTTGACTGTTGACCATTTAATGCGCTCGGTACACTCTAGGGTATCAAAAGGACTAGTCCCATGGAATAGCTACGGGGACAAGTCCACTATGTGTACTACCGTGTTTTTCGAAATTCGGTCGCAGGCACTAAATTTCAGTTAAATTTGTGGGACTGACTTGTTGCATGTTTTGTTGAGAGTACGGTGCAATGCAACTTGCTTCAGGGACTCGTCCCCTCACTAGTTTACACTAGAGACTTATCCTGGCAGCCGTGGCGGATGCAGACATTTGTGAAGGAAGGGGCACATCGCCGAAGGAGAGGGCAGCGTTATATAAAACATTCGGCAAAAGATAACCTTACTTCAAAATTTGCTCACATATTTTCACTTTAAGGGGGGGCATCGCCCCTCCCCCCGACTCTCCCCTAGATCCGCTAGTGTCTACGACTGGTTCCTGGGACTTGTAACCTAGTCTGTGCCGGCCCGTATTATTCGGCACCGTAAACATGCAAATAGACACAAACGGGTAACGGTGTTTACATCGCTTCAGATCTGTAATTACTTGTTCGTGAGGATACTGTTGTATAATTTCTCAATCACGATGGAGTGCGCGAAAGTGTGTACAAAATGAACACTGTAAATCTCCCAAATGAAACATCACATTCTGAATAGACAAAATCGGCTAACGGTGTTAACATCTTGCTGCCACCCAATTCAAATCATGTGATGATTTCTTTGGGTGGATACTTTTGTTAGTTCTGCACATACACTCGTGCACTCGGTCGAGTGAGACAAATTTGACAATTGTATCCACCCAAAGGAATCGTCACATGATCTGAATTGGTGGCAACAAATGCAAACACCGTTAGCCGGTTTTGTCTACATTCAACCAACTATTCACTTATTATTGTTTCACTCATTCCACAGACGAACGATGAATCCCATCATTGACTCACGTCTGAAACTCTTCACCCTTCATAAAAATCACGCAGGGATATTTTATCAAAATCATTCACAGAAACAAAGTAGATCGTTTCTTTTTTATGTACTGGCAAAATGTATAAAGCGCGCGCAGTATTCATCGAAGCTTTGGGTTTCCTTGGCCGCTATAGGAACGTCAAAACTCTGAAGCAATCTTCCCCAATACCTGCGGCAGCGCCGGATGGCCAAACGCTACGTTCGCTGTAATAAACCCTAAAAACGCTAAAATAGGCGTCATAGGTGTGGTATGTTATTATTGCAGTTGTTGTTGCATGTTTGACATCATTATACAAGCGACCACCTTTTGTTGATATTTCAGATTGAAAGCTGTTTTCGTGCGCGAATTGCTCGAGATTGCCGTCTGTCTAAGAAAAAGCAGTCGAGAAAAACGGCTGTTGGAATCAGAAGGCGGCGCCCACTGAATGCACATTAACGAATTAATCAGATAATGCGAAATCTAACCCTGAAACCAAAAGATCGACCAAAGGAGTAACTTGATACAAGTCAGTATTGCGATATGAACGCTAAGTACGAATGGAAGCAAAATCCCTAAGTGGTCTATTTCAAATGCCTCAGGGTTTGTACTAGACTAGCGTCGATGGGGTCAAAACAACTCAAGGCTTTCCACAAATTAAGGTATAACTATATGAACCATCCAATAACATCCGAAAATCAATAAAGTGGTGACTGGAGGAAATTTGTTATGACTGTTCAAAGGCTTTGACAGCTCATAAATTCTGCAGGAAGAAACATAGCTTGTTGGTTCGGTTTTTATGAAACCAGCTTTTTAAATGTCATTCAAGAAGAGCTCTTTGCGAATTAGGGATAGATGTCGGCGCCATTTTGTATTGTGACAAGTTTGCAACCGGGGTAAACAAGGCAGTTCTGCTTTTAATAATAATAAAAATATCTTGTTCTTTATCTTGTCTTAGAAGAGTATAACATAAAAGTGCTACAAGACATTGACGAAGCAAAAATAAATAAATAAACTAAATGGATTGATGTGAGAAAAATAAGGAACAAAGGTAAACTCGACAACTTGTTCACGTTTTGTAAGTAAATTAATTTTCCCTTCCAATAATTTCAATCCACTGGAAGTTAACATCAGCTAAAACTAAAATTTGTATATCTTCAATAACGCATTAAGTACACCCAATTCATTTGCAGTTTGATTGTATAATACTTGAGAACATTTCCAATGGTTTAAGTAATAGGAAGTCATGTGTGTGAATGTGTCGGTAAGCGGAAATGATTTTCGTCCCAATGCCCAAGGTGATTTAATATCTAGTAATTTAGTGGATTGAACACTGAATAATAAATGTCCATATCACAAACGGAAGTTCTGTCAACCGAAAGAAGTTATTTTGAAATATAAATAAAAGATAATGATATTTATTAGAGTGTACATGAAGAGAGGTGAGTTATGAATGCATAGGCTACGCAAACAAGTAAAAGTTTGTCTAACTGCTAAATTTTTCAAAACATTGCTTAGTCTATTCTAGATTGGTATTAGCATTTTTAAAAATAACGCTTAAAAATAACTATTTTCCATTTGTAATAAACTCGTGTCATGCAGTTCATCTTAGTTATTTCCCAAAGCTGTAATTTCTCCAAGTTAGCAGACTATTAATAAAAAACGTTTAGTTCAACATGCCCCTAGCAACAAAGGGAAAAAGGGATTTTCTGTCACTGTGGATAGCTGAATAAAGTGCAGAAAAGTGAAAATGCTTCAATCGACTTTTGAGTCGATTTCGAGTAAAAACATGCCCCGAATTTTACTACAGTATCGCCCACATTTGCCTGAAAATACAGACTTTTACTTCTATTCGAGGTTCATAATGGGTATGAAGGTTTTGTGGGCGATTTGTTTAATGAGAATAGGCACAAAAATGTCTGACTTTGATAAAAGATGTCTGAAGAAAGCCCGAAATTGCGACTGAAAGGCCTCTCTTTGGCGGTTCGTCCAAAAACACCTGTTGATGAGTGAATCGATCATTTTATGGTCTCTCGTATTCGTATCGGGTTTCTCATGGTTTTCAGCGATATCGCCATAGCCCAAACCACAACCGTGTTTAGATTCTCATAGAAACACTAATGCCAATCAAATGAAGATAACATTTAGGAGGAAAAGCTGATATAAGACCTCCTACAGACATTGGTGCTAAATCATATAATCAAAATTCAAATTAAACCACGTTTGGAAAGCTAGAACTAAAGTGAAGTTTATTAAGTGAAATTGTTAAGTCAAGTAAAGTATAATGGCTGGAACTGACGCCTTAAAGTGAATAGTTCATAACCAAATTCAATTTGATTTTAGATATATCAGAGGTTAGATCAAAAAGTGTGGAAACGCTATCTTTTCAATGTAGTTAAAAGATGCCGAATCGTGTTTTGTTTTCCTTCCGGTTGCTCATTATAAAAAAAGAATATATGAATTCAAAATGAGTGTGTTAGTTGTCAATTCAATGAGCCTATATTAAGAGCTGTAATTCGAAGCTTATTTTCACAGTAACGCATATTGTTTCTGTTTAAAAATGAGACAAGCCATGAACCTCATTAAAAAGAACATCTTGTACACAGAGGGAATGAGAGGGCCTAAAAAGAATTCCCAAAAATTGTTCAAAGCTTTCAAGCTGTACTTAATAAACCTTGGGAAATTCCCCACTTAAAACTCTATTATTTGTCATACAAAACTCTTCATAAGCGTACCCTTTTCATTCTGTGATATTATGTGTCATGTAACAAGCTTCTCGACCACATTTACATACTACGCTACAATGATATTTTGACAAGCAAAAAAGGGGGAAAACATCAAGCATTTCCAAATGTGAACGACATGTTGGCGGGAAATCAAATCATATCTCCGAGTCTTTTTCTCGACGATCACTACACTTAAATAATAAGAGATTCTCGTAAAATCACACGATATATTTCCCACACAAAATTCAGTTAGTGCGTTATTACATAAGCGGAATGTTTTTCGACGTGAAATACTAATTTGGGTCGGATATTTAATTGAAATGGTGAGGTCAGCTATGAGTCACGTCCGTTAGGCGTTGGAGAAAAACAAGTTAAAATCGAAGAATTGAGCTAAACGCCCGCTAAGCTTAATAACTCCTGCGTACATTTAGAATTTCTACACCTCGCTGGCATGAATTGTTTTCAAATAAGAAATAAGGCCCAATTAAAATTAATATTTGTGTTATTCCACATCCAGATGTTTCTTTCGACTCTTGTGGTGTTATTTCGATCACGTTTTGTTGTTCTGCGAATTACTTTAGCTAAAGGGGGAATTGTAAACATCTTTCGCAATAAGTAGGATATACGTCACACAATTTATTGACAACTTTGCACTTGCATAAAAAATTGAAACGCTAATAAATACATGAAGTAAGTTAAACCGGAGTTTCTTCCGGAATGGGTGCGTGGTACTTTCTTCGCGAAAGTTTTCTTGGTACAAACAAAGTTATAATTCGGCTCAGCACGCGCTTATAACTCCAAAAGAAGCGCTTATGCTACTGAATTTTCGAACTTTCGAAGCCAAAATCAGACTGCTGCCTCATCAAGTTATATCAACTTTGCATCATTTAACTAAATGTCCGGGGAAATTACGCAAGGCAAAAGGCAAATTTCATTACACTACTGAAATACGCACAAACTTTTGCGTTGAACTTTAGCTATTAACATATATTACTACATGTACAAATAAGAATATATACACTACATTTTTAAGTATATCTAACTAGAAATCTCATCTTGCCTGGTGGGAATTTCATTTATTCTGTTGCTTAGCAGAGCCGGAAGGATTCATTATCGATCTTGATAACAATTTGGTATGTCTAATATGCACCAGTGTTAGTCATCAGATTTTGGCTCGGAACTTTGATAAGTTTACTTTTTGAACTGAATAATGAAAATTACTACACGTAGGGCGCTTACTGGCTAGTGTTGTGAGAAATATCAACTTACTTAGGATCTCGCAGCGGTCATTACAGGTTCTAAAGAGCTTACCTGTTTCCTAAAATTTGTCTAGTTTCATAACTGAATATGACACGGGTAAACTACCCGCAAGATATCTCGAAGCTGCGGGAACGATCATATATTATTAGGGAACAGAGGGTACTAGTAAACTTAAAGGATTTGCAATAGGTGGTTGTATTACATAATGAACAATATTTCTCACAGATAACGAAGTCGCAAACATCATAGTTAATAAGGCAAAATCATTTTGCCGGCTTTGCACGGCCCGGTACCAGTATCTAAGTCGCCTTCAAATTTCATAGAGCTTGCGCAATGAATACAAACTTTGGAAATTATGGGAAATTAAATTTCGTGACCTGAAACAAGGACTAATGTTTGCGTTATTTCAAATTTGAATGGCGCTAGCTTCAGATATCTGCACGCAACGCAACTTTCAAGAAGCTGCAGTAGACACACGCAAATTCTTTTCTCTCTAGAAAATGGATTTAATCCGTTTGCGAAAACTTTGCACGACATCAGAACTTCTTATTTACATACGCGATCGTGCAATATCAAGATATTGGACTTCTTCCTTTTCACAACCAGGAAAACTCTGGCCCTAATTGCCTTAAGCATTCTTACCGAATTTCTCCTTAATTTCGGTCAATACCAGAAAATAGTTCTGCCTAAAAGAGCCTCAAACTTTTGGTGTCAGAATTCGGGCAAAGATATTTGTGGATGGGTAGATTTACGAACTTGCGGGACAAATAGTTTTCAAAGTTACAGTTCAGATAGACATGTGTAAAATATAGATAATCGAGCTCTGCTTTTACTGGATGACAGTGACTGATGAAGTAAAATCAAAAAAGAAAGACCAACATCGATTGAGCCTATACGTGATTAAAGTTTGTTGACAAGTTTATGCCTTATAAATAGTACGTAAACTTCACTCTAGATACCTTACGAGGTTCGCCAGTCCAAATTCTGATTGGCCCGAACAAAATTGCCAACTTTTGCATTTCTTCTAGCTCCACTCATCCGATAATCAAAGTAAAAATGTGACTTTCTAAATCAAAAAGTTGTTGAAATTTAAATCAGAAAAAGTGGGCACTCAGCTAAATTTATCCCAAGATCAAACATGGGCTGTTCGATCACTTCTAAAGCGATGAGAGTGCCCTTAAAAGTTATTTCCCTTGGTCTAACATATGACGTACTATGAAATGGAAGTTACACAAGCCAGACGAAAAAGCTGTCAAAATTTCTCCTAGCATTTTCAAATGAGGGATTTTTTCCTGTGAGATCTTCCGGGGTTGATATCTACGCTAACCATCTGTCTCAGGTGGCAACAGCCAATCAGCGACGCGTATTCGCGCAAACTGAAGTGCGAATGCATAATGAGATTGACATTATAATGGCTTCCCGAATCGATAATAACCGCAAATTTGAATAAGAAAAAACCGGAGTAGATAGATATAAGCATAGAAAAAGGTCCAAGACGGCACGATTCTAAACACTGGTGAAATAGTTTCAGACGGCTTTTTTGAATGGGGCGGGAAAATGGAAAACCCGAAACGGCCGGGTTTTGAGCGGGAAATAGCGAAAGCCCGCCAAAAGGGCACGAGCGCCTGAAACCGCGGCAACCAATTGAACTCGTAAAAATGGAGGTGAAACTCGTAGGAGAGGTCTAGATTGATTGACAAGCACCTGGCCGGTCGCTAGGCACGTGTAAGCGACCTATTTTTGTCACCTGCCCCGAGAATTTAGTCGATCCAATCGCATCAGGTTCGCCAGAGAAAATACACTGGCACCTGCCAACGCTTTCACAACAAAACTCTCATAAACTCGCGCGCTGATTCGCTAGCAGTGACAGTTGCTATAGTGACCTTATTTTAGTCTCCCTCCAAGCAGGTTTCCATACATTCAACAGGTTGCTTCAAGTCTTGGGAAACTACATCGGGCCTCTCCCTTATTTTTAAACTCTGATAAGGGCGCGATGGCCGTTGCAGATAGACATGGAATTCTAGAACTTAGAAGAGCAGAAAAACTAAAAACTTATCAGTGAAATTCATCTAAGTTTAGACTCAAAATAAACCAAAAAAATAAGTTTAAAAAATCGCACGGGCTCTATTCGCTAGTAAAACAGGGAAAACGATTACTTTAGGTCTTTAGAACAGCTCCAGAAACGCCAGACAAGTTTTGATTTCCAAAAATGACGTAAAACGAGTTGTTTTGAAACTTTGCAACACAAGGAACAAGTTATGACAGTTTTGGACAGCGCTAGGTTGTCTAGGTTTATTCGAGATAACATATTCAAAAAGTCGCCCCACCCTAGTTTTACTGCTGAAAATAATATTTATCATAACTCATGAAGTAGTAGCCATTATGGCTTTTATTCTCTTCAAATATCACTCCAATGTATTCTTTTAGAACGAGGACGACTTAAGATGAGAAATTCAAGCTCAAAAAGCGAAGTATCGATGGCCAAAAGTTGGGCGTAACGCGTGAGGAAATATTTCACTGAGCGATGCGATCTAAACGATATGTTCTCTATTCTTATTCAAACTATGCACCATGGCCGTGAGACGGGGGCTTGAAATATTGACATGTTATGACAATTCTGGGCCAAATTAACGAGATTCCGGTGTGGCAGGCATTACTGATGCAAAACGGTATTGTTTTAAGCACGTGGCCTGGGCAGTCGCGTCAACATTTTTATCGAAAATTATCACGACCTTTCGCGAAGAGTATCTCCACGAGATCTGAACCGCCGGTGGGAAAAACAAATATATCGCGCTTAAACCTCGCGCTTGAAAAACTGAACTGAATTCGCCAACATTTCAGGGAACCCATGTGTTTTCGGCAGGTCGGTTTTAGTACAAGACACGCGACCCTACAGTGATTTAAAAAGACAGAAATGGAAACGAGTTGGATCCCGCTCATTAGCCAATCAAAGGCGGCGTAGATGATCGGGGGTGGAGTTTCAAACTGGTTGTCTCGCCGCTGATTGGCTGCGCGATGTGTTAGCGCTAATGACGTGTCGAGCGGCGTCACACATAGCCAACGCAAATTTCGAGAGCTGATTTATGAAACAGACTTTACCTCCGGGCAAGCAAAGTGAATGTTCATTCCAAAGGCCGCTTGCGAACCAAACACAACTCTCAGCATACGCGGTCAGTCAGCTGATTCTGATTTTAATATTGTCCCCTTTACTACGATCTCAGCCACGATCAACTGAAGTGCGTAACAACTGGTGGACTCTTTGTTATTATTTTTACGGTAATTCTGAAAGGCTGCATTGCTGCCAAGTTTATTTAGCGGCGATTTAGTTTGAGTTGTAAAAGTTCTTCGTAATGATGATGGTTCTACATAACACTGAGTTTCGCGCTACTCCTAGTCCACCGCACTCGAGCCCTATGTCAGCAGGACTTGAGGAGACATCGGAGGGGATGCAGGAAAGCAAGAAAAAGACTGATCTACAACACGTCAAGAGGCCAATGAATGCATTTATGGTCTGGAGTCAAATTGAACGCCGCAAGATGGCAGAAGAGCACCCCGACATGCATAATGCGGAGATCAGCAAGCGACTCGGCAAGCGCTGGAAACTACTCTCAGAATCAGAGAAGCGGCCGTTCGTGGAGGAATCGGAACGGCTCAGGATTCGCCATATGCAGGCCTATCCTGACTACAAATACAGGCCCCGCAAGAAAAAGCAGCCTGCTAAAGCTAAGGGAAGTGCACCCGAGGGGAAGCCTGCAACTAACGGCGCGGAAAACATCGCGCGTAAGAACTTATCTGTCACCGCGCTCGGGACGAAGCGAGAAGCGCTTCCCGGCGCGCAAATAGGAAACTACCACGGGCTTAGCTCAGCCAAGAAATACAACTCCCTTGGCGGGGAGCCCAACTACAAGAAACAACGTAGGGATTTAGTGTCTCCCATCACTCCACCACCTAATGTACCTGACTCTATAGCAGTCACTCCGGACGAACCGATTGATCAGCTCTCTCTGTACGAGGACTTCGATCAAGCATTCAAGGGAGACCCGACACACGTAAATCAGAACAACAACCATGGCGGGCATAATCACCAAATTCCCACGGGCTGGCCTAACCTGGAACTCTCTACACTCAACCTAAACAATCTCCCTGCATCACCGCTCTTTGACTTGGCCGGGGCGAACAACGGGCAGTTTGATTTCCCTGATCTCTACACACCACCAGAAGTATCAGAACTTATACAAGGACAGTGGCTGGAGAACAGCCTAGGGCAATTGTAGTATACTGCCTTTTTAGTTTCTTTTATTATTATTTTGTAGGATTTTTCAATACAAACTGAATCAGAGTTGAAATTACTCTCCACTCAAATCTGAACGAACAATTTTTATAGATGCATACGCTCTTGCAGGTTTGAAATTCTGCAAGTTTTGTCAGGAAATTTTCTAACGGCTCTCAGACATGTGAATATTTTTCTTGTAAACGTATACTTGTTTTGTATTTGTATCTTCTCGTTTTAGAGATGTTTTGTTACCGTTGTCTTAAAAATATTGTTAAATAACGAAGTACTGTATTTTCTCAAAATTTTTCTACCTCGCCGTTCCGCAGAGGGCCGTGTTTGTAAGTAATTTGCGAGCGTCGAAGAAAGGAATTATATTATTATGAAAATTGAATTGCTGCTTTTTGACCTGTCGTAACTAGTAGTAGTCATTCAAACTTTGAAGTATTCAGGCGCCGGTTGATTCATGCATTTTAGAATGAGCAATGCTGATTATATTCAAAATATTTTACGCCCCTGATTTCATCCCAAAAACTTACGAAAACTTATACGCATCAGTTGGGAAATTCAGATCGGTTCTTGTTGCATCATCGTGTATTTAGTTAGCTGCCTTCAACGCTTCAGTGATCAAACTGAATTTTTTATTAGCCAAAACATGAGTTTGTACGGGTACTTGTCGAGAAAACAAGTACTAACAGCTCAGAAACGTGTAGGCTTTTGACGTGGAAGAAATTAGTTCGAAGTCAAAGTCAAATTTGAATACCAACTCTAAAAGTCTGAGCGCAATCTAATTTGCGAATGGCGCCGAATTTGCGCTAGGGTGGGGTTACATTAGCGCAACCTAGTCTGAGCAATTTACCGTTTGTTACCACTTATTTAATTTAAAAGAACTTATAATCAAGTAGTCTTAACAACTGTCTCGAAAATTTGGTGGCAGATTAATATAAGAAGTGGTTTTGCTGCGAGTAAATTTTATCTGTCAATTGTGGTTAGGCCAGGTTAGGTTTCAGAAAGATCAGTCAAACAGCGCGCAACAAGTTATACTTCTCAATCATAAATTTTTAATTAGGCCCCTTATACAAGAAATATAGCAGTCGATGAGACTATTTGAAGTTTTCCCGTGCCTGTCAGATATTCTCAATGGTTCACAGTTCAAACATAGAATTATCTGTTGTGTAGTACATAACAATTAGCGCATGTTGCAAACCCACGCGGTTATGTGTACATACGGAAAATCATAAAATCGAACCGCGTGCGTTTTAGAAGGTGCGAAATGCTGTTCTCTATAGGTTTATTGCTTTAATAGTTACAAATACAAGAGACCTGTGATTTCGTAGGAAAATGTTTGCAGAGAAATTGGTGTAGAAGCGCTGTGCATTAGTGCAATATTGGCTTTTCGGTTCGCTCAAGTGGTCAAGCGGTGAGGCGGCACGCGTCGGAACGTGCCAGTGCGACCGTTAGCCAATCAGAGCGCGCGCTCGGGCTTATAGCAAACAATGACGAACAATGGTATCTCGCGTGCCCTCACAATCGTGCATTCTGATTGGTTCTCGTAAATTAATCCACACATGCCACTTGTAAATTGAAAATGCCGCGGGTTTTTCACTGTTTACAAGCTATTCATTAGGAGTTGTATTTAGTAAACAAATCTAAGGTTATGAGCGATCCTACAAATTTTGTTATCAAGCGAATTGGAACTTATGAACTTTCTGGCACACGCCTGGGAAAAGGGAATTTTGCATTTGTCGAGCTTGCGACGAATCGCGTTACCAAATCAAAGGTGAGTTTGATCCGTGTTTTATGACTTAAAATTTGCAAGTATAAAACAAAGCAAACAATGGTATAACAGCCTCGTATTATCCGCATTGTTTTCTATTGTTCCCAAGAACGTGTGGAACAGCGGGGTCAAGCGACATTTGCATCGAGCCAGAAATACCTCAAGCGCTAAAAAGGCAACAAAAAATTTTCACGGTTCGTTCATTCGTTTCCCAGGTCGCCGTAAAAGTGATTGACACGCGAAAGATTAAAGACGAATATGTCAAGAGGAACATTCTGCGGGAGGCACTGCTATTGAAAAAAGTCCATCACCCGAACATAGTGAAACTGTATGAAACTCTCAAGCAACGTGGAGTTTACTGTCTTGTAACTGAATACATCCCAGGAGGGGAGCTACTAGCTCTGATTCGCGCACACCATGACTCCCGGCTCACCGAGGCACAGGCGAGACCGATTGTCCGACAAATTGTCTCAGCGTTGCATCACCTACATGCACAAGGAATTGTTCACAGGTAATATCAACACTAATAGCCGTGACTGGGTTAGATTTCGAAGGCTTAGGTAGGACAATTGATTGTGCTAGCTGTAGCTATGAAGGATACCTCTATTCTTTGGTAATTTCCCTCTCATGTTGCAATACAATTGGGTTGTGTCGCTCTATTGTCAAGGCAATAAAACACAAGCTGTCTCCAAGGCAATAAACGTTGCAGGTCTTTACGCAAAACACTACTGGGCGTGGGGTCACTCAAACAGATTTTGAGGTTTAATTCCTAAGCGATTTCTACTTACGCAGAAAAAATGCGTCTCAACTTTCGGCAGATCGTCATAAAACATAACAACTGTTCAAACTTTATAAACTTTATTAAACTTTTTTATTTGTTGACCTTTTAGTAGAAATTTGTAAACTCATGTTCACGTAGTTTCAGAAGGTGTTAAATTTGCCCCCGTGTAACCTGTATTCCTCCGCACATTTTTGATTAAGCTAGATTAGTACTTAGCAATTTTGTGTATATCGATAACTTGTTTGGTTTCTACAGGGCCGCCATTTGGGGGGTTTTGTCTTGTGTTTGTACGAGTTTGAATACATTTGCATGCAAAGTGAAATATTTGAACCAAGTATCCGAGTGACTGAATAAATTTGCGTAGCTAAGCGCAAAAAGGGGCGGGATTGAACTGACAATTTCCGGCGAAATTATGGTTAAAACTTAGAAAGTTTGAGCGTCTAATTTACGTTAAATCTCTCCTGAGGGGAGCTTAAAAATTCTTAACAGAAAACTATTGTTGGGCTTTGCTTTCCCGCGTGGGCCTCCTTCCTAGAGATCAATATAGCCTAATTTGAAAAAAAAAGGTTTTTTGTATTTTGTACGTTATCTTCTCAAAACGGATTTTCCGGTAAGGCAAAACACTCAGTTGGCTTGCAAAACTTCATGTTGCTGTTGGGAATCCAACAGATAGAACAACGCATTAAAATGGCTTCTCCTTTGGACAGCTGGAATTAAGTCCTAATCTTACTTTTTCTGCTCCGAGGTATTATTTACCAAAATAATGGAGTGGTGGACTTTTAGACTGACTGTCGAAGCTGACGGATTCGGTTCTTAATTAACGAGAATGGAAAATATGCCATTGGCAAAATTAAGAAAATAGCAGTACATATGAAACAAGTGACAAAAAACTAATTGAAGTAATTCCCCTCTAGAATAATTGAAAACATAGAATGGAAAATAATTAGAAAGTACTCGAAACAGTATGCTGGTAGTAAAGAAGAAGTCCAATAGATATGTTTTAATTTTTCTTGATCTCTGGAAAATTTGTAGGAATTGGAGCATAACTTGAAAATATTAGAGAACAGCTTCTAAGAATTGTGCTTTAAACGTTGATTGTTCATTATTTGACTGAAACTAAACTCACTATGAAGCCATTTCTACCCATAAAGACTCATACACTTAATCCTGTTTTCATTGAAATTATTTTTAATTTGGAAAATTGTGCTTTAAATGTTGATTTTTATTTTCATGAAAGCTTTTAATTCTAAAGAAAATTGGCCAGCCTTTATGTGGCAAACTGTCAAAGTTTTGACAACAGGAAGACGCAACTTAGTCAGCAGTTAGAGTTGAGAGAGGGGGGTGTGAAATTTGTAGGAATACTGACAGACATGAACACCGTATTTGTGCCAATAAGCACCGCCCTCGAATAAGCACCACCCTCAAATAAGCAGCGCATTTCGAGTTTGGGTGTGGCCATTTTCAGCGACAACCATAAAAAAGTGCAGAAATGACTTAAAATTGAACATTTTAATTTCAATCAAAAGAAAATCCTCATAGTATATCAACTGTTGTGAAACCATAGTCAGTAACCAAGAAACAAATCCAAGAAACACTTTCTCATTCAAATTTAATAAGCACCACCTTCGAATAAGCGCCACCCTCGAATAAGCGCCGCCTTAGAGACCTGAGAAATACAGTACCCAGCAAAAATTGCCTATAAGAGACATTATGTCATTGGAGAAAAATTCATAGATAGCAGCTGAGAACAACCTGTTGGAATAATAATTTGGGAATGTCTGGAATAAAGAGCATTTAATAGATAAAACATGAGACAAATAAGCCTGGGGGAATATCCTTAGCCACCTATACATACAATGCCAAGATTAAGATTTTTCAAGAAGGAAATATATGGGAAATGAATACAATAGAAAATACAGTGGAAAAAGGAAAACAACTGAAACCGTGAATGTTATATGAAACTTAAAATTACCAACAGTCATTAGAGAAAAAAACTGGCAATTATTTGTAAAAACTCCACCTTTTTTATGTATTCTAAACATAAATTGTTATATCATCATTGTTATAGCCATATTTATCTAAATCTAAATTGAATGACAATTTGGCATAAAAATATGCAGTAATGAACAAGTTTTTTCCAAACTGGTGGCAATTAGAGAGACATTAAAATTGGTCAGGAAATAAACTACCCAATATTTCCTTGGCACTGTTCCTTTTTCTGGTTCAATGAAGGAATAGCTTTATTTAATGAAATTAGTCTGACTTATTTTTGCATTTTCTACGCAACACTTAGATAAGTTCACAAGGACTTCAAATAAAAGCTGAGGCCACATACAGCTACCTAAGTATTTTATCAATTTAAGTTGTGTTATCATTTAAAGACTAGTGTCTTATGACCTACTGTATATTGTTTAATATTGCTGGTTTCCTCTTTTTTGGCTCCTTCCTCTGAAGTTATTGTATGCCACCAGAAACAACTCATAACCCACCACAAAAGGAAACTTACCAAAAAAACATCCACCCGTCTGAATTTTCTGAATGAAAAATGTTAGGTATTTGTATGGAAAATGAGATCTTCACCACCTGTGGAAAATCGAAAGGTTGTGGGTTCAAATCCAACTCAGCCTGGATTTTTTTCAAATCCAGGTGAGTTTTCTCTGGTAGGCATACTTAGTTGTTTGTAAGGATACCAACTTTTTTGCACTTAAAAAATCCCAGAGAAACCTTGGGATCCCAGGGAAAAAAAAGGTATGAGAGAAATCCAATAAAGAATATACGCAAGAGAACTAAATGCCCCAAGAGCGGGACTCTGATACCAAATTATTTTAAAGGTGCTTGCGCTATTCTGTTAGTGTGCAACATGAGTGCAACATGATTGCCAACTGGCATTTTTGATTTCTTACCAGGCTGAACAAAATTTACAAAAATTAGCAAAACCTGTGAAATCTTATAGGTACTAAGATTGCGAATATAATGAAAATTTATATAAGTTACTTTTTACTAACTTGACTAACTTGTAGCATTTAATTTTACAGGATTCTGAGTTGTTTAAAATGTAGACCTGACTGGTATTATTTTTATAACATTTTGTTGAAACAATCAATATATGACATTTTAAGCTGCATTTTAAAATGTGTGGTTCCAGAAAATATCCATACCCCCTCCACGGAAGGGTGTTGAAAAGTGACCCCCCACCCCTCTGGAATTTCCAAGGAAAAATACAGTATTTGTATGGAAATGATCAGGTAATTGACCCCCCACCTCTCCGGAATTTCCAATGCCCTTCCGTAGGGAGGTATGGATAATTTCTGGAACCACACAATATTACAAAACCGTGCCACATGTCATAACAAGAGAAAATATGATGTGTGATGATGGGTAATCGGTGATCCCCCATAACCTACCCTCCCCTCTCGACCCCCACCCCTCTGGAAAATATATATACAGTATCTGTATGGAAAAAATCCTGAAGGTAAATTGTCTCCACTGCCCCTAGCATACAGTTTCATCTGTAGCATACAGTTTCATCTGAGCTTCAGTAGCTGCTAGTGTTCTAATAGTCCAGAGCTATTGCTACAATTGTAAAAAGCTTTAATGCAACCTTAAGGTTACCGTAAACCTTTGCGGGTGTCATTTTGACGATTTTTTTGTTTTTATCCCAGTCGATAAGTTAGGGTAGGAACTTCAATACTCCAAAAAAGAAAATTAAAAATAACTTATATTTCACGAAGAAAAATAAGAAAATCTAGTTTTTCAACTGTATTTGCGTTACATGATTCAGGCGCTATAATCTTTTAATCTTGTTTACTTAGCCTTCGGGTCAGGAAATTGGCGCTTCTTGCCTGCCATGTTCTTGCCTGCTTTCTTCGTTGAAGAGGCACTTTGCCCATTATTTATCAAAATTTGGCTGCTGGAAATGGTCGAGGATGTTGGAGAAAGCGATTACCCACGAGTACGAAAGCTCAAGCACAACATGAAATCTGAGCACAGTAATACTTCCCGCGCGCAGAGAAGGCTTGCTCAATTGGCCGATCGTGTCAGTTTGTTTGCTCTCCTGCTGTTAGCGCTTCAGATGTTGACACAACTTCAAAATGGCTATAACTTGGTATTGATTTTGCTGCCGTTTCAATGGAAAGACCCAAAATGTTCGCCCACAAGGATTTGCACGATTGCTTTCAAATTTTGCGAGCAGCTAGTCCAAACTTTGATCTTCGAAAGTGTGTCGGCGATTTTTGATATTTTGATTTCTCGCACTTTTATTACTGTTCGAAGGCGAAACTCATCAAAAATAATGAACCTTCAACTTTTGGAAGTTCTTATTTCTGGAATGGATTAATATATTTAAAAATCGCCGACACCCTTTAGTCATTCAATGAGTGTTGATTGATTTAAGACAGAATTGAAGCCAATGCGCGCCGTATTTCTATACGAACATTTTGCATATTTAAATCGCACCTTTTTATCGTTTTCCTTTCCGCGTTAGAGCAGATTTCGAAAAACAGAATAAAACTGCGTCATCATAAACTACGTTTATTAAGCTTTAAAATGATATCTAGTTTTTTTGGGGTTTATTCAATGCGCCACGTAGAGAAATTTTGCGCGAAAGGTACCCGCGAAGGTTTACGGTATCCTTAACGTAACAGTTTTCTTTCCCTCCTCCTGCCCTTTGGGTGGGATGAAGTTTATTTTCTGGTAGCTTGCCAATCCCATACCAGAGCCCGTCATATTTTTGCCAGTGGCAATATTCGGGGCTCTGGGGCACAGGCGGGTACTCGATATAAAAATGATGGGGGGTCTGACGGAACTCCAAATTTCATACCCAGAAAAAATACCTAGTGAGCCATAAATTTTATAGCCCAAAAATAACTGCTCCCAATTTGATCCCCCAAAATACCCAACTTTTTTAGCCTAAAAAGGCAGGGGCTCATAAATAGGGGCGTACCTCTCTAGTATTGCCCTATTGATAAGGCATTTTGACAGACCTAGTTATTTTTAGAACAGTTTTACCGCTATAAAATTGTTAAGCTTTTGTTTTACTACCATTTTTTGTTCAACCTTAAAGCTTGCAAAATTTTTTTCGCGTTGTTTCGCGTTTCAAACGTGACGTTTTGTCAAGAAGTTGTGAGTTTCTCGCACGCTGATTGGCTGCTGTTTTGACCCTTTGACCGTTATTTTTCAGCCGATCAGTGAAGGAGAAACGTGACAACTCTCGACAAATCGTCACGTTGAAACGTAAAACTTACGCAAAAATTTTGCAAGCTTCAGGGTTGAACAAAAATGTAGTATTAGCCAATCAAATTCCTTTAATCAGTAGCTTTACAGATGCCTGTCATTTGCAAGATATCACCTGCAAGCACTTGTTATTGTTGTTCTCTGCTATTGTTAATCAAAATATATGTAACCGCAGCGGCATTAAAAAAGAGTAAATACCAATCTAAAATAACTAGCTCTGCTAAAACGCCTTATCAGAGGCAACGCCCCTAATTATGAGCCCTGAAGAAGGCTATTTTAATAAACCAGCATTGACTAGAGCGCAATTTCGTATGACTGTGAAAAGTGCTGTGACACTGTTGTACGTGCAGCGACC
The DNA here is from genome assembly GCA_033964015.1 of Scolanthus callimorphus. Classification (NCBI taxonomy): domain Eukaryota; kingdom Metazoa; phylum Cnidaria; class Anthozoa; order Actiniaria; family Edwardsiidae; genus Scolanthus; species Scolanthus callimorphus. The sequence continues at coordinate 6,217,405 of CM066919.1, read as the reverse complement.
GTGACCATACCGCAACTACACAGTTTCGTTCAGTATCTACAGCAGGCCAGGTTCCGTACCGCCACCGCGACGGTAGTACGCGCCAGTACCGCGCCGTGTCACGGTACTTTCACAGTCATACGAAATCTGTTCTATTTATTGCCTGTCATCACCTGTGGTGGCCATGTCCATCCCATATGTTTCCCAGAAATAGCTTCAGCTTAAGGCAGTAAGTATCTTGATGATCAACTAGCCTGTCAGAAGCACCCCCCAAAAATACCCGGGATTTTTGAACCCCCAGTCTGAAGGCCAAAAGATATGGGGCTCTGGGTACCAGATTGGTAGCTTGCATGCATGTTCGGTCTGTTTCTACTGGAAATAAACTTCCATTCCAAAGAAGATGAATTAGTGTGGTGTGTTGTTTGTTTTGCACGTTCCAGATCTTTAAGCGCAGAATTTGCATCTCTCTCAAGCTCTTATAGAACCAGGCAGCATAAAACAAAAGGATCTATTCGTATTTCAAATTAGTGAGGGTATTCTGCAGTAAGTTAACTTATACCCGAGATGAGAAATCAAGTTGACAGAGAGCGCCTTTCAAAATTGGCGCTGATTTTTTAAAGCGAGCTGTTTGTCTCAAAGCAAACCATTCCCATGTTTGTGCATTTACCATCCTATCACATGCAACGTACCTCTAAAATGATGAATTCTTCCCCATTTCCTGTATTTCCAGAGACCTCAAAATGGAGAACATTCTCCTGGACGAAACCAAAAAGAACATCAAGATTGTGGGTAAGTCACGTGAGTGTGGGATAGCTGTGGTAAAACGGGTCGATGGAGCCCAGTCCCGCCACATGGATTTCGTCTCGATTTTTGGCGATTTTCGTCTCGATTTTATCTCTATTTTTCCTTTAATTTGTGTCGTTAATCGGTGAGCTACAGGCTGTTACAGAAACAAAAGACAGAAATCTGCTGTAGGGTATTGCGTTCTATAACTTTCTTGAATTCTGAGCAGAGGTTTCTTTGCATTTGTACAAGAAACAAGATGGCGGAGGATCACGATCAGCAAGTTCAAGTCAGGTTTATAACGAAGCAAAAACGCTACGAAGTTGGAGATACTCCATTTTCCATACCGGCTGCAGTAGGCCAAGACGAGCTGAATAACCTTATAAATGGATTGCTCTCTGCCTCGGGGACTGATTCTGAAGGGACAGATGGAGAAATGGGCCAAACTTTACAGTTTGATTTTCTAATTGATGGTCATTATCTTCAGGAAAGCGTCCAAGGCCATATGAAAGCTAAGACAATCTCTACAGAAAATGTCGTGGAGATAGAATATCTGAGAAAACTACCGGCCCCCAAACCAGATAACATCCTTGTACACGATGACTGGGTCAGTTCTATTGCAAGATCTGAGAATAGTATAATAAGTGGTAGCTACGATGGTGTTGTCCATATTTGGGACAGACAGGGGACTTGTTTGGCTATAGCAGATGGCCACGTTGGGCCAGTGAAGGATGTGGACTGGATTTCTAAAGATGAAAATAAAGGTTTATTTTTAAGCTCCACAAGACCAATCTATTAGGCTATCGGAGTGGTCCATTTCAGACGGTAGTGTGTCTTGTATACATGTATGTAAAGGTCATTCACAAAGTGTTGACAGTGTAGCAGTTTATCCGACATCAACAAAGTTCTGTAGTGGATCTTGGGATAAATCCATCAAGCTTTGGTCTGCTGTTCCAGATCTAGATTCCTCAGATGAACCTGATATTGAGAACACTAGGATAAGTAAAAAGCAGAAAATCACAACACAAAGAAAAAAGCTGTGACTAGAACGCCACTGATGACATTGTCGGGTCATACCCAAGCTGTTTCCTGTGTCAGATGGTTAGATCAGAGAAATATTTGCTCTGCTGGTTGGGATCACTGTATCAGAGTCTGGGACATAGAGTCTGGTGTCAATAAACATACTCTGACTGGTTCCAAAGTGTTTGCTGCATTTCATACTCTCCTTTGTCTAAGTGTATTGCCTCTGGCAGTGCTGATAAGTATATACGGCTATGGGATCCCAGAGCAAAAGATGGTGAAGTCATTAAGGTCTTCTAACAGCCCATCAAGGCTGGGTCTCATCTGTAGCCTGGTCTCCTAGCAATGAGTTTGAGCTGGCCTCAGCATCCTATGATTGTACTGTCAAGCTATGGGACACTCGTAGCACCTATACTCCTCTGCATACGATGACAGAGCATCAAGACAAGGTTATGTGTGTCTGTTGGTCGCATCCCAAGCATCTTATGAGTGGCGGCGCAGATAATCAGCTCATTATGTACACCCCAGGAGAGGGGTGGGGAGGGAGGGATGCTAGTGAAGAAGATTACCCAACCACAGAGTAACATGCAAACAGATAAATGCAATCATGAGACTGCATGGCGCATCACATGTGCTTCTACTTCAGGGCCCGACACTGCGACCATATTGTCATCAATGGCAACTAAATGTGGTGGCTTGGTGACCAAAATTTTAGAGCTAGTCGCCAAATGGCACCCCATCTTTCTGAGTTCAGCTGTGATCAAATTTATGTGGCAACTAAATCTTTGCATTTTGGCAACGAAATTTTTTAAATTAGTCGCCAATGGCGCCTAGCGAAAAATGTTAATGTCGGGCCCTGTACTTACAGATATATTCTTCGAAAACTCTAGGGCTGGGAACACAACAAAACTAATAAAGAACTAACTAATGTTTACATAGTTCAAGCTACATATAAAGAAACTATATTCATCTCATCTGCCGAGAGTGTTTGATGCTATAAAACAGAGCAGATTACAGAAATAGAACAGGCAGTAATATGATATTTAATTTAGTCTGATGATTGCTACAGCATGAAACTCATGAGTTACTAAATCGAAAAATGTTCCCCCTCTATAATGCAAAAAGCACATTTCACATCACTGAAGATGTTACAGCATGGACTAAGGGGCATGGACTATTACATACATATGCATCACAGAAAGGACCAAGATTGCGGCACAAAAAAAAAACGCTGATATTATATGGTGGAATCATGCTGCTGAAACCCAGTCACAGATTTTCAACCTAACATTGCCTTTTAGAAGAATTTTATCTTATATTTGAAAATTCATTTTCAATGGTGGACATTATCCAAATGAAATGAAAAATTGAAAACAACTGGAAAAAAGTCTTCTGAAAACTCCTGTATTATACAAATCACATATTATATTAATAAAAGTTGTTATGTGCTGGTTAAAAACAGCCAAACGGCAGGAAACATATTTTGTGTTATTGCAGGTATCCATACCTCTTCTTGAGAAGGTTTTTTTATATGATCTTCCCACAAATCTTGAATTTCTAAACAGGAAATTAAGTATTCATCTGCTGGGAAATTGAACTCCCTTAGCCCTCTTGAATTCCCAATCCCTTCAATCAGAGATGGGGATATATATTCATCTGCGATTTTGAATAACTGAGTAAACACACATGTCAAATGTTCGACTTTTTTATTAAAAGCCTTCATGAGAGGGTAACTCAGATATTTTCATCTGGATATTTTCTGGAATCACAAAATGTTTATAAATAGACAAAATCGGCTAACTGTGTTTACGTCTTGTTGCCACCCAATTCAGATTGTGATGATTCCTTTGGGTGGATATGTTCATTAGTTCTGCACATACACTCATGCACTCAGTCAAGTAAGAAAAAAAAATTGACAATTGTAACCACCCAAAGGAATCATCACATGGTCTGAATTGGGTGGCAACAAATGTAAACAATATTAGCCAATGTTGTCTACCATAGATCTACAGTGAGCTAGATTGCTTTGTGACTTTTCACACTTGCAAAATATATTTAATATACCGTAGATCCACAATCACTTAACTTTCCTTGTGTCATTTTCAGATTTTGGTCTTAGTAATATATGTCGTGGAGGAGAGCCTCTCAAGACTCAGTGTGGCTCCCCAGAGTACGCAGCACCTGAACTCTTCAAGAAAGGCTGCCGATATGGGACAGAAGTAGATATATGGAGTGTGTAAGTTTTTATTTTATTGTGTAGTTCAAAAAATGTCCTTTCCACAGAAGGGATTGGAAATTCCAGAGGGGTGGGTCAATTTACCTGATTTTTTTTTCAGAAATTAGGAAACCTTGTGGTTTCAGATGAAATACAGAGGTTAGAGAAAATTCCAAGAAATTCAGAAATTTTTTTGACAGGGATGGTTGAGAGAAAAATTATGATACTCACAGCAAACTTCAGGACAAGGCTGAAGTTTGGAGTGCTGATGGACATATAAACACCAAAATCTAATCAAATAATATTCTAGAAATCATAGACCTGGTAGCATTGTGATTTAGAGCAGAGCTGCCCCGTGATGACCAGGCACATACTAGTGGTTCCTGGTCAACCATTTTCAAGTTGAGGTGCTAGAGCTTTGCGCCAATGTTAATACTTCCCATAATGCACTGCCCTCTCGCCCCTAGGGGGTCCAACGGAGCTCATCAAATGAAGACTGTCTAGAAACAAGGCAGAGAGTATATTTGCCTTTGTCACAGCCCACCATTTATTTCCAGAATGACCAGGCAAAACAGAAAAAAAGCAAATGGCCAATCAAATTTTTGGTCCTAAGCAAATAAAGAGTAATTTTGGGTATCTTTCTAAGGCCCGTCCACACTATGCCGGCTAAATTTGAAAACAGCTAATTTTTTATACGGTTGTGCCTTCCGTCCACACTACGCCGGCTAAATTTCCCACCGAAAACGGAGCTTTTCGAAAACGCTACCGAAAGTGGCTAAATTTGAAAACGCCGGCTACACATTTTAGTGTGGACGGCGAAAACGATGACGTCGTACCACACGTCTGTGAGGAAATTATGACCGCGGGCTCTTGTTTTTCTTTTTCGCACATGCGCTTAGCTGACGTTCTTGTGCGTTTTCACATTTAGCCAGCGTAGTGTGAACAGAAAATATTTGTTCCGTTTTCGAGGCAAATGAGCCGTTTTCAAATTTAGCGGCGTAGTGTGGACGGTGCCTAAACTTTTGTACCATAAATTCCAGCATCAGGCGTCGCTTTTCACCATGAGTAAAACCTATGGCCTGCTCATAGCCTTGTTTCCATGCTGAATAAATCGGCTGAAAATTTCAAGATGGCGCTTGTGTGACAAAGATGAATTGATCAGTACTGGGTTATTGATAATGATAATTTTAATCTTTTTCAGAGGTATCATCACATTTGGCATGGTTGTTGAAAATTGCCATTCCGGTAAGAAAAATCATTATACACTTAATGACTGCTTCCAAGGGAAACAGCGAGTTTTGTTTTCCCTCGAATCTCGATGTTTCCCTCGACTTCGTCTCGGGAAACATCGAGATTCGAGGGAAACCAAACTCGCTGTTTCCCAAGGGTGCAGTAATTAAGTGTTTTATTATATAGCAAAAAGAAAATACGGTAAAAATCATAAAAAACCATCCGCCGAAATTTCTCGGTCTAGCAATGTCGCCCGTGCGGGCAACAATTTTTTAATTGTAGCCCGCGCGGCTACATTGGATTTGTAGCCCGCCACGTGACCATGATAGAACCAATCAGAGCGCGCGTTTTGATCAAATAAATTGAGGGTCCTTCATAAGTGTCACCAGGGACAGGAATTAGGTTTTATTTTGGGGGGGGGGGGCAGGTGCAAAAGGTCTGCCATTTAGATGTAATAATGGTGTTAAAGAAAACTACAATAAAGTATACTATGATATGAACAGGGGCGTATCAAGGATTTGAGAAAGGGGGGGGGGGGGTCACATCTGTACAAATGTATGGTGCCCCTTTCAGCTTTCCGATTTTTTTTAAATGTTTATTGTTTATTTTTTTTCTAAAAAGGGTCACATGTACCCTAGGACCCTCTACCTAGCTCCCCCCTCCCCTAGCTACCCCCTGATGAAAAGGTATGTCCAAACAGTAGCATAGTGAGGGGTATGAACAAGGTATGTCCAGGCATTAGCATCGTGAGGGGTAGTGGCCTCCGCCTCCCAATTTTTTAAAATGAAAATTTAAATATTTCAATTTTTGGTGAAAAAATACCAGTATGAAATAAATAATGGTAAATTGCCATTTTTATGGCCAAATAAAAGGCCGTAAAATGGCATTTGTTTGTTCCTTTTGTTCATCATATTTGACCTAATTTCCTCAGGGTGCACAAACCTGCCATGTGGCGAGTAGGCCATGTCTAGGACTGCAAAAGCTCCCAAACCTAATTGCTATTGACCCATATGGCCTCAATATGGCCCTAGCTATTTATGACTGCCGCCATGTTGTTTCACCACAGGACTCCCCATTCTGGCGCAAGAGGTCGCAATGACCTTGTAGATCAGATGTCTCGAGGGCTGAATGCTATTCATAGTAAATATATGGCACACCTTTCTGCAGGTAAGCCTAGTTTACCTGGACACATAACAGTGTTATGTCACAATGGCTGATTTCATTTTTCAAACTGCATCAAGGAGGGGGGTTGAGGCCCAGGGGGGGTACACAGATATAAAAATGACGGGGGGGGTGGGGGGTCCGACGGAGCTCCAAATTTCATACCCCAAAAAATACCTGAACCATAAATTTTATACCCAAAAAATACCTGCTCCCAAAATTTCCTACCCAAAAAAATACCCAACGTTTTAAGCTTCTCGTGTTACAAAGAGTAATTGTCTTTTTTTTGCTTGTCATCAACTGTTCCCGGAAATATCCTTAGCTTAAGGCAGTATCTTGATAATCAACTAGCCTGTCAGAAGTTTCAATCCCCAAAAAATACCCGCAGATTTTTCAACCCCCAAAAAATATTTGGTGGAATTTTCAACCCCAAAAAATACTTTTACTACAAATTTCATACCCAAAAAATATGTCGGACTCTCTCGTCATTTTTATATCCGAGTACCCCCCTGGGGGTTGAGGGCTTCCCTTAAAAAGTCCCCCTCTCAGGAATTTCCACTCACCGTTCAAGCTCATATTGTGTTTGTCCAAAAAATATCCATACCCCCCCCCCCCCCCACTGAAGGGTGTTGAGAAATGACCCCCCCCCCCCCCCCCACCACCACCACCACCCCACCCCCTCTGAATTTCCAATCCCTTCCGTTGGGGGGGGGGGGGGATATTTTTTTTGGAAACACATTTCACTTTAAAGTTTCTTTATGAGGGGGCCCTCATAAAGGATCCCTCCCCTAGAATTTCCATTTTCTGGCAAAATTTATTTTGGGATAAAAAATGTCCTTGGAAAGTCATCTCTTTCGCCCCTCGCCTTTCAACCCCCAAAAAATATTTGGTGGAATTTTCAACCCCAAAAATACTTTTACTACAAATTTCATACCCAAAAAAATATGTCGGACTCCCCGTCATTTTTTATATCCGAGTACCCCCCTGGGGGTTGAGGGCTTCCCTTAAAAAGTCCCCCTCTTAGGAATTTCCACTCACCGTTCAAGCTCATATTGTGTTTTTCCAAAAATATCCATACCCCCCCCCCCCCCCCACTGAAGGGTGTTGAGAAATGACCCCCCCCCCCCCCCCCACCACCCCCACCCCTCTGGAATTTCCAATCCCTTCCGTTGGGGGGGGGGATATTTTTTGGAAACACATTTCACTTTAAAGTTTCTTTATGAGGGGGCCTCATAAAGGATCCCTCCCCTAGAATTTCCATTTTTCTGGCAAAATTTATTTTGGGATAAAAAATGTCCTTGGAAAGTCATCTCTTTCGCCCCTCCCCCTTAGAATTTCCAAGCGCCAGACACACCCTCGGTGGAATTTCCAGAGTCTAATACACCTCCCCTGGAAAATTTTTCGTTGGTCCTCAACCCCGCCGGTGCAGTTTAATAATGCAATCGGCCAATGGCAATAGCATGAAAAATGATAAAATAGTCAAGATTGTGGACAATGTTGACCAGCACATTAGCATTGGTTTATTTCTACAGTATTGTGTGCCTATTTAGGTACATTTTGCTTTCGAGTGGAAGATATTATTTGTTCAACACATGACATCATGCTTATAGCTAATTAGGGGCACGTTATACGTTTGTGCTCTCGTAGAATGCCGGGACTTGCTGCGCAAACTTCTAGAGCCCAACCCCCAGCTTCGTCTGCCCCTGTTGGACGTGATGGTCCACCCCTGGTTGACCGCAAAAGGATCTTGGCCACTTGTTCCTTACATGGCCCCTGAGATTAACCCTCAGATTATTAACAAGGTAATTCAAATCATTCTAAAGCCCGGTTTACGCTTGTGGCGATTTTTGTCCCATGTGACACGGCGACTTTTCTCGCGCGGAAGTTTATGTAAACAAAATGCAATTTCTGCGTGATCTCGGCGATTTTTTTTGTGCGATGTCGCACTAGTTTCAAAAATGCTCGAAACTTTGATTGGTGCGATTTTGGACAAACGTTCACACTATCGCAACTCGCGCGAGAAAAGCGGTCGCGAGCGACAAAAATCGCGAGGATAATTTTCAGACCAGCGCAAACTAGGAGGCAACAATTCACAACTATTCATGCTGTAGTATTGGAAAATGAAAAGTCCGACCATTTATCATCTTTGACTTTTGTCCACAGGTTCTAGATAAGGTGTCCGCATTGACCAAAATGCCCAAGTCGAAAATCGAGGCACAAGTGTCGCGAAATCGTTACGACACATTGTCGGGAATCTATCACTGATATTAGACGACGAGCTTCGACAGGCGATCGAGCAGGATAAGACACAAGCCAAATGCAGGTACCATACATACATGATCTCACCTTTTAAAATGCTGCTTTTTTCCCTTCTACCTTCTTTCGAACCTGCTTCCTTTTTCAGTTTCCTACATACATACATTCACTTTATTTTCCCACGGAGTAACACTCAGTTACGGGTAGCTCAGTTAGCTCCTCTGTTTCTGTCTTTCAGGAAAGAGCGCCATGTTGCTTGGAGCAACAAACGGATGAGTGTTTGACAGTGGTCAAAGTCAAGGTCCCGACGGAGTTATCAAGGTACTTAACAATTATTCCTCGAGCTCGAATGAGCTATTGACTCAGAGACCATGAAGGCGAGAGGGATAATTGTTTTAGTGAAATCACACTAGTAAGTCAATTTGTAAAGCCAGAACGTTTTGCCACACGATGACTCTGCTCCACACGATGACTCTGCTATCACGTTTAATAAATATTCAGGTTTGCATCAAACATGGCGCCACCAAACACGAGCAAGCCAAAGCAGAAGAAAGCCCTGAACACAGCGGTACCATGGCAACGGAGATCACCACCGTGAACAAGGACCATGGAGAGCGCATGTGGGCTCGAGTTGATGCCGATAGGTACGTGAGACTGAAATACCACTTACATAAATCAGGAATTTAAAAAAAAAATACGTAGGGGAGCAGAAAAATCCACACATGACAGGAGTTTGATAGTGCAAGGGTCATTCTCATACCCAGAGCTCCCAATCGTTTGCTCGCAGGGGAGGCACTGGGGACATCCATTTGAGGGGCGTCGCTTATTGGCTGATTTTGAACGTTGGGGCATGCGCAGAAAGTTCTTTTTCTCACGGTTCTGTATCAAATCTCGCGCATGCATCAACGGCTGTCACCAGAGCCTCCCCCGCAAGCAATCTCTTACCCAGAGCTCCTCGTCTCCTCGCGGGGGAGGCTCTGGTGACGAGCCACTGACGCATGCGCGAGATTTGATACAGAGCCGTTGAGAGAAAGATCTTTCTGCACATGCACCAACGTTCAAAACCAGCAAAGGTCCTCAAATGGATGTCACCAGAGCCTGGGTTCGAGAATGTGGTAAGGGTTTGTTTAGTGAAGAGTTAAAGGAAAGGGTTGCTGCATGTGGTTGTTGCTAGGTTGTGGGCTTCCTGTGTTGAGTAAACGGGCGTGCTTAACTTCCCAACTTTTGGAGCGGAGAGGAACTGATCTGGGAGGAGGGAGAAACTGCTTTGAAAAACTCTGTAAGAAGAGAGTTATTAATGGTTTGATGTACGAAAGATAGACTTGCCCCAAATAGCCCTCTATGTTTTCCTTAGGGCAAAGTGAAGGGAAAAAAAGCGCACGAGACCAATATCTGCGACATATCAATGAATCATTGTTGGTTTTGCATTGTCGTTTTTACTGGGTTGAGTCCCGACTTTTGGAACGGAGAGGAGCTGATCTGGGAGGAGAGAGAAACGACTTTGAAATTTCAGCTGCTTACTGCAATTTTCACTAATTCTGCGAACTCTACGCAAGCTAACAAACCACGGCCTGGCTTCCGTCAATCAAACTAGTGAACTGCTCTGGGTGATTTCACGCAGGCTTTGAGATGTTTTTTGAACTAATAAGGAATAGCTAGGCTTCAAATCCAAATTTTCCACATAAAATGCAAACGAAACTCGAAAAATCCATGTGCCTGTCTTTAAAGGTTTGATTGACGGAAGCCAAAACGCAGGTTGACCTTTAGCCTGCGTAGCAAGCGTTCCCGTGTGTTTTCAGAGATAAGAAACCCAGAGAAACAGAGGAGAAGCGGCGACGTTCGACGAGGGAGTTTTTGGCCGCGCGAAAATGGGGCGAGCGCAAAAAAAATGGACGGGCAGGGAGGGGGTGAGCGCAAAAAGGACGTCCGTTTTTTTGCGCTCGCCCCATTTTCGCGCGGCCAAAACTCGCTCATCGAACTTCTCGCCGCTTTCTCCTCTGTTTCTCTGGGTTTCTTTTCCTGAAAACACACGGGAACGCTTGCTACGCAGGCTAGTTGACTTCGGAAAAATATAAAGTGTGAGTGCGGAGAATTATGAAAATCGCAGTAATGTTGAATCAGGAGGGAGAAAATGGAGCAAACAAAGGGGGAGATGGGAGATTCTGGAGTCTGTACTTCACTCTGTCTTTGGAGGAGACGAGAGCCAGGAAATTTGACAAGGTTTGTTTTACGTTTTACTATTCACAGGGCGGCCAAGGCATCCAGTCCTTTAGACGTAAGTAAATTGCGCTTCAGATCTCTACGAATCAATGAATCATTGTCGTTTTTGCTGAATGCACTTGTGGGGGACAGAGTCGAGTCGCCCGCGGGCTAGCTGTGTGCTGTTGTAGCGTGGTTACCAAGACAAAATCAATGGTGGACAGATCGGGAACTCAAGTCTGTAATTCCTGCAAATATCAAGACAATTTCGCCAAAAGCTGTCGTTTTGCCGACGTTGCAAAACTTCCTTATTAGGAAATTTCCCCTTACCTTATTTGGAAGGTCTGTAAGTACTTTTCCTCATATCTTAGCGAAAAAGCAGGAAAATTGACCAAAACTTGCAGATACTCGAGAAACGTTTTCTTGGTCGCCGTCGGTTGCCATTTTGTTTTTGCTCCCGGCCGTGGGGCCTGATACGAGCCTTGAACACCACAGGCAGCCCGCGCGGATTTGCCATAAAAACCACAGCACTTTCTTGATATTTTCTTTCAAAATTTCACCGTTTTCTTGCTACTTTTGAAACGCCTTTCTTTGGTCGCCATTTGTATTTTTTTCTCGAGCAAAGGGCCTGGTGACGATTTGAAATCTTTCCACAGGCACCCCGCGCGGATTCGACGACAACCCTCTCGTTTTTTTTCCAGAGTTTACAAATCCGTGGAATGAAGATGTGTCAAGTAGAGCCGCAACGCAAGCGTTGTTCCAGCTCCAGGCAGAGATCCAACTCGGCGGAGCGCATCGGCGCGAAGATCTCCACGCAGGAACATCGCCACCGCAGCGCTAGTGTCCCCAGCGGAATAAGGCCCTCGTCAGTGAGGCCTGTTTAAAGCAGTCGACCGCTGACCATGGCAACGTGATTTCCGAGGAAATTCACGGCAAGAAAATGGGTCTGTCTCCCAGGTGAGCAAGCTCGACTTACAGCTAAAATCGTTGCATGGCGACCCGCGTTTTTGTTTTTGACCCGCGTTTTTGTTTTTGGCTTTGCTGTTCCGCCAGTCAAATCTTATGAGCCAATGAGATTCTTTCCCTTTTTCGCCTAGTGCAGTCGCCTGGCTTTCCGTCGCGACGTTGTCTGGTTTTTAGTTCAGAGAGAAGCCAGCTCGACTTACAGCTAAAATCGTTGCATGGCGACCCGCGTTTTTGTTTTTGGCTTTGCTGTTCCGCCAGTCAAATCTTATGAGCCAATGAGATTCTTTCCCTGGTTCGCCTAGTGCAGTGGCTTCACCTGGCTTTCCGTCGCGACGTTGTCTGGTTTTAGTTCAGAGGGAAGCCAGTTCACTGCACTAGGCGCAACAAGGCAAGAGTTTCATTGGCTCAGAACAGCAAAGTCAAAATCCAAAATAATAGTGATGTTTTTGAAATCGTGGGTCGAGATGCAACGGTTTTAGCTGTATCAGAGGTCTTTTCTGGTCTTTTTTGTCTTTCAATGTACAGCGCGCGTTCATTTCTCGCTTCCTCGGAAAATCTCGCACAAAGGCCGACTTGAGTAAGTCTAAACAAAGTGCAGTCGACACGCTGCTGGTGCACGTGCGCTCGACACGGTTTATCGTTTCACCGTCAAAATGATACGACTTACGCAACAATCTTACAATTAGACCATAGACGTTAATATTGCTTAATGATATTTAATTCAGCGCATGCGTATTAGAGCAGATTTCGTATGACTGTGAAAAGTACCGTGACACGGCGCGGCACTGTCGCGGTGGCGGCACGGAACCTGGCCTGCTGTAGATACGGAATGAAATCGCGTAGTCGCGGCACGGTCGCGGTCGCGGTCGCGGTCACGGTCGCGGCACTACTTTGTCGCGGCGTTTTCACAATCATACGAAATCTTCTCTAGAACAACTGCATGCATTACTTGAAAACTGGCTGAGATATTAATTTTCCAAACTTGGTGATTTAGCCGATTTTTTACAAAGAAATTTACGAGCGAAAAAAATCAAAACGAGGCTGGTAGCGCATCGATGCCCTACAAACATACATTTTATTGCAAGAGTGATCGATATTAACAAATTAGTGACGAATCCAGGGGGAGGGGTGTTCGAAGGGTTCCGTGGAACCCCCCTTGACAAAACAATGGGGATTCTATAGGATTATTCAAAGCTTCCGTCGGTAGATTCCGCTAAGAATATAGCACGAAAAAGCGATATCGCACGAGTCGCGCAGCTTTTTGAGTGCTATTTTCGGCGGAATCTACCGATTGAAAGCTTTGAATATACTTGAATCCTATGATATCTCGTCCTCAATTTACACAAAAAAGAGATATCATAGGATTCTATGTGATACTAAGACCAAGCATGGCCGAGCTCTGAATATTATATTGCCTTTATCAGTCTTCGAAGGAGTGACAAAAGAACGGAGCCCCTTGTAAAATCCTGCACCCGCCACTGCAAATATATCTCGGAAAGCATTCAAGCAATTTTCCCGAAGTTGACAGTTTAAACCGGCGTAATTAACTAAAGTTATGTGTTCTATTTACTGTAGTACGAAGCTTCCATATGAATACAGGAAGGGACTTTGGTATCATCATTGTTATATGTTTAGGCCCGAGAATGTACCTAACAGCGGTATTACCGATGATGCGCATGAGCAGAACAAAGATCTGGCAGAGGAGTGCCAGCAAGAGGGCACGATAGCGGAGAACCCGGATGTTCAATCTATTAAGGAGGTATATCTGAACTATTAGTAGTTTAGTCAAATCACACTAGTGGTCTATTGTCAATGCTGCGTTCTGATTGGTTGAGCTACTAGTAGGCTATAAGTTATAGCCTACTAGTAGCAAAAAGTGTCGAATTTTAAAGCCAGAAAATGGCAAATGACCAGCCCTGAAAACGTTTTTGGCTATACAAATTAATCTACTAGTGTGATTTGACTAAAACAATTATTCCTCTCGCCCTCATGGCCTGCGTCAATAGCTATTGACTCAGAGCCCATTTGGGCTCGAGGAATAAAATTGTAAATAAAAAAAGTTGTTGCTTTGAATTTAGTCTCATTTCAAAGGTCTTCATGGTAGTGTTCGTGTACTATCGCGCCGGTAAAAAATTTCCAGAGGAAGCTGAGAAAATTAATTTTAGTTTTTACAGATAGATGTATTTTTCGCACCTAAAATGGTGATGTCAATCACAGCCTATATAGATTCTATAGAATTTTTCCATTTTTGAACGCTTATTTCTGTTGCGGCGCGAACCCAGTCCTCAGCCTTTTGTGATATTTCGAAATGTAGACCACAAATCTACAAATTAGGATAGAAATCATTGAGTAACAGTATTTTTGGCCAAACGTTGCTCGAAGTTGTAAAATAACCTGTCATTCTCATCGGTCTCGTTGTGCTCTATTAAAGTATAGTGTTACATTATCACTGGTCCCATTGTGCCATATAAGATATGGGGAGAGGAGACCTGGTGGAGCCGATGATGGCAATGGCAGATAAAGGGAGGGAGGGTGGGGGAAAAATGTCCGCAGGCACCGCCAGGTCCAAGGGTAAGCACAATGAGACCCACCACTAATACATGGCGTGTTACATAGACGCCATCCAGGCTCTCGTTCTAAAACCAACTGATTATGCTAATCAGTTAATATCTTATATAAGCACTGCTTGGGCCAGTGAGAATAGGGAGGAGATCTGGCGGAGCTCCGAAGGGCAAGAACTACAAGACAAAGGAGGGGAGGAAGCCGCCAGGCAGCTTGCTAAGCACAATGGGACATAAATTGCGAAATACTGACTCGGCCCGGTTATCAAAAAACAGACAGTGGTCGTAGCTTGTGTGAAGATTCTGATTTTGTAATGCTCCCTTTCTATAGCGAAGGAGCTTATTTCCTCGTTGCCTTTGTGTAACGGCTAGATCTTCCATTTATTAGCCTGCGGTAAACGCTTAGCGGTTTTAGTTGTCTAGAGTCTCGAAAGTAAGTGGGCTTTCTTTGTTTTTGCGTTTACTACGCGTTCCTGTTGGCCGAGTGGTCTTGTTTTTGTCATCCAGTCAGGCAGAAAACTAACACCAAAACACGATTACTTTTTTGCGGATTTTGAATTCAATCGGGAAATTGGTACTTTAAGGGCGAGAATATGGAGTTCGACGTGTGCAGTTCGAATACGGGCTCTGATTGTCGTCATCTTTCTTTTGAGAGAGACATAACTTGTATGATCATAGCTAATTTTGCTTTTTAGCCCGTGAAAGACGCGCCAAACAAGACCGTAGTTGCCAGGGAAACGCACACTCCTGCAATGGTCTCCAACATGGTGTTCACCGAGCGAGCCAGCGAGCAGATACAAAGAAGGCCTACTAAATATCCCAGACACTTGCGGTCTGCGCCTAAATGCCATGCGCAGATGAAGTCACATGGCGATACTGGCGTCACACAAGGTATACTACCCTCATGAACTCCTTTAAGTCAGCCTCCACTGGAAGGGAAGGGAAACCACGTACCCCACTCGTTACCATGGCAACCTTCCACGGCCCGAATGGCCTCTCCCTTGTACATTGCTACAGCCTTTAACCTGGCCCGTTGCCATGGCTACATACCTGCATGTTGCCATGGTTACAATCTTGCTTTAAAGCCGCAATTCTTCATCTCATCTGCAGACGTTTTCCTCTGGGGGGCTCAAATAATGTCAGCGGAAAACGTTTGCAGATATGCGTGCGCATATAGTGGGCTCAAGAAACGGTCAGCAAACCGTCCAAGGTGTGGACGGCGGCAAAACAAAGCGAGTTTCGACCCAGAGCGCAGAGGTCCCTTTTCCTCGCGAACCTCAGCCAGCGAAATGCAGAGAAAAGAGGCCTCTGCTAGCAGGGAAGAGACGACTATTCGCCGATATTTAAGGAGCCTGAGGCGATTAATTGTTTTAGTATAATTACTCAAGTGACTTTCGAACCCCCCCTCTCCCACAGCGGAACCCCCCCTCGCCTCTGTTCTGGACATTACAGTTCTAAAAGGCTACATTGTATTAAAAAAATAGTATAAAGCTTAAATTTTCTAGTGTTTATCGGTGGTAAAAGATTTGTCGGCCTCACCCTTAGATACAATTGATACACATTGACATCTCGGGTGCATATATTGTGAGCTCCGCTTTTTGTGCCTAAATCTATATATTATCATATCCTTCCTGTCTGGTTTTCAGCTGTACAGAGCCCAGATACTCGGTCAACCGACGCTGACACTTCAGGCTACAAATGGTCCGAGCACCGAAAAGTTTACTCGCAATCCGCCAAGACCAGCAGACCACGTAAGCTTGGTGACGTCACACATGTGGGGAAAAGTGAGAGGGATTTGGCCGAGGCAATTATTGCGGCGGAAGGAGGCAAGGACAGGATAACAGACAAGTAGGTATCAGGTGGCTTGGCTATTTAGTAAAGCTTTCATTTCAAGGCGTTGATTTATTTGGCTCTGCACATCGTTTGGCTCGCGATTTCCCGGTTGTACTCCACACTATAGACCCCTTTCGCTTGGGCGTAATGTTTTCTCATTTCAGATAACGTGGCCTTCATTTGAGTAATCTTTCTTTATTTGTGATGCTTCCTTGTTCTTATTTAACCTTTAAAAATGCAGAAAATGTATGAAAAATATGCCTGTACAAATAAACTTACAGAAACAGCTATGGACTTTTCATGATTGGAGGCAATTTTTCTTGCAACTCGCAACGCAACGATAACAAATTAAACAACATTGCGAGTTGCCACGGTAACACTCGCAACATTTTTTTGCAACATGCAATACGCCCGCGATAAAATTATATAGTACAGCGGCAAGTAAAACATGAATGGTGTGCGCTGATTGGCTAATAAGAAGAAAACATTGCCTCGCGAGTTGCAGAGACAGGCAACGCAGCAATTTTGCTCGCAATGTTGCGAAAAGTAGAACTTTTTCTGCAACTCGCAACGCAACAAAATGCTGCGTTGCCGCGGTATGTCAGACGCGCAATATATTCACTGCAATTAGAGTTGCAAGAAAAACTTCCTCGTGTGACATGGCCTTTATACTTCTCTAAGTGATTGTTTTCAGCTTCCATTATTCTGAATTATTTCTGCTATCTTGTCCAGTTTACCCATGCGGATGTACCCGAGGGTGGGAGCTCGTCGCCTATTTAATATTTAGCATAGAGCGGATTTCACATGACTCGTGAAAACAATTGCAATTGAGCAATCACTAGCCAATCAGAATCGAGAAAAATCACGACCTGCTCCTAAATGGCCAATCACAAGCCGAACCAATTACTAAGTAATTATGCAATTGTATTTACTACAGAATTTGATTGGCTGAGAAAAAACGAGTAGCCAATGAGAACGCAAAGCAATCGCAATTACATAACAAGTCTTGACAGTCATGTGAAATCCGCTCTAATTACTAAAGTGATTATCAGAAATTTCGCGCGCTGATTGGTCGAGAGGTTCGTTTTCTCCTGCTATCACCAACATTGAAAGGATTAAAACAAGTTTTTTCTGTCTAAACACCTTATAAATCACTTGAGCAATTCTACTAAAACAATTAGTCGGCTTCAGGCTACGTGATTATCGGCGAATAGTCAACGACACGAAGTTAATGGGGTAATTATACTAATGTTCTATCATATCTCAGAGCGCACATGTAACAAGATGTTAATTCATTCCTGACATCCTGTTCTCTCGTTTCCCCAGCATGTATGCCATATACCAACGCTACCTCGCCAACTGCAAACCGCATCACAAGCGTCTCTCCATAATGCAGGCTCAAGAAATCCTCCAGCACGATTATAAGTTCCATGCCAAATATGGGCGTAAGAGTAGCCCGGATGTTGGAGAAAAAGACGAGAAGAGCGGAGGCGAGGACAGACAGCAAAATGATTCGGGGAAGATGCAAACTAAAGGCGTTCACAGAGAAAAGAGACATCAATCTAGCGTGAGGACATCCGCCATCAGGGGAGTTACCTTACAGGTAAATACCTTAAGGACGGTTTACACTTGCGATTTTTGTTGCATTTGTCGCGGTGATTTTTCTCGCGCGAGTTGCAATTCCAACTCTCTAGTGTAAACGAGATGCAAATCCGGTGCGATTTCTGTGCTCTCTTTCCTTCAAATCGCATCAAGTTGCAAAGAGTTTCGGACATGTTCAAAATGTTCGCGTCATCACGCGACAAAAATTGCGGTAGGAAGCGCCGAGTTGCACTTAGTTTACATTAGTGATTTGAGTTGACGCGTGCGTGCGAGAAAATTCGCCGCGACTCGCGCGACAAAAATTGCAGTAAAAATTGCAAGTGTAAACGGGCCTTTAAAGTGCATATCACCCTTAACATAAAATGTAATGGCAAGAAGTATGGGTTGAGTAAATAAAAATGCCGTTTCTTTTGTTTTAGTATCGTAACCTGTTCAGAGGTATGTCAGCCATTTTTAATTTTATGCAAATTTGATGACGTCAGGTTAGGCTAAATCTTTCGGGCTTAGTGATTTCGGTAGTAAGAGCTCAGTCAAGGAGCTTGTCTGATTTATGTCACTAAAAGTTTGCTCGTGCGATCTTTTGTTGTGAAGATATGGAGTTTGAATTTATGATTAGCCTGTTTCGACGTCATCACTTACCTAATTAGCATAAAACTTTGTGATTAAATAACTCCGGTTTGAAACACGATAAACGCACAGGACCAGCAACATGTGCAAGTGCGCTCAGGTAGCTACAAAATCGAAGAGGTTTCATAATAAGGGTAATATGCACTTTAACAATTATTTACACGCCACCCACACTGCCTGCCTCGACTAGCTTTGCTACTTAGCAGCTCGTGTGTAGAAAAGAAAGGGTCTTCTCCTCATCGTGAGGGAACTCCAAGCGGTCAAAATACACGACCGTTAGACTAGGAGAGGTCGGAGGACTTAACGGGCTGCATTAGATGGCGCAAATTGCAGCCGCGCAGCTTACAATCATGAGGGCTGTTTGACAATAGAAATGTTACTTAATATAAATTGAATTGAATTGAATTGAATTGGATTGACAGGAAGAACAACGAGAGTTGGTATTACACGCGGCACAGTGCAGCTGGATGAAACACGCTATTCAAGATGGCGGCTTTTTGAATAAGGAAAGCGACTCCAAGGCAACAAAGACTCAGGATAATACCTACCCAACGGGGGAGGGGAAAGGGCGGTTAGGAGCGAAACAGGAGGAGTCCCTCAAGAAGCAGAAAAAGAAGGAACTGTGCGAGGAAGTTGAGCGAGAGCAGAAGCGCATTGACAAAGAGCTACAAGATACGGAGCGGGTGAAGCTAATAGAACACTACCTGCATGATATTTACACCAAATATGGAGTCAACACGACCACTTTACAGATGGACAGTAAGGTCCCTGAAAAGGTACTTTTATGTGGCCTATCGCATGGCGCTGTGTTCCGGGCTGTATGATCCAGCCATAGTAGGACACCATGTCACGATCATATGTCTTTCATATGACTGCCGTAAGACTGCCATGTGACTACCATATCATTAACATGTGACTACTATGTGACTACCATATGACTGTAGTATGACTACCCCGTGACTGCCATATGACACCATGATACTACCATATGACGGCCGTATGACTACCATATCACTACCATATGACTATGTGACTACCATATGACTACTATGTGACTACCATGTGACTACCGTATGACTATTATGTGACTACCATATGACTACTATGTGACTGCCATATGACTACTATGTGACTACCATATGACTACCATATGACTACTATGTGACTACCATATGACTGCCATGTGACTACCATAGACTAAAATGTCTAGCTACGGCCTTGATGACGTCCATATGACTTTCATATAACTGCTGTAAGACTGCCATGCCACTACCATATGACTGCCATATGACTACTTTGTGACTGTCATACGACTACCATATGACTACGATAGGCTACCACATTGCTTCACCATACCACTATGATATGACTTCCATATGACTGCCGGAAGACTGCCATGTGACTACCATATCACTACTATATAATTACTATGTGACTACCATATGATTACGATGTGACTACCATATGACTACTATGTGACTACCATATGACTACCACATGGCTTCACCATACCAATATGATGACTTTCATATAACTCCCGTAACATTGCCATGTGACTACCATATTACTAACATATGACTATGTGACTGCCATATCACTACCATATGACTACTATGTGAACTACCATGACTGCCATACGACTACCATATCATTACCTAGGATACCACACGGCTTCACCATACCACTATGATATGACTTTCATATAATTGCCGTATGACTACCATGTGACTACCACATGATTATCGTGTGGCGATCATATGACTTTATACATATGACAGCCATATGACTACCATATGACTTCTAGTATTTCAGACTTTTATATAACTACCGTATCACTGCAATATGACTCAACCATACCACTATCATATGACTCTTCATTAGAGAACTTTCTATTACTTTATCAGCGAAATAGAGCATGCGTGTTGGGAGACATGATAACGTTGTAAAATCGCGAGCCGCAGGCGAGGGCTTAAATGATATAGCGGGGGAGAACCATTACTTTATCGGTGAAATAGAGCATGTATTTTTGCCAATTAGAGCGCGCGTTTTATCGTAGCTATATTATAATTGGGGATATTGCTCTCCTTAACGAAGTTCGACGCAGCTTTTCCATGGCAACAATAGACCAAATCGGCTAGTGGAATTTACATCTTGTTGCCACCCAATTCTGATCATATGATGATTCCTGGTTGTCAAATTGTTCTCACTCGACTGAGTGCACGAGTGTATGTGCAGAAGTATCCACCCAAAGGAATCATCACATGATCTCAATTGGGTGGCAACAAGATGTAAACACCGTTAGCCGATTCGGTCTATTTACGCTCGGTAACTTGCCGCTGGTCAAAAGATGATGGGCTCGGGGAGGCTCTGGGTACGAGAATGCAGGATTCAACTCATCGAAGTAAAATGAGTTATAACATTATTTCAAGGACCATCCCCAGCGGTGCTACAAGTCGACCCGCAAAGGCAAGCTGTACTCATGGCTCCCTCGTAAACGATCTCGCCCGAGTAACGAACTCACCAAGACGCTCGTCACCAACCCTGCTACGATCTTGAATGGTAACTCGAAGGGCAACCCTCAAAGCGACAAGAAAATCAAATTTAAAGACCAAGGCCCGCCCAAAAACAACAGCAATAATAATATAAGATACTTTAACGAGTGGAGTAAGACGGCGTTTATTAATTATGTGAATAGCGAGGGGGAGTTCTGCGTCAACGAAGATGATCAGGATCTGTCTTTACAGGTAAGAGATAAAACAAATGTTAATGTCGGGGCTGGACTTCCCAGACTTGTAGCTCGGGAGCGGAATTATGCTGGGTCCCAATGGCGCCAAGCGGCCATAAGCACAGGCACTGAGGGTGGTCACTGCCAGGAGGTTTATTACGTTTAACGTCCCCTGGAACTGGGTAGGGTAGTAAAGGCGAGACGGGACAAGTGAGAGCGCATCCCCACTTTGTTATTAATCTTTACTTGGTCGTGTTGACCTCCGTATGCAAATTGCCTATTTCAAAATCATGTGATGTTTTCATCTTTTGAAATGGTTCCATATCCACGTGAAAATGCAGAAAAAATTTCAGAAAGACAAATGATTTTTCTTCAGGTGAACATCACGTGGTTTGAAACGGTCATTTGCATTCATAGGTAAAGAGGTCTATTTCGTCACTTTCACAATTATATTTACATGACTTTCTTTGTTTTTTTCCTTTTTCCTTTTTTCTTCTATATTTTTACTTAGTCGTCCGCATTTTTCGTTTGTAGCTTCAACTTAAGGACGCTAGTTACTGGTTGCAACGTCATCTAAGCGGTGTAGTCGCTAAATCATCCACAAAAAGCACCAGCTCTGAACCTCCAAACCACACAAGCTCAAGCAGGCCTAGAGCCACATCGAAAGATATTGTAACTATTAGTACAAATGCGGAGTGTAAATAAATGAAATAAATGAGGTCGTTACGTCCAGCTGCTTCTTGTTGTGCTGATTAGCCTGATTCACATCCGCTACGGTGGAGTTGGTTGTCACTTCCCTACCTCCTGTCTGATCAACGTCACTCACGGGGTCAACTGTTCGCAACCTCGTTCCCAGGTTCTTCTGGGTAATTTTCAAGATGGCGGGCCACTCGGAAGAAGACCCTGGCAAAGGCTGAGGCCTTTCCACAGGGAGACCGCCTAAGAAAACAGTTAAAATCCGATATGGCGGGCGGACAGCCGGGAAGAGAAGGCGGAAATCGGGACTAGAATTTATCTTAATGACTTGTCTTAATGATTTGTGTCGTCTTCCCTTCTGTCCGCCAGTCATATCGGATTTTAACTGTTTTCCTTAGGCGGTCTCCCTGTGGAAAGGCCCCAGCCTTTGCCAGGGTCTTCTTCCTAGTGACCCGGCATCTTGAAAATTACCCAGAAGACCCTGGGAACGAGGTTGGCCTGATCGATTTGCCGAGGAATCTTGTCTTTGTCTGTTCAAGTTCGCTTATAATGTGTACCTTCCTTTATCAAGACGACAAGGTGAAGATATCATTTCCATATTCTAACAGTTTGCTGGGTGATTTCTGGTGGGATATTTATAGTACGTAGTTGGAGGGAAATTAAAGCGTTGTTGTGATTGGTCCGTATTTTTCACGTGATTCTTATCCAGAACTTCTCAACCCGTGACATTGATCATGCTGATCAGAGGCGGAGAACTCAACTCACCGTGAGGTCACCAGGCTAATGTGCTGACTGGCTTCAATTTCTAGTATGTGATTACTTATCCGCTATGGAATGCGGAAAACTTTAAAGGATGCCGAAGCTAGAAATCAGACAAAGATACAGCTGTTTTAAGTATTCTGCGATTTTTTCGAGATCGATTTCCAACCGTCAAACTGCTTTCTGGCTTCCGTCAATCAAACTTTGAAACTCTTTGGAGTACATAGAATTCAGTTATTCGCCATCCTAGCAAAATGCCCCAACACCCAACAAAACATCTTTTACTATCTTTTTCTGAAACAAATGGCCTAACTTACGGTCAGCTAAGACTCAAATTAGACCCGAGAGCAAGGCCGTAGCTAGACATTTTTGACTGGGGGGGGGGGGGGGGGGGGCAAACCTTGGCCATTCTTTGTTTTGTTGGGGTGGGGGGGGGGGGGGGCAGGGGCAAGCAGGTTTTTACCCACATGTTGACACTAAAAATTTTACTTGGGGGGGGGGGGGGGGGGGGGAACTGCCCCTATGCTAGCTACGGCACTGGCGAGTTTGTTTGACGGAAGCCAGAACGCCATTGGAAGTCGAACGCGAGAGTTCGCAGAATACTCAAAACAGCTGTAACATGATTCTTTGCTGTGAAGAGTTATGACCCCAAGCTCCAGATTTCTGAGCCACTTTATACTAGTAAATTCCTAGTATTATATGCTATAGCATTTGAAACACCACAAAGGCTGGTGCTGTATTTTTCACCACTTGCGAAGCCTTGGACTTGACTTCTACTACAACGCCTGTCTCCATCTGAAGAGGAGGTCTGTCAGTCTTCCCGTGAGCACCTGCGCGAGATTTTTTGAAACTACCCGCCAAAACGGACAATGTTCCCGGGAAAAAAGCGTGAAAACAGATCTGAAATCCCTCAATAAAAATCTCTTAAGACCACCATTATATGCAATCTGATAAGTATACATAAACGTTTATGAAATGAACTCGTGGTTTAGCTAAATTTTCACTTCGTAATGTCAAGCAGGCAGAAAATAACAAGGTTGCAACTTTGCCGTCAAATCTCTGCACGGACATTTTGTCCAGGCGATGGCTTTGTTTACATTTTTCATCATGATTTTATTGAGTATTATACTTAAGCAAATCTCTTTGATTTTAAATCTATTTCATTATAAGAATTGCCCTCTCGATTTCTTGTTGAATTTGGGACTGGAAAGTAGACAACCGAAACAACGGTCGGCCTTCGTGAGTACTGCAAAACACGTTGAAAACCTAAGTCTCACCACTCGCGAACGGGTCGATCCTGAACTTAATATCTAAAAAAAAATATCCAAACGCGATACATTTCTGCAATACAAAGTCCGGAATGGTTTCTTAGCTATATTTTAAGCAATATCTAATGTCAGAAAGATTGATTTATTCGCCGAAAAATATGGAAAAATGTGAACAGAAAAGTGCTAGAGCTCGTGCGAAAAGCCGTTGTGATTGCGCGAGAGCGCGCGCTAATCTAAGGAGAATTGAGATTTCATCGACGAATAAGCTTGCACTGCTTGTAAAGAAAACAAAATCTGATTTCTTCAAGCGACGACGGGAAAACAAAATGTCACAAGACTTGCAAACATGCAGACATGTGAAACTTGTCAACATGAGTTTATGCTTCCGCTGACTTCATCGTAGCAGAGGTGCAAGATCATTTTTTCTGCGAGAAAGGCCGGAGCGCTTAAATTTGTGAGCTTCACAAAATCCTCCTTGTTCAACTGCCGAATTGCGCGCGCGTCATCCGGCCATTTATAATATGGCTCAAAAGCGATGCATTATGGGAAGACTGACAGACCTCCTCTTCTCCATCTGTCTCGACTCCTCATCCCCCGCGGGGGGGGGGGGGGGGGGGGGGGGGGGGGGGGACTCCCATATTTTTTGGTCGGGGATGATCGTCGGAAATTTTCAGTTTCACCCCTAGACGATACAAACATGGCGTGGTTCAAAAAATTTGTTACCCCAAAAGCCCTAAAAGATACCTAAAAGATGAGGCCGTATATGCCAAGTAGGCGCGAAGGAGACAGGTAACAGGTAAAAGATACCCATCATGAACTTTCCGTGTTTGACTAAAACGCTGCCTTCTAATTTATCGTCTTGTCATCGAGTAATCATAATCACAGTTTTAGAAACACCATAATGAGAGAAACAATTTGGACACATATTTCGGCCTTAAAAGATACCAATCTCCCTAAACTTTATTGAAGATCACGAACACCCTTAAATGAGACAAACCCCCGTGATTTTAACCCCTAAAAGATACGTCGATCATCCCCGACCAAAAAATATGGGAGTCCCCCCCCCCCCCCCCCCCCCCCCCGTAGTCCGTGGGTCAGCGGGTGAAACCCTGTGTATGGGTCCCATGCGCTTGATGTATATTCTAGAAGTGGTCTTACTAGGCCAAAATATGCAGCTTGCTTTTGATCGCGAGTACATATCGCGAGATTGCGCCTGAAGAGGCCCAGCAGCCTGCTCGCACGACACACGATGTCGCACGTGCCGATTCCATTGTAAATCACAGGAAATCGTGGATGACGCCTAGGTGCTTTTTGGTGTGCTTGACAATTCAAGAGGACAGTCCCCATGGAAGTACAAGTGGGGGAAATTATGACGAGTTCTTCTAGGAATCCTCATCATCTTGCATTTCCTGGGCGCAAAGCTCATGCAAGCATGGCTTTTCCCGCGTTGTTTTGCGGTTCAACGTTTTAAATTTTATTAAATTGTTCACAGAAAACTTCAAACTGGACGCAGTGCTGGCAAAAAGTTTTATTCAACAGTAGATAACTTCCATACATTGTTTGCCCTTTTTGTGACCAAAGTTTACCGTTCAATAACACACTATTTTGGGACTGTGAGTTGTAGCACACATACGCATGCGCAGTAGCTACTTCTAATGCTTATGTGAGCCACTTACCTAATGGGTAGTGTAGAGAATCTTCCGACGATTACGTTTGCAGCATTTATTTCATGCAACGTTCGTTTTAAAGCCATGGGGAAAAATAAACAAAAAGAAAATACGCGGGTACCCTGTGGTTTTCTGGAGAAACAAAGAATACGGCCACACCCACCAACAGCGCGATTGCAAACAACCCATTTTAAAACACCCTCGGGCCAAGCTTCAAAACGGCATATGTCTCCAAAAGTCCCGCAGGGGGGGGGGGGGGAGGGTTTCACCCGCTGGCCCACGGACTACCGGTCTTCATCTCGAAGATCGACGATTTTAAAAGCGAAAGCAGCGAAGTGACAAAACACACGTAGGCTACGAAATTGCCAATCCTCTATCCCCTCCAACTGAATTGAGCGAATCATTCACTAGTCTTGTGATCGCCAAATTTCCGGAATTCTGAATTGAATTTCCCGAAAATTCTGGCTAGAATCCAATGGATCGGAACACGCTCGGACGCGCAAGTTTCCCGGAATTGTTGTGCAACCTTCTAAAGTGATCCTAAAAAGTGGGTATCGCGGAACTTCCGGGAAATGGCGTGTTCCATTGATTCGACCATTTCAAGATTCTCGAGAAATGGCGTGTCCATTTGACCATTCGAGATTCTCGATCGATATACTCATCCGTGTCACTGGCCAGGATAACTGACCGCTGAAAAAATAGGCATGGATCATCTTCACCCCCCACCCCCCCCCCCCCCCCCCCCCCCCCCCCAAAAAAAAAGGTGAAATGCATGGTTTACCCCGCTATTTACTCATTGTATTGCATCCAAGAATGAACGACACAATATCATTTTTCCGAGAATATTGAAATCACTTGACGCGTCGTGCGATCCTTTTCCCAGAAACACGGATCGGAGGTTCGATCGTGATCTTTGGGGGGGAAGGGGAGGGGGCTTGAAGATTGTGAAAAAGAGCAAATTCGCTATATAATTCTCTATAATTTTACGAAAAAAAATATTGCACCGACCAATTCTCCCCCCCCCCTCCCTCCCAAAGATGAAATAGTCCACCCCTAAGGTTTATTTTTACTGTTTGTGCAGTTGGGGGCATTTATTCATTGTATTGCAACCAATGAATGAACGACACACGATCATTTTTCCGAGAATTGAGATCACGTGATCGAGTCGTGCTATCAATTTCCCAGAAGCGTGGTCACCTTCCACAAATCGGCGACTCCTTTCAACGGAGAAGGTTAGTGAAACTTTAGAGGAATATTTTGTTTTACTGAGTCTTAGAGCGGCACATTTGTCTCTAAACGACTGCAAGGGTAGCAAAAGAAGTTAATGCAGCATTCTTGGTTAAACCTAAGTTTGACGTTTCTAGTTTTAGCCAAAATATGGCATTTTTATCATGGTAACAATAGCATGCCGCGCATTACGGGGGTCGAAGTTTGACTTTCAGCACATAGTTGTTCTAGGAATTTAAAATTGCACTAATTTATTTGAGTCCGTTTAACCAAAGATACACGTAGGAATAACGTCGGACTCCCTTAAGTAGTTTAAGCTTGAAAGATTGAAACAATACAAATTGAATAACGGCATGGTTTTCTTTTCAGCGCCGATGCAGGAAATGACTCAGCAAAGATTTCGAGACATGACAGACATGAATATTTAGAGATTCTACATGTAGAAGTTTGCAAGCAGAAATGGGTAAATATAAAAATACCTTGGGTACCCGTTCCCTGCCCAGTCCTTAATGTTTCTATTATCATTCTTTCAACTTCAAGCTAGCAAAACTCTGAGCTATTATCGAAGTTGTTCTCCGAATAATGTGCGCTTCGTCCGATCGATAGACTTTGTAAATCACTTCCCACCATTCCCTCGTAGTTTTCAAAGTGTGTGTGTGTGAAAAAAGAAAATAATTTCTGAATTGCGAAAATAATTTCTGAAAAAAGAAAATAATTTCTGAAAAAGAAACTAATTTCAGAACGAAACTAAATGCTGAATCGCCGCAAAGGTACACTCATAGTTACCCTAATGTTTTAATATCTTTTTTTTTCGCTTCATTTTTTATTGTTCCAATTTCATATTGTATATACACTTGAACTTTTAATATATTTTTTTACATTTGGATTTTGGATTAAATACTTAACATACAATAATACAACCACAATTACACAAGCTTGTGCACCATTCACGCTATTCAATACATAGAGATTATTACATGGCAAGAACTTGATATCATTTTATTCAGGAGTTTTCGTGTCATAACATGAATGAGCGTCAGTCTTCGAGCGATTGTTTATTATATACTCTGATTCAGATAAATAGCAAAAAATAAAGACAAATTACATTTTATTCTTGCCGTGAAGTGATATCGTATCACTTCACTGATACAATTTTTATTTACTGCTTTATCACATGGATATTTGGTCATGAGTATACTTTTTTAGCCTAAAAAGGCTGTTTAATACCAGCATACACATGATGCTGAGCTGATTTTTCAATTGCAAAAAAATACCTGGTAGATTTTCAACCCAAAAAATACTTTTACTACAAATTTCATACCCCAAAAAAATATGTCGGACCTCCCCGTCATTTTTATCTCCGAGTACCCCCCCCCCCCCCCACCTGGGATACAGGGATCCAGGAGATTAGTACTGAAAATTACTGTAGCAAAATATTTTTTGCATAAATCCCAGTCAAATTCAAAAATAACACCATTGGGCACTTGCAAAATCCCACCTCTCTCTTCCCATCCTCTGTTGAGAGATTCCACTGAAGGTGGGCCTTAATATAAAGCAGCCTGGGAATCTAGGCTGGCACAGGCACACTGGAAAGAATTCCAGGAATTCAGTTATGGAATTCAAGGGTGCAATATACATAATTTTGGCATGGTCATTATAGAAAACTCACTTGAATACAAGGTTGCTAGAGACAACCAAAAATTGGAAGGTGTAGTTTTTTAATGCATACTGCCATGTCAAGAGAAGGAGGGCTGTGCAGTTTTCACAAGTGTATCTCTTAAATAATCCCTAGTTTTTTCACATTCAAGTGTTTATTTCACATTCCCTTTTAATGGGTACCCTGTGCCTTCCACGTCTAAGGCTTAACTCTACCAATCTTAGGGGCTTACACCCAGTGGTGGGGTAGTAAGGGGCCCACTCTGATGTTATTCCGTTTTTGGGAGGTGCTGGTGAGATAAGGCAATGAACAAAGTAAAACCCAAAACATTCCCATAGCCTTTGTTATGTACCCCCCTCCCCCCCCCCCCCCATACTCACACACACCCATATGCATTAAAAACATGAATAGATGAAATCAATCTGATGAGCATAATTGAGAGAAATCCCAAACGTCCTGTTAAGAATAATAGTCAAAAGCACACAGAGCTCATATTTTAAGGATTTATTGGGGCTCCATGATATTCGATGGACTTCCAAGGGGAGGGGTCTGTATGAGCTGTGAAAAAAGGGGTGTTTATAGGCAACTCAGAAATTCCACAGGAGGGGTGTTCAAATTCCAGGGGCGGGGGCTGTTGAGGAACTCTGGAAATTCCAGGGGAAGGGGGGAGGGGGACTTCAAATGGTAGAGTCCTCGACCCCCCTGTGTGGAAACAAATGTGATCATCGATTATAGATACTTGAGCAAAATTGGGTATTCCCAAAATGAATTCCTTTGGTAGGGGTATACATAAATTTCAAGGGTGGTTTATGAGAGAGTTCACTGTAATTCCAGGGTTTGTACGTAAGAAAACCAGAAATTTCCAGGGTGCATAAAAAAAACTGAAACTCATGGGGTTCTCAACTGGCCGGTGTGAAAACGTTTTTGTTAGCAATAAAACAACACATGCACAATACAATTTTGGTATTTTTTCTAAGTTCATTGTGTGGCCTTGGAAGTAACCGCCTCTTTGAGCATAGAATTCCAAGCTGATGTAATTCTTACCTGTTTTAGGCTCTGTTGGTGAGGACGATGAAGACTACAATCTCATACAGCCGTCATTAATCCAGCAAATCAAGAAAAATACTGGACCAGTATCCAGATGATGGTCAGATATTGAAGGTAATCAGGGGCGGGGCCAGCTTTGTGGAAAGGATGCATTTCTGGTCTAAGCAGGGCTTCTTTTTTTTTCTGGCAGGTCGCGGGAGTTTTAGGTTCAAATTCGCGGAAAAAAATTGCCAATTTCCGGAAAACGACCGATTTCACACGAAAAACGACTGGTTTCGCTGGATTTTTTAGGTTAAAATTCGTGGGGGAAAAACGGGCAGATTTCCGCGAGTGAAATTCTACATTACATAATACGAATATTACATTTTTTCTTGAAGAACGGTGGAAGTATTTCCGTAAAACTGTGGTTGGCGAAGAAATAAGGGCATTAGCTTTGGGTCCCAAGATTACCATCATAAAATCGGAAATATATGTTTCATACATTTTTCTGTATTTTGGCCAGGACCCAGAAATGTTATCGTAAAGTCGGGGATCGTTAGATCGAAGATCGTAAAATCGGGATTTCACTGTATGCGTGTTCCTTTCAGGAATTGTTTTATATAGGTCATCATTTGCTATTCCAACTACAATGCACTGAGAAATGCGCCAATGGCAACGCTTCTTACATCTTGGCTAGTATCCAGTTTTTGTGAAATTTAGAATGCCCATGGCGAAAGATGCTAGCTAAATTTTCAGGTTTACCTTGTTTTTAAGGCAACATTTTGACCACTTTATTACGTCATTCCGTGGTATATAAGATGGCATACCACGGAAAATCAGAGGACATTTGTTAATTACACCTAAGCCTGTAAGTATTGCCACTAGATTCTGTACCCTGTTTATGACAAAAAGCACATTATATATAACTAGATCGGAAAATGAATGCCGGCAGTTGCCGTGGCTGAAAATGCATCCCCCTGTTCATGACCAGAAGCTCAAAAACCCTACCCTGTTCAACAGATCATACTTCCATATTTTATGGTCGGGGATGATCGTCACAAATTTTCAGTTTCACGCCTATAAGACCCCGTCCACACTAACGCGGTTTCGTTTGAATCCGTATACTTTTTGATACGGTTAGGCCTTCCGTCCACACTAACACGCTGATCGTTTTCATCGAAACCGAATAACTTTGGAAACGCCTCGAAAGTGTATCAAAACGAATCCGTATATCGTTTCAGTGTGGACGGTCGAATCCGGATAAAAATTAAAACGATGACGTCAACTGTACCACTTAATTTGAGACTGTCCTTACAGGCTTGTACACGCTAACGTCAAATAAAAACTTATCTCTTGTTTGGAACTTAATCTCCCGTCCACACTAACACGCATCGAATCCGTATAAAAGTTTGAAAACGAATACTTTTGAAAGCACGTTAGTGTGGACAATGCCTAAGATACCAAAAAGAGCGTGGCTCAAATATTGTTTCCCCTAAAAGATACCCATCAAGAAATTTCCGTCTTTGATTAAAATGCTGTCTTTGATGTTGTCTAATTTATCGTCTTGTCAACATGTACTCTCTCTTTCTTGAAGGTTTGCCGCCGTGTTATAGCCCTAAAAGATACCAATCTACCTTAAATTTTTACTGCAGATCAAGGTCACCCCTAAAAGAGACCAAAACCCGTGATTTTGTCCCCTCATACGACGTTTTCCGGGACCAAAAAATAGGGAAGCTAGGACCGCGCGATCCCTGCATTTAGCAATGCCTCAATCTCTTAAACTATATTTAGAATACCGAATACCTCAAAACTAACATACTCTAAAAAATTTGGAGTAATATGATCATTTGGAGCGAAGTTATAAAACCTCTAAAGTTGCATATTTTTATAGTGTTCGAATTTTTGGAGTAATATGATAATTTGGAGCGAAGTTATAAAACCTCTAAAGTTGCATATTTTTATAGTGTTTGTGTCGGACGGATTGTGTCCGAGCCATATGCAACGTCTAAAAAATAGGGCACTTTGCAGCAACTTTGCTTATTGCAATACTCCAAAATCATCATTATTTCTTAGTTTTTGAGTATTCCAGCTAGGGCACAGAAAATTTAGCGGGAAAAACAAATTGCCTAAACTGGCTAAATTACGGGGACCGGCCAATTGATGACTTGTACATAATGTTACATGGAGCGGATTTCAGATGACTGTCGTGAGTAATTCGCAATTACTTGTTTGTAATTACTCCTATAGGTTTTATTCAGAATTGATGTAATTACTTTGCGATTGGTTTCACTACAGTCATTATGAAATTCGCTCTAACCCCCGAGAATTGATGAATGTACATCGCTTGCTCAAATAGTTTATTTAACTCCTTACTTCAGGAACTTATCCAAAATGCTGAAGATGCAGAAGCAAAAGAAGTCAAGATCCTCTACGACCGCCATTGCTTTGGTACATCAAGTCTGCTTAACAGTCAGCTTGCTAAGTTTCAGGTAATGGCTTGGTGGACTTTTCCATCTGCGCAGAGCGTTGCGTGAAATTCAGCCGTCCCTACGCGCTCGATCGTACTTCACTTTGCGAGAGGAGACGTTAAAATTCACTACGAGATTCTCTTTTTGCTCTGATCAAGGGCTGGCGCTCGAAACATCAGCAAAACTTTAGTTCTCCACGGTGTCAAACATAAATTTCAACATTCAGTTGTTATTATTCATGTAATAGATCAAACACTAGAGAGCGTGTTTCATCAGTATTTCCAAACACTGAGAAATGGGTTGAAAAAACGACGCAAAGTCGAGATGTTTTAACCGACTTCGAGGTGTTTGATATTACTTCTCAAATGAATGATTTAATGCCGAAAAAAAGAAGGAATAAAATCTCAAAGTTCTATGCAAATTAAGACTGCGTTTTCCGACCTCCTCCACGGTTGTGATTTTCTTTGTTGAAACTTGATGAATTATTAGTGAGTTTGAGAAGTTTACGTCCCCGCCAACGCAGACCACCTTATAGTTTCCCGCAAAACTAGCTATACCACGAGATTCTCTCATCCATTAGCTTTTCTCCGTAACACGTGCAGGTGAAGGCTTCCATAATAACGCACACGCCCCTCGAACAAAAAAGCGCGGGAAAACGTCGCGAGCCAGACACCCCAAGCGCAACAACTGTTGAAGAAGGCCTGTGAATTCTTGGGAACGTTTTCAAAAGCCGCCTTTTTGCTTGGCAGTGTTTTTATACATACATACATACACCTTATTTCACGTTAGAAATACCAGTGTACAAAACTTAACGTTATCAATAAAATAAAAATAAGCAACGTTACTACCATTTGCGTCCATCCTTGAAGCGTGACAATGTTTTCGCGTTAGTTTATGTTTCAAACGTGCACGTTTTGTCGAAGTAGTCGCGTTTCTCGCTCGCTGATCGGTTGCAGTATTTGATGTGTGACTGACGAAGGTTTTTTCACCCTTGTAGGGCCCTGCCCTGTACGCATATAATGACGCCAAGTTTAGCCAGCAAGACCGAGAAGGCATCCGGCAGCTCTGTCAAAGCATCAAAGCAAATGATCCCATGAAAGTTGGGCGCTTTGGTTTGGGTTTTAAGTCTGTTTTCCACATGACAGGTAAGTCTCAGGATATTTCATTCCTCCGAGCAAGAAAAATGGATTATTCCTTATTCTGCGAACTCCCACTTAACATTTCCGAACGCCAAACTGCGTTTTGCCTTCCGTCCATCAAACCTTTTAAGTCACCGACACACCGACTTTTTCTCAGTTTCTTTTGCATATGGAAAATTTGGTTTTAAAGCTAGCGTCACGATACGCGCATGCTCAGGAGCGATCACTCTGAATCATTTCAAATACTCATTAATTATTCATGACCTAATCAGCAACCAGAGCTCTCATTTTGTACCACGTGCAGTACCTTGAAATCCCAGGAAGATACTGCAAGTGGGAGTTGAAAACCTTTCAAGGTCCAAGGACATTTGAACTATGAATATTCATAGTTCAAAGGTCCTTGGATCTAGAAATGTTTTCTAGATCCAAGGACCTTTGAACTATGAATATTCATAATTTCAAGGTCCTCACCCTCGGAAAAGTTTTTCTACTAGTCAGTCTTTGCGCAGTGCAAAGGCAGACCGTAGGAACCACTCCGTGAGAAGACAAAAGTCTACTCTCTCGAAGAAGTCAATACAAAGACTTTTGGTTGGAGACTATATGCTTGTGCGCCGCCAACCTCCATGTGGGACAGGCTTTATGAAAACACTCTTGATCTTTTCACTTCTGCGCATGACTAGTGACGCAATCCAAGTTCATAATTTTCATAATTTCAAGGCACTCGCCATCGAAAGGTTTTTGTACTAGTCAGTCTTTGCGCCATGCAATGGCAGACTGTAGAAACTGTTCCGTGTGAAGACGCGTGTCTTCGGAGAAGTAAAATACAAAGGATCTTGTTCCAGACTATATGAATGTGCGCCGCCAACCTCCATGTGGGACAGGGTTTTTGGAACACTCTTAATCTTTTCACTTCTGCGCATGACTAGTGACGCAATCCAAGTTCATAATTTCAAGGTCCTCTCCCCGTCGAATTTTTTTGGACTATTCAGTCTACGCCGTACAAAGGCAGACTGTAGAAACGTTCCGTGAGAAGACACAGGTCTCCTCTCTCGGAAATGTAGAATAGAAAGGATCTTGTTCCAGACAATATGCGTGTGCGCCGCCAACTTTCATGTGGGACAGGCTTTGTGGAAACAATCTTGACCTTTTCATTTGTGCGCATGACTAGTGACGTAATTCAAGTTTCACAAGTAAACAAATACGATTATATTGATAAATCCTGTTTGGGTAGGGTACAGAGGGGTTGGTGATTGAAGATTATGTCACAGGCTGAGTATTTCAAATGACCAAGGAATTAAAAAATAAATAAATGGAGATGTTTCAACATTGATCGTTTTCCCTCTGTGTTGGCTAATTAGATCATGAATAATTATTGAGTATTTGAAGTAATTCAAAAGCCTCCTATTCGGACTTGACGGGATTTCAAAGCCCACGCAATTAGTTCCAGTCCTCGGCTTCGCCTCGGACTGGAACTAATTGCGCGGACTTTGAAATCCCGTCAAGTCCTCATA